>JAKSZT010054462.1:7814865-7998169 GCA_026826555.1 Tolypeutes matacus | reverse complement strand
TATTGTGAGAATTTTGATTTTTACCCACAATAAAAATAAATTAAAAAAAAAAAAAAAAAGAAACTGGAGCCTGCTGTTCCTAAAGCCAACATACCTATGGGGCTGTTTTCTCCACTGTCTACCCATGTCTAGTTGTTTAAGAAAAAATTAGTTTCAAAAATCAATAAACTTCCTTCTTATAACACAAAATAAATCATTAAACTTTGCAATCATCTCTGAAAATATAGCTTTGTTTAGGCCATTTATTATTTAGCTTCCTGTTAATTAATAACCAGTCGTTAGAAACTGGTTTTGGGAACTTCCTAGTCCTTTTGGAGCAGGATGTCATTTCACTTCAGCTCGACACTGTTAAACTCACGCTGCCTCTCAGAGGATTGCTGGCAATTTGGCCACTCAGTATAAATATGCCACATCATCACCCTTTCCCCAATAGACCCTTCATTTATTGGCACAGCTGTGGGCAACACAAATTTCTTGATACATGTCTTTAGTTTCCATAAACTCCATCTTTCTTCTTAGAACAAGTTCAGGTAATGTGTGAACTGCCAATTGGTAATATAAAGTCATGTTTGTTGAAGATTAACACCTGCACAATGCCTGTAAGGGCTTTCTAGAGAGAAGGAGAAACATGTAGTTAGTTTGATACCAAGCCTTTCTTTCACTCAGGTTAAAATGTCACTGTTTCAAGTATTAAACTCAAAATTAGATACACTGGGTTCTTGTTAAGAAAGAACAATTGTGTCACTTTTCCATTTTAACTGAATACCCAAAATATTCCTGAGGAGTCTTTGTGTGGACCAAGAATGTGGTCTGCTTCAGTGCCCACTGGGTAGCAATGAGATACTGTTTCAGTTCATGGAGCTTCTGAGCACACCTCTCAAAAGATCCAAAGTTAAGTGGGAAAAGAGTGTGGGAGCACTCCTCTCATATGGCCATGCTACCCATCTGGACACATCTGCCCTTCAGTCTCAGCACAAACATTGTCTTTGCGTCCTCACTTCCACACACTCATGCATTTTCTGCTTCAGAGACTGTGACTCAGCAGCCTCTTTTGTAACAGGAAGGTACAAAAAGTACCTCATTTCCCCCTTTGTTTCTTTTTTGCTGATGAACTTCAAAGCTTCCCTGGAGTAATTAAGGAAGGGAGCTAGTGAGAGTTCAAGTACAGGTGACCAAAGTGTTTCAAGATTCAGTGACTAAATGGTAAAAGATAAACCTAAAGGATCTAACTAGAAGGAAAGTTTTCTCACTAATATTGTAGTGAGATTTTATAAAGGGAATATTGGTCAGTTTTTCCACAAGTTTATGAAAAGCAAGAGGAGAAATAGGCTTACATTAAAACAGAGGGATTTTAGTGGGCTAGTGAAAAGAATGTTACTCTATCAATAACTAATATGGGTCAAAATGATGTCTCTGTGATGATTAGGCTCATGTGTCAACTTGGCCATGTATTATGCCCAGTTTTTTAGTCAAGCTAGGACTGGGCTAATTGTACTGTGAGGACATTTCATGTACCTAAGTCATCAGTGAATTGATTGCATCTATGGCTGATTACATTTACAATCAGCTGAGGAGATTGCCTTCAGCAATGAGAGAAGTCTCATCCAATCAGTTGAAGGCCTTAAAAGGAGAAGTGATTTCAGTAGTCAGAGAGAGAACCCCCACCTTTAGTACAGAATTCCTGGGGAATTCATTGAGGACCTTCATCAGCGTTCCTGACTTGCCCTATGAAATTTGGACTCATGCATGCCCGTCATCGTGTGAGACAATTTTATAAAATCTCATAATGTTTACAGATGTCTCCTGTCAATTTTGTCTGCCAGACATCCAGTCTGCCCAAAGGAGTCTGCCATCCAACATCCACCTGAAGAGATTAATCCTGTCTCATCAGGTGAGACTTCAGTGGAATGCCCTGAGGTAACTGGCTCACAAAACACTTCTAATCCTTCTGGTTACCCAACCCCATAACCCCTCTTTACTTCTATAACTAGACTAAAGTCACAACAAGACCCCAAAGGTGAGGTACAAAGTATGACCCAGACTCAAAGTAGCAATCAAAATAGTCTGAGTCACAGAAACTTATGGTGTTGACTAATAGATCATGGAGTAGCTAGAAGTGAAATACATGGGCAGTGTACTAAATTCTTACTTTATCTGTATAAGCAGGGGAGTTCTAGGTCAAGTGAACAAAAGTCTAATTACAGAAACAGAGTCAAGGCCCCTTAATCAATTCCCAGACTTGAGGCAGTTTACAGACCCAGAGCCCTTTGAGTGAATGGAAGGCAAGGTCCACCGGGGGAAGGACCCTGTTACACTGACCACAATTTATACTGTTACTCTTCCTCCCAGCCTTCCCCAAACTGACCTATGGCCTTTTACCAGGGTAACTGCACTGTGGAAAAGGAAATGATCAGACATTTCTGGGATTATTAGACATTGGCTCAGAAGTAACATTAATTCCAAGAGACCCAAAATGTCACTGTGGTCCACCAGTCAGTGTAGGGATTTATGGAAATCAGGTGGTTTATGGAGTTTTACCTGAGGTCCATCTCAGTGGGTCCAGTGGGTTCTGAGACCCATGCTGTAGTTATTTCCCCAGTTCCAGAATGCATAACTAGAATAGATATTCTCAGCAACTGGTGGAATCCCAACATTGGTTCCCTGACTTGTGGAGTAAGGGCTATTATGGTGGGAAAGACCAAGTAGCAGCCATAAGAGCTGCCTCTACCTAGCAAAATAGTAAATCAAAAACAATACAGATTCCTGGAGGGATTGTATAGAGCAGTGCCACCATCAAGGATTTGAAGGATGCAGGGGTGGTGATTCCCACCACATCCTCCTATTGGGCTTGTACAGAACATAGGTGGATCTTGGAGGATGACAGTGCATTATCATTAATTAACCAGGTGGTAACTCCAATTGCAGCTGCTATTTCAGCTGTGGTATCATTGCTGGAGAAAATCAACACATAACCTGGTACCGAGTATACAGCTATTGATCTGACGAATGCTTTTTGTTTCAATTGCTCTTAGTAAGAACCACAAGGTACAGTTTGCTTTCAGCTGGCAATGCCAGCAATATACCTTCACTGTCGTATCTCAGGGGTATAGCAACTCTGCAGCCCCATGTCATAATATTGTCCACAGGGAACTTGATCGTCTCTTCCTCCCACAAGACATCACACTGGTCCATTATATTAATGATATCATGTTGATTGGACCTAGTGAGCAAGAAGTAGCAACTACTCTAAACTTATTGGTAAGGCATTTGTATGCCAAAGGATGGGAGATACACTCAACAAAAATACAGGGTCCTTCTACCTCGGTGAGATTTCCAGATGTCCAGTGGTATGGGACATGCTGAGATATCCCTTCTAAAGTGAAGTATAAACTGTTGCATCTGGCCCCTCCTGTGACCAAAAAAGAAGCACAAAGCTTAATTGCCCTCTTTCAATTTTGGAGGTAACACATTCCTCATTTGAGAGTACTGTTCCAGGCCATTTACTGAGTGACCAGAAAAGATGCTGGTTTTGAGTGGGGACCAGAAAAAGAGGAGATTCTGTGACAGGTCCAGGCTGCTGTGCAAGCTGCACTGCCACTTGGGCCATATGATCCAGCAGATCCCACAATGCTGGAAGTGTCAGTGGCAAATAGAGATGCTGTCTGAAGCCTTTGGCAGCCCTTATTGAAGAATCACAATGCAGACCCTTAGGATTTTGGAGAAAAGCCCTGCCATCCTCCTCAGATAACCACTCTCCTTTTGAGAAACAGCTTTTGGCCTGCTACTTGGCCTTAGTAGAGACTGAACGCTTAACTATGGGCCACCAAGTTACCATGAGACCTGACTTGCCTATCATGAATGAGCTTTGCCTGACCCATCAAACCATAAAATTGGGCATGCACCACAGCACTCCATCATGAAATGGAAGTGGTATATATAAGATAGGGCTTGAGCAGATCCTGAAGGCACAAGTAAGTTACATGGAGAAGTGGCTCAAATGCCCATGGCCACCACTCCTGTCACATTATCTTCTCTTTCCCAGTCCACAGCTCTGGCCTCTTGAGGAGTTCCTTAAAATCAGTTGCTCATGAACATAGTGGCCATGATGGTAGGAATTGAGGTTATGCATGAGTTCAGCAGCATGGACTTCCCCTCACCAAGGCTGACTTGGCTACAGCTACTGCTGAATGCCCAATCTGCCAGCAGGGCTACCACACTCAGCCCCTGATATAGCACCATTCCCCAAGGTGATCAGCCTGCTACCTGGTGGCAGTTTGATTACATTGGACCACTTCCATCATGGAAGGGGCAACAATTTGTTCTAAATGGAAGAGACACATATTCCACATATGGGTTTGCGCCTTCTCTACATACAATGTTTCTGCCAAAACTACCGTCTGTGCACTTACACAATGCTTTATCCTCAATCATGGTATTCCACACAGCATTACTTCTGATCAAGGAACCCACTTCATAGCAAATGATGTTTGGGAGTGGGCACATGCTCATGGAATTCACTGGTTTTACTGTGTTCCCATCATCCTAAAGCAGCTGAATTGATAGAATGGTGAAATGGGCTTTTGAAGACTCAATTACAGAACCAACTAAGTGGCAACACCTTACAGGGCTGGGACAGTGTTCCCCAGGAGGCTGTGTATGCTCTAAATCAGTGTCCACTCTATGGTGCTATTTCTCCCATAGCCAGGATTCATGCGTTTAGGAATAAAGTAGTGGAAATGTAGTGGCACCATTCGCTAATACCCCTAGTGATCTGCTAGGAAAAGTTTTGCTTCTTGTTCCTGTAACCTTAAGCTCTACTGGTCTACATGGCTTAGTTCCAAAAGAAGGACGGCTTCCACCAGGAAACACAAGATTCCATTGAATTGAAAGTTAAGACTGCCACCTGGCCACTTTGAGCTCCTCATGCCTCTAAATCAACAGGCAAAGAAGGGAATTACTGTAGTGGCTGTAGTGATTGATCCTGGCTCTCAAGGGAAAATAGGACTGCAACTACACAATGGAGGTGAAGAAGAGTTTGCCTGGAGTACAGGAATCCTCTAAGGCAGGGGTTCAAAGGTATTTCCAGTTGTTTGCAGGACAGTTGAACAAGGGGTCCATAAGCTTGAATTTAATTTTTAAAAAACAACAGTATTCTTGTGGGGACGTGTTGGTGTGGGTGTGATGGATTTATTAAATAATACACAGTGTAGTGTGGATTTAGTAAGGGGTCTGTGGTTTTCATTGGCATTAGTTTCATGTCTTAGTATTTAAGTTAAAGGATATCAAGTTTAAGAATGACTATTACCCAAGGACTTGCACTCTATTCTGGAGCGATTTGGTGCATTTCCAGTTGTAAGCAGGACAGTTGAACATTGTTAGGTGAAAAAATACATCTGTTATTATTTTTGCTTAGAGATTAAGTATGGTTTAAGGTGATATGTATGGCTGCCCAGCTGAGAAGGTGTAGACTGTGATGGTTAGGCTGATGTGTCAACTTGGCCAAGCAATGGCGCCCAACTGAGGAGACTGCCTTTAGCAACGAGAGAAGTCTCATCCAATCAGTTGAAGGCCTTAAAAGGAGAAGTGATTTCAGTAGTCAGAGAGAGAATTCCACCTCTAGTACAGACAGCCAGCTTTTCGTGGGGAATTCATTGAGGACCTTCATCAGTGTTCCTGGCTTGCCCTGTGAAATTTGGACTCATGCATCCCCATCATCGTGTGAGACAATTTCATAAAATCTCCTAATATTTACAGATATCTCCTGTAGAGTCTGTTTTCCTAGAAAACCCCAACTAATATACTCTCTTTTGTAAGGAGTGAGCAGATTATATATAGAATATACAGTCCCTGACATATAATACTAATTCAAGAAATATTTCATCTCTCTTTAAATTTTTGAAATATTAAAAAGGCATTTATATTTAATTATATATAGTTCTTCCTGAACTGATTTTTGCTATGGAGGAAATTTTGCAAGATGGTAATAGGTGTGCTATGACATACGCTTGCATGAGCACAGGCTTTTGTTCTCCGATATATCTGAAAGGTTATGTAGCAAACAAATTACATAGATTATCATAGAAGTTCTCAGATTCTTTAGTATGCTAATGTGCAATCAATCACAAGGAGGACAATTTAAGAGGCAATTACCCAAACTTATTTCATGTAAGACCCATTTCCCTTGGCATTTCCTATTAATATCTTCTGCAGAAGGGTTCTGCAGAACTCCACTTGGAAAACATCCATCTTCCTGCAGTCAGGGGATCAAATCAAAGTCCCTTTAAGAGCTTTAAATATGACCTTAAGTTTAAGGCCCCCCAAATTAAATTACTTTAACGCAATTTAGGGTCCATTTATTTTGTCACTCACCTAATCACAAACCTTCAGTGGAACCCTCTTTCCTACCACTTCAAACCTCAACCTACCTGTCTTTCAGGACCAACTCTACACCTGCTCTGCTGCATCTAGCCTTGTTATTTGATGCAACCTGCCCAGCGCCCCTCTACTTTGTTAGAGTCACTATCCAAGAAACACTTCACCTCTGCAACTAGCAAAACAGGCATCCAGCATGTCAGAGCAAATTGAGTGGAAGCCACTAGAAAAATGAATCTGTATACAGCAATTGCATCTTGAGAGAAGCATTAGCAATATCCAAGAACACTCCAAAATGAGTGGTAAAAACTCTGAAACTAAAAGCAAGTATCGCAGCAGAGAGGGCAACGGGCAACACGATGTGGCACATACAAGAGGATTTTCTTCCTCTGGAAGTGATAGCACCCAGTTCTGAGCAGTTTCCTTAGCCACACAGTGAGCGGCAGTTTTGGAACACACAATAAAGAAGAGCACATTACTGTCTGACATCATAATGTACGTTATTTAATCTTTGAGTGCATTTCATATAATGAAGCAAAGCCTGTATCATTGTCATGGCAAGGTGCACTCAGTTATTTTCTTTTTTTAAAATTTTTTTAAATTTTTAATTTTTTTGGGGGGGGCAGTGTGAATGAAGAGTTTTATTAGAAGAAAGAATAAATTTTAGGTGAAATATTTTAGAGGTTCATGGCAATTTTCCTGTACCCATTTTAAGAAAAGCAATTTGTAAAGGCTTACAGGAACATTTATTCATTCTTGAGTTAAGATAAAGTATGTCTTTTGTTAGATGAATGTCTTCTTTTAGTTTTTTCATTACATTCAGAGTAAATATACCACCCAACAGGAACAAAATTGACTTTTTTTACTCTACATTATATTACATTAGTGTAGTTGCATGTAACTGTGACCCATTATGTTTTAATCCTTTATCACTATTTTCTATGATTTTAGCCAAATAAATCTACACATATCCATTATTTACAAACAATATTTAGATTATTTCCAGTTTTCTGCTATTATATGCTGTATGCTTATGAATATTGTTGAAAAATTCCCTGTTTCCCATGTAAAAGAGTTTGTATTTGGTATTTACCTGTGGCAGGTACTATGGGTTCATAGGTTAGCACAAAGTTCATGGTTTATAGAAAAAAATCACTTACCGTGTGTAATTGTTACAACTGTTAACTTTTCCAAGAGGATTAAATGAAATTATGTTGACAGTCATCTTCTCTATCATTCACGTTTGTTATGGCCTGCTATAATTTCACAATTTGATGATTCTAAAATAATATATCATTTTGGCACTGTTTCTGTCGAAGAAATTCCTTATATGTGTGAACAATTTTTTCATAAAATATGCTATTTTTTTATGTCTTTGTTTAATTTTTTTTTCAACAAAACCTTTTATCCTCCTCATAAAATATCAGATTACGCGAGGTGTGTCATGTAGACACCTGGACTGCAGCAGACTCTGACTACGATAGTTAAAAACTTCTTACCAAAAATGAATAGAAGTTCAGTGGATTCTCCATTGTAGAGCTGTCTTAACTAGGCTTACCTCTGTCTGGTTATATTCCGTGTTCCATTATTATCACAATGATTTCACATAATTCTGGCTGAAAGCACAGACATCTGATGCTTACGATAAGCTAATAAAGCTATAAAGTGCTACAGGTGACAATTCCATTTGGACTTTCAAAATATTGAAAATAGTTAATAGACCCCTTGTATTATTTTTGAAGATCTCAAATATTCTGGAAACCCAGGAGGGAAATTCCTCATCTAACAGATGTATTCTTAAATTGAGTCCTCCTAGAAGTTACATGCACTCACTGAGGCAGCCCGCAGTCCCCATGCCAGGGGCCAGCACACACAGGGCGCCCGGTTTTTAGTGGATCTCCAGTTACTCCTCTACCAGTTTCCCTGTCAGTTCATATCTTTCCTTCCTGCTTTTCCCCAGCTATCTACCTTCTGAGATTATATCCACAGAAGAGATAAAGTTCGTTTAACTTAAAGACCTGTATTGGACAAAGGTAATTGTTAAGAGGGCTTTGTTATTTCTAACAAGCTTTTATTTTATTTTTTCTTTTCTTCTTCTTCTTTTGTGTGTGTGTGTGTGTGTGTATTTCTTTCTTTTTTTTTTTTAAATATTTTTTATTCTTTTAAAAGTACTTAGATTACATAAATTTACATTAAAAATATAGGGATTCCCATATGCCCCTCCCCCCCATACCTCCCACATTTCCCCACATAAACAGCATCCTTCATTGGTGTGGTACATTCATTGCAAATGATAAATGCATTTTGGGGCATTGCCACTGAGGGTGGATTATAGTTGACATTGTAGTTTACACTCTCTCCCACTCAGTTCTGTAGGTTATGGAAAGATATATAATGGCCGATATCTGTCATTGCAATGTCATTCAGGATGATTCCCAAGTCCTGAAAATGCCCCCATATTACTCCTGTTTTCCCCTCTCCTTGCCCTCAATGCCTTCAATGGCCACCGCCTCCACATTAATGTTGTAATTTCTTCCATTGCTAGAATCATAATGTCTACAGTAGAATACCAGTAAGTCCACTCTAGTCCACAGTTCATTCCCCAATCCTGAGGATTCTGGGATGGTGATGTCCACTCCACCTCTAATTGAGAAGGGGCTTCGATCCCATACAGCTGATGGATGGGACTCTCTTGCTTGCAGTGGTAGACTCTCTTGGTTCCTTGGTGTGGTGATTGTCCATCCTCACCTCCTTGTTAGTTGTCCTGGGTGAGTCCAATGAACTGGAGAGTAGGTGTAGCAACTCCATTAAGGCTCAGGGCCCAGGTGGCACATGGTCAGTCCAAAGATTAAAGTCTCTTGGATGTACACCTACCAACTCCAGCACCAACTGTAGGTTCAAATAGAAGGGACAGATGAGCCATGTATAGGGAAGCCATAACTGTGGCCAAGTCTGTCACTCTCAGGAGCACAAACTCCAAAGTAGGGCCCACTGGCAAGGCACCAAACTCTGGAGCTATCTGCCCTGACCATTCTTTTTATTTCGAACAAGCTTTTACAAGAGGGGAATGAGTCATGTAGAGCTTAGCAAATATCAACATTCTAGAAATCTAGTCAGAGATTGGCTTTTGGATTTTTGTTTTGTTTTAAGGAAGCTTTCCTGTGAATTTCTTTGACAAAGAAGTTTCTTTTCCTGAGAACTGTAAGCAACCTCACCCTTCAGACCTGCCAATTCTTTCTTCCCCGGTCAAAACAACAAAGCTGAACACACCTTAGGTATCACCTAGGTCAACCTCCTCCTTTTGAAAATGGAGGGTGAGCCCAATAAACTTTAATTAACCTCCAGAGAGTCACACAGTTGGTTAGAACCGGCAGTATAACTAGGGTGGCCATATACGACAGCATCGAAACTAAGAAACTTTTGAGAGAAATGAGGCAGTATTAATAATTATGTAAGGAAAGAAGACAGAAATTGGGGCTGTACCAGGCAAGCAAAGCAGTATGGGCCCACCTTAACTATCATCAGATCTTCTCTATCTTATAGTTAGACTTCTATAACACTGATTAATAAAAATGTTAAGAAGCACTTTTGTGCAATGATTGAAAGCCGAAGTGGTTTTTGATGGAGAAAAAATTTATACTTTGGTTCACAAACTTAGTTTGAATAAAAATATTTTAATGTTTATGCCATTTACTGTAATAAACCCAGAATCCATTTTCATTAGCATCACTATAAAAAATTATAAATATATAATCATAGCTTTGCATTATCATAACTAGAAGCAAAACAAAGCAATTAAGTAACAGAGTCATTTTTCAAGTTCCTCAGCTTGAATTAAAGAAGATAGAATATCTGTTTACCAAGGATTAAAATTTAATGCTTTTGAAAGTTAAACTTTATAATTTAGTTTTCACATTAGATTTGGAGATTTGCCATTATCTGTATGTAGAAGCAGATGTTGAGTTTATAAACAAAAATACAAATTCTGTAATTAAACTTCTGATTATGAAGTGAAACTAAAACATGAAAACATGTTGTTATAATTAAAGCCTGGATGATGCATTTTAATGAATTTGTTTTAAAGAAGTAGCTGAAAAGCAGAAATATCAGTAATTGGCCAAGAAAATACAAATACAGATCAATTGACAAACTTCTATTGGTTACCTACTGAATGTCAGATACTTTGCTAGTTGTTAGAGATTCAAATATAATAAAGGTTGAGGTCTTGAGTAACCTACATAATGTGATTTGAAAAATATTGCATAAAACTTTAAAAGAATACACCTTACCATATGAGGTAGTCTACCAGCTCCTTCCAAGTATGCTGTGTGGAGGGCTGCTGATGAACTTTCAGATGGAGAGCAAGAGCGAAGAGGAGAGAGGAGGGGGTTGAGCTGCAGGGAGGGGTGCATGGAGAAAAGCAGAGATCAGTGAGGAGTTTTGATGTACAGAAGTGGTGACAATTGGGACTTGAGCTGCTTTTGTTTTCCAAGCAGCAGAGAATCTTTGGGATAACATTAGCACCAATAATTGTGTGATATTTTCCAATTTATAAAATGCTTTCATAAGTATTATTTCAGGTGTAGACATTAAGAAAAAGAATAAGCTCTACCTGTGGGATTAAAAAGAAACTTTTTTTTAGCAGAGTTCTTGTCACACTACATGGAATAACATATAAGGGCAAAATAGTGTGTCCATTTCATACACAACCCAATGTCCCTTCACTGCCCAATCTGAGTGCTTTATTCCATCAAGCTTGGTCTAGTCGCTGCCCCTCAAACCTCTACTCTTTGCTTCATTGAAACCTCTTCCCCTTGCCAAATGCCTGCCAGTAAGAACACTCAACCCATGGAATCCCCTCCTCCTCAGAATGCAAACCCCTGATGTTTTGTGCCCTCGTTCTTTCTGATGACACAGGGAATTGGTTCAACGGTGGGACAAGATTCCCACTGCAGTCAGGCCCCCAGTCTTGCCATGATGGGGTAAGAAGTGCAGTCAAATACGGTCCTGCCCAAAATAGAAATCAGCCATTTAAAGGGCACAGTTAGGGACTGACTGAGGCTTAAGGGGTTATTTAGCTGTGATTCCTAAGTTTCAGCTAACAGGCGCCATAGAAGACAGAGAAGGGAGGAGTTGAGCCAGCTACTGAAGAAACGCAAGATAAAAACATGGCAGCATACTATGCACAAGTCTTAAGCTAAGCATATAAAAAGGCATTTTAGGGGGTGCAGTGATCCCCTAGTGTGATGAATATTAGTGACAACTGACATTATTTGAGCTCTCACAGGAAGTCAGATGCTTTGTTCAACCCCTAACATTTGGTCCTCATAATAACCCAAAAAGTATTTATATCCATTTCATAGATGAGAAAACTGAGACATAGAATATTAAGTGGTTTTCCCATATTCATACAGATAGTAAGTGAAGAAATCAGGATCCATAATTCTGAGGCCAAAACAACATGGAAGGAAAGCAGCTGTTGGATGTAAAGAAAATGCACTATTGCCCTATTTGGGAAACCATAATAGTCACCAGGAGATCCCAGCACATGAGCTGCTAAGAAAATATGTTAGCATCAGCACAGCCTTGATGTTCAATTTGAAAAGGTTTAGGCCAAATAAGGCATGGCTTTGGGAGTACCAGGCACTGCATATTTTTTGCCCTATACCTTTATGTATATGAGGTGATGTTTTTGTTTGTTTTGTTTAGTTTTACATTTCTGTGTTACCTTTATAATGAGAATTTTAAAACTTTGAAAGATAATAAAGATTGCACAAATAACTTCTCGTCTTTCCTACTAGACAGATCTTAAACCACCTTCATCAAATAAGTGTCATCTTTTTCACTAAAATGTTTGTGAAATATTAAAGAAGCTACAAGACGAAGTTTCCTTAGTGTGGCCAAATTCTGGTGTTGATGGCTTTTTGACTATGGGGGGCCATTTTCAATCATTTTTATCTGGCATTTCTGTCTCTTGGCCAAATGTCACATTAGCCTACACCTGAACACTCCATCGTAAAAGATTACTGAAGAATTGTTGAGACAGATAATATTATTACAAGGTTGGTGGGAAGAATAGAAGCCAGTAGTTTTATGTTAATAGAACTTTACCCACTGGGATGAGCATGTTCAATTTTAAAGCTGTAGTTTGGCCTCAGGTAGGCAGCAAGGAAAGCTCACCTTCACCGTATTATTCATGACTCAATTTCTAGTCTTTAGTCATTGCTTCTGAAGAGCATTCAACAAGGCAATTATGTGTTCCCACAGTGGAGGATGTTTACCTTCCTGGCTTGTGGGAAACTTTACAATAGTAGTTATACTCCAACACGTTTCTTTAGACACTTGAATGCCCATATCGCTACTGATACCGACTTCAAATGAAAGGGGGCGGTGGGGGGGCTGGGAACTTGGTTAATGATGCATGGACATTTTATACTCAAGTCTTATGCATATAAAATAGAGAAAGAAAGAATAAAAAAGACAAGAATACCTTCTGGAAATTTGATAAGTTTCACCTGTAAAAAGATTTCCTAAGATCCTTGGCCTGAGTTTTGAGACCAAATTAAAATGATAAGATCAGATCCCATCTGCGAGTTGGCCTGCTGGGTTTGTTGTACCATAAACTAAAGGAGTTTCAATTGTTTTATTTCACCTAAGTGTTGAGTTGTGGGTTTTTTTTCTTAATTGTCTTAATTATTGCATTTAGAAAACTAACCGGTTTTACTCTTACGATATAAAATGTAATTTTATCTTGGGAAACAGCAGTAGCTCAGTGGTTGAGCGCCTGCTTCCCATGTATGAAGTTACCTCCTTTAAAAAATTGTAATTTAATCTAAACTAAGTTAAGTGTATTTATTTAGAGAGTCAAGTATTTCTCATCTTAAAGAGAAACCAGTATCTTTTTTTTTTAAATACCCTACTTTGAAATTCTTCCTATGGAATCTGCTAAAACTACATCAGACAGGAGGGATTGTAGCATCTATGTTGAGATGGGGGATAGAGTTGCTTTATGGTTTGTTTTCTATTGTTCAGAGACAAACTGAACTCTTTTTTCGGTTCACTATTTTCTCTCTGGAATTATTATACTCAGCGTTTGGACTCTTTTCACCTTTCACCTCCAGAAGTACGTTCACCAACCCATCATCACCTTTTTTACTTTTCACTTGAATATCCAGTACCAGCTCTTTTCCAGATGTTTACAATAAGTTCATTTCTTACCAACCAAAATAGCACCTTATTGGGGGGCATCCTCAGATTATTATCCTTTCAACTTGTTCCTACCATCAAAATCATAGAAAATGACCTTGCCTTTAAATCTTCCACTTCACCATCTAGTCTCTTACTAACTAACTCAATGCAAGCCACCTTCTATCTCTATCACTCCAGTAAAACCACACCATTGGAAGTCCACCACGGCATAACCACTGGAGGTTCCTCTCTGTGATGGTCCTTGTGGTCATTACCTTTTCACCTTGAAATTCTCTCCTTCCTGGATGTCATGTCCACTAAACTCTCCTGCTCAGTCTCTTAACCTAGGGCTATTCTTCCGGCTTTAGATTACTGCTTTTCTGTATCCTACAGTACATCCTCCCCCCCAACCCCCAGCTCCACACACACACACACAAGCAATTTTTTTCCTGTTATTTTCCTCCTTAGCCTATCTTCTATTGCCATGATTTCAACTATTACTTCTATTCAACTGGGTCCTCTACTGCATCACCTACCCTGATGTCTCTATTAAAGTTCAGATCCACAACTACAACTAGTTACTGGTTATTTCCACTTGGATGGGCCACTGACACCTAAACTAAAGATGTGCCACCCTGAGTTAACTTTCCTCTCCCTAAGTATCTGCCCCTTCCTGTTGACTCTCCGATTTGAGGCAGTTCCATTCTCCAAGTCACATGGACTAGAAACTATCGAGTTCTTTTTCTTCTTTCTTCCCTGTATACTCAAACAGTTGCCAGGCTTTCTAGATTCAGCCATCCCAATGCCTTTTCTATCCATTCTTCCATTTCTCATCCCACTATCATTGTCATTATTTCAACTTTCACATAAAAATTATAATAATCTCCAACTGATGTTCTTGCCTCTAGTCTCTCCCTGCTTCAAACTATCCTACACTGCTGAATTCAACTTTTTTTCAGTATAATAATATCATTTGTTGCTCACTTTTTTTTTGCTTACCATTTCACATACACATTCCTAATCTTTCAAGCCTTAATTATCAATAATTCTTTAGTCTTACATGTTGTACTAGCCAACTTGCTGTTTCCCAAACATGCCATAGGTTTCCGTTTGAAGGCTTTGTTTCTGATGTCCCCTGTGTCAGTCTTCTATCCCTCCAGTCTCCTCATGCTGAAAATCTACTTGTGACGTCTACCACAACCTCTCAGTTAACCATGGTAGTTACAGTCCAGCACGTTTCTTTAGTGCCCGTACCACCCAACTGGAAGGAGCAATTCCCACGGTGAATGGAAGATGACAGGAAACCAAGCTGGGAACAGAGAGGGATTTTTACCTTAACCTGACCCTGGTGTTAACGCTTTATATGATCTTGAGTTTGTTAGGCACCCCAGGCCTTCATTTCCTCAGCCTTTACATGAGTAAATGGAAATAGATGATCTGGTGGTACCTTCAAAATCTGATTTCATGCACTTAGTAACAGAATGAAACTGTGGTACAACAGTTTATCTGTTAGAATAGATCTAGGCTCATGCTAGTCTTAATCTACATGCTTTTCCCTAATTATTCTTATTTACATTACTCTGTGGGAACTAAGTAGATGTGGGTTTCATTTCCTCCTTTTATTTTATTTTGAAGTCCTGAAAATGTTTTAAAAGATAAAGATAGGTACTAAAAATCATGTAACAAACATATCCTAATCCAAAAGAATATATTTACATTTGTCATATTTGTTTTAATTTTTTCCTTGAAAAATGAAAAAATGCCAATAAGGTTGTAGTACTGCTGTTTCCTGCCCCTGCCCCAGTCTCCTCCTCCCCAGACGAAACTTCTATGCTGAATTTTGTAAATATCCATAACAAACTTTTGTATAATTCCTCACAGTTGTATATGTAAAAATAACACATCATTTGCCATTCTTTTGATTTATTTAGATACTAGACTGTAAATAATATTCTACAATTTATTTTTTGCTCAGCATTATTTTCAAGATTTATTCACTTGTCTTAGCTGAATTATTGTAGTAATTGTGTAAACAATCAAATTGTATTGCTATGTTCTCTTACCAAGCTGT
This sequence comes from Tolypeutes matacus, assembly GCA_026826555.1. NCBI lineage: Eukaryota > Metazoa > Chordata > Mammalia > Cingulata > Chlamyphoridae > Tolypeutes > Tolypeutes matacus. Next base: position 7,982,538 of record JAKSZT010054462.1, on the reverse strand, counting down.
ATTTGCGTTGTTTCCTTATATTTTTCTGCTAAATATAACAAAGTGATGAATATACTTGCCATGTTTTTACTTGTGGACATGTAGATAATTAGGGAATATATTCACAACTGGAGTTGCTAGGTAATTTCATCTTCAAATTTACTGGATAATACACAATGATTCTCTAAAATGATTCCACCAATTTATTCTCCAATCATCAGTGTACAACTTTCTGCTTCTCTATCCCTAAATCAATAGTATTGTCAAATTTTTTCATGTTTTGCTGATCAGGTAAGTGTGAAATATTTTCTTGTTTTAATAATATCTGATTATTATGAGGCTAAGTATCTTTCTATATGTGTATTGACTATTTGGGTTTTTGCTTCCATTAATTTCCTGTTCATATCTTTTGCCATATGACTATTGGGATATTTTGCTTCCTATTTGGTTTGTGGAAGATTTTTAAATATATATATATATATATATATATATATATATATATATATATATATATATAACCTGAATGTTAACATCTATTCATTGTATGTATTGCAAATGCCTTCTCAAGTCTGCAGCTTGATTTTTCACTTTATGGTTATTTGTGACATGTTTTTATTTGTATTGTAGCTGAATATATAAAATATTTCTTTATTATTCCTGCCATTTTTGTCTTAAGAAATATTTTCCAACAAAATTTTTTAAAAAATATGTTTTGGCTATAAAGTTTTGTTTTTTACATTTAGGTCTTTAATCCATCATAGTTTACTTTTGTGTTTGTTGAGAGAAGGAAATACATTATTTTTCTATATGGAAAGACAGTTTCCCCAAATTGGTATTTTTTAAGCAGTTTTGTTCACACACCACGCAATCCACTCACAATATACAACCCATGGCTCTCGGTATAATCACAGAGTTGTGCATTCATCACCAAAATCAATTTAAGAACATTCTCATTGCTCCAGAAAGAAAAATCCCACTTTATACCCCCCTATCATTGAACTTAGCACTGGTATGGTACCTTTGTTATACCTGAAAAAGAATATTACAATATAACTGTTAACTATAGTCCATACTTTGCATTGTTGCATTTTTCCCATATACCACCCTTTTATTAACACCTTGTAACAGTGCCGTGTATTTGTTACAATTCATGGAAGAACATTCCCATATCTGCACCATAAGCCACGGTCATCATCCATAGGGTTCACTGTGTTATAAAGCCCCATGTTTGATCCTTTAGCTTTCCTTCCAGTGACATACATGACCCTAAGTGTCCCCCTTTCAACCACAATCGCACCCATAATTCAGCGCTGTTAATTACCTTCACAATAATACAATAATACACTACCATCACCTCCATTCATTTCCAAACATCTACAATCAACCTTATTAAAAATTCTGCATAAATTAAGCATCAGCTCCCCATTCTCCACCCTCATTCTATCCCCTGGGAACCTATACTTTAGATTTTAACTCCAAGGGTTTGTTCATTATAATTAGCTCATACTAGTGGGACAGACCAGTATTTGTCTTTTTGTGTCTGGAATATTTCTCTTAACATAATACTCAAGGTTCATCCATGTTGTCACATGCATCAGGACTTCATTCCTTCTTATAGCTGAATACTATTCCATCGTATGTTTATACCACATTTTGTTTATCCATGCTTCTGTTGATGGACACTTGGGTTGTTTCCATCTTTTGGCAATTGTGAATAATGTCTTTATGAACGTCAGTCTGCAAATATCTGTTTGTGTCCCTGCTTTCAGTTCTTCTGAGTATATACCTAGTGGTGGGATTTCTGGATCATATGGCAATTCTATACTTAGCTTCCTGAAGAATCACCAAACTGTCCTCCACAATGACTGTACCATTCTACATTACACTAGCAGTGAATAAGTGTTCCTTTTTCTCCACGTCCTCTTCAACACTTGCAGTTTTCTGTTTGTTTTTTGTTTTATAGTGGCCATGCAGTAGGTGTGAAATGATATCTCATTGTGGTTTTGATTTGCATTTCTCTAATAGCTAGTGATGTTAACTGTCTTTTCATGTGCTTTTTGTATTTCCTCTTTGGAAAAGTATCTATTCAAGTCTTTTGCCCATTTTAAAATTGGTTGTTTGTCTTTTCATTGTTGAGTTGTAGGATTTATTTATATATTCTGTATATTAAACCCTTATTGGATATGTGGTTTCCAAATATTTTCTCCCCTTGAGTAGTCTGCTTTTTTTTTTTTAACTTACTTGTCAAGGTTCTTTGAAGCATAATAGCATTTAATTTTGAGGAGGTCCCATTTATCTATTTTTTCTCCTGACTGATTTTAAATGTTCCCTATATCATATCTAATTTAGGTATTATTTTCAACTGATCAATATGTCTATCTCTGTATCAATATCATTCTCTATTTATGACTATGATTTTATAATACGTTTTTGGAGTCCTATTATAAAAGAAGTATCTTGTTGGTTAGAATAATTCCTTGTAGATTCATTTGGAGTTTTGATATAGTCCATCATATTATCTGTAAGTCAGGACAATTTTGGTTCTCATTTTCCAGTACTTATACTCTGCATTATTTTCCTCCATTCATTGTCTAGGAAACCCAGTACATTTGAACAATATGAGTAATAACATATATCCTTATATGGTCCCTGTCTTTCAGGGATGCTTTTAGTATATCCATTAAATATCATGGGTCTGAATGTAAGGATAGAACCCCTTTATCAGATAAGGGAATTCTCTTCTGTTCCTTGTTTTCTATGAATTGATATATTTAAACCTGTGAAGCAGAACACTTGGCATATAACAGGTGCTCAGTACATGTATCTCAGATCAATAATTAAAAAGGACCCTATGAGGCATATAATAAGAGATTTATACCAAAGAAGAAATGTGTCCCACAGCTCTAAGCATGTGGGTTTTTGTGGGTTTTTTTTTTTTTTTTTTTTGAGGTACTGGGGCCGGTGATTAATCCTGGGACCTTATACGTGGGGAGCTGGCACACAACCACTGAGACACATCGGCTCCCTTTAAGCATGTGTTTTAATGCAAAAAAAAAAGTCATTTGTAGGTCTTTGGTATGTAACCAAAATGCTTTTCCTTAAAAAGAGTGTTAGGATATTTATGATGACAGCCTTGTTCAAAAATGACCCTTTAATTCATAATGTGTGTGGAAGGAATATAACTTTATTTCTCTGTAGCTGAACTTAACGTCAATTTCCTGTTCCCCTTTTGCTCAGTATGGATTGTCTGCTCTCTCCTTTACCCAGGATACTGCCTAGATTCTGGGAGGCAGATTTGGGGGGCATGGTGAGGGTGGGAAGTGTGGATTTCTGCTTGTCAACTGTCTACACTGCATCTACTGAGCTGTTCTTGTTCCCTTCTGGCCATTTGGCACCAACCCCAAGCAAGTCTGTGCTGGGTCCCTGGTTCCCACCTCTAGGGGCTTCCAGACCCAGGTTTCAGCCATTAGCTCCATCACGCGCTGCCTCTGCCATGGGACCATCTGTGAGGAAAGGACACACAGATCTCCTCTGTTTTCAGGGACCAGCTCATCATGGTATTTTGTCATACCTGTCCCCCACATATCAATCAGCATTCTCCAAACATAACCAACGGGATATCTGTATGCATATATGTGCGTATGTGGGTGTGTGTATGAGAGATTTATTTAAAGAGTTGGTTCATGCAATCGTAGGGGCTGGCAAGTCCTAAATCTGTAGGGCAGCCCAGAAAGCTAGAACTCAGAAGTTGATGAGATACTCTTGATGTAAAATTTCTTCTTAGCTGGGAAATCTCATTTTTGTTCTTAAGGCCTTCAGCTGATTGGATGAGTCTCACCCACATTATCGAGGGTAATCTTTACTTAAAGTCAACTACTGTAGATATTAACCACATCTGCACAATGTCTCCACAGAAACATCTAGACTAGTGTTTGACAAAAGAGCTGGGCACCACAGCCTAGCCAGGCTGACATGTAAAATTAACCATCACAGTCCCTCCCCCACTTTCCAGAGCTCAACTCTAGAGGGAGGAGAAGGTGAAGGGCAGGATACAGGATGCCCGCCTTTATCAATATCTACTCACTTCTAACTTCCTTTCTGATTCATCTCCCACTCAGGAGCCAGGGAATTTTCATCTAGTCTGGAGGTGGGAAGGAACCAGGAAGTTTTGCTCTTAAAAAATCAAGTGCTATCCTCAACCAACCGTACTGTCCCTGAACTAAGTTCACTCCATTTCCTCCCCCACTCCACTCTCCAGGGCTAAGTTATTTGTTACCAAATGCCAAAAAAATACCTGCTCAAATCTTCCTCTCTTGCATCTTGCCTTTTCTTAGGCATTGAACAGAGAAGGACCTAGATCTTCATAAATAGATTAAAGAGGAAAACACTGGGAAAGAATTTGTTAATTTTTCAAAATAATATCATGCCCTATGTAATTATAAAATGCAAGCCATTTGCAATGAAAGATGCAATGAGAATAATTTTGCTACAATGCTAGTATAGGCAAATTACAAATGGATATGTTGCCAAAGTCTATTTGTAAATACGTTTGAGGGCACTCCAAATAGACCTTCTTGTAGAAACAATAAAATAAACTGCTGATATACCGTATAGTCCACCACAACCACTATTTAGCCCATAAAGTGGCTGAAGCAGTGTCCACATAGAGCTACAGTAGTAAAAGTGAGATGATGCTGGTAGAATGGTTTCAGATACTATAACTTTGGAGCTGTTATTACATAGTGTGATTTCAACTGATGTGTCCATGGGGGAAATGTTCCACCAAAACAGGGAGCTTTCCTTTTCTCTTAGCTTATTCTCAGTATAGAATGGACTAATGATTTTTAAATCAGGTATTGAGAGTCAGGAAGCCCCTATAATTAAACAGAACAGAAAAGAAAAAAATGCCATGATAAATAAATTTACATATCACCATTCTACATTGCTGATATAAGAAGCAAAGCATATGTAATTAGAAGATGAATTGGCACAGGAAAACCTGTGAACATTTTGAAAGTGACTTATGGGCCTTTTTTGACATTCCCTTTACTTTTCTACCAATTATATATGTAAAAGATTCATTTAGTCATTGAAAAGAATAAGAAATTTAATTTAACCTTTGCAAAAAAAAATCCTGCTATATATACTAAAATAAAAGCTCATATTTGAAGAGTCCTCTCCATTTTGCAATAGCCTTTCCAAATACGCTATCTAATCTGAGTCATATAATGATCCTATATAGAGGGGAAGACAGGTATTATTACCCCATTTCATCAGTGAAGAACCTGAGACTCAAAAATATCAAATGATGTGAACACAGTCATTCGATTATTTGTGGAAATGCCAGAGACAGGGCCATTTCCACAAATTATTTAATTTTAATGATAAAATTAATGTTTTATAATTTTAACTATAATGCTCTTCCCTTTGAACCATGCATGTTTGAAATACATAAAATAGTTCACAAAAACATTCACATTTGCATGTGTGTATGCATATATTCAAGAAACAGGGGTGGGGTACGATTTTTATTTGGACCATCGTGTATTTCATGTATTGCAAGGCATCAGCCTTATAAATACATTTCACATGCATTTATATTTTTGATTTAATTAAATTCAAATTAATGAACAGTCTCCATAGTAATTTTAATATTTTATTGTAAACATGCAATAAATATTACATAAAATAGCTAGGAATATATAACAAAATCATTTTTATAATTATCATTTTGTAGAGTTTAGAAAAAGAAATGACTGAGAAAGTCAAGAATAGAATCTCTGTTTTCTTGTTGGCTCATAAATGTGAGCCAAAAGTGAAGAGGATACATTGCCAGAATTGATTCAAATAATAAATAAACCTTACAAAGATATATAACCTTCTCTTAAGGGATTAATTAAAACGGCACAGTGCAATTTGAGTTTGAAACGTGTTTTTATCAAACTAATAGTTTATAATCATTATGTGGATATATGTTATAGCAAGAGTGTTTCTCAGAAAAGCCCTGAGCACATGCGTGAAATATGTTTCTGTTTACGTATCTGTTCCCAAAGACAATTAAGTGATATGATTCTGAGTAACTAGGCTTATTTCTGAATGAATGTGTTTATAACTCATGTTTTATTTTAAAAGCCACAATCCTATCATTTATATTAGAAAACAAACTTGGCAAACACTCTCATCTTTTAGGCTGCAAAACAAATATTTACTCACTTTGAATGGAGATGCATAAGTTGAAGCACAGAATATAATGATTGCTTTCCTTTTATTGTCGTTGTTACTACCATTCTTTTGTGGCTAAAACACAGCTCTGCATATAGTAAATACTCAATAAATATTCATTATGATGGGTTCTATACAAAGTACCCAGAGAATGAAGTACTACATATAAGAATAACAAACACTACTATTTATTTATTTATTATTTTATTTATATTACTATTTTTTAATTTTTAATTTTTTTAAAATTTTGAGATAAAAATATTCACCTGCAGTTATAAGAAATAATACAGAGAAATCCATTATAAACTTCACCCAGTTTTCCCCAATGGTAACATCCTGCAAGTTGATATAGTACAATAACTCAACCTGGATAATGACATTGATACATTCAAGACATAGAACATTCCATCCCCACGAGGCTCCCTCGTGGTGCCCTTTCATAGCCTTACCGAAATCCCTACTATCTACATCCTCAGATCCTGACAACCACTAATCCTTTTCCCATTTCTATAATGTCATTTCAAGGATGTCACACAAGTGGAGTCATACAGTATGCCATCCTTTGAGATGAGCTTTTTCCATTTGGTATAAGTCCTTGTTGATTGATGCTAGTTTTTATGACTATCAACAGTTCATTCCTTTTTCTCACCTGTTGAAAAACATCCGAGGTGTTTCTAGTTTTTGGCTATTGTCAATAAAATTACTATAAACATTCATGTACAGGTATTTGTGTGAACTTAAGTGTTCATTTCTCTGGGATAAATTCCCAGGAATGCAATTTCTCTTCTATAGTAGTTACTATATGTAGTTTTTAAAGAAACCACCAAATTGTTTCCAGTGTGGCTGCACATTTTACGTTCCCAACGTCAACATATGAGTGATCCAGTGTCTTTGCATCCTTGCCAGCATTAACTGTTGTCACTTTCTCTTTTTTTTTTTTTTTCTTTAGCTGTTCTTATAAGTATATAGTGATATCTCATGGTTTGCATTTGCAGTTCCTAATGGTTAATGATGTTGAATATCTTTTCATGTGCTTATTTGTCATCTGTATATCCTCTTTTGTGAAATGTCTCTTTGCATCCTTTGTCTATTTTCTAGTTGCATTGTGGATTTCTTGCTTTGTTTTGTCTACCCTTGAGTTGTTGTTTTTGTTGTTGTTGTTGTTTTTCGTTTGTTTGTTTCTCTCCACAGAAATCTTTAGTAAAAGGCGAAAAATTTATTTGATCTGAAGAGAAACCAGAGTATGCCATTGAGTTTTAAGAGTTTTTTAAATATATTTAAGAGCACTTTAAATATTGCTTGACTATATTCTATATTGGCTTCCATTTTTTCCCTCTATCTATATATTCTTAACATTTATGCTTATGTTATATGCCAATGGTTCTCAAACTCTTTTGTTCTCAAGGCCTCTTTACACTCTCAAAAATTATTGAAGATCTTAACAAACTTTTCTTTTGTGGCTTATATCTATCATATTGAAATGAAAATTAGAAATTTTTTAAATGTGAGAATATACAAGCACATATTCTGTTAGCTATTAAAGCTGTGACATAATAACATGCCACTAATTCTAGAAAACTACACTATGTACTTGTAAGAGAATGAGAATTTTAAAAGGCAAATAAAATCTTAGTATTTTTGTTAAGGTAGTTTAACCTTGTAGATCCCCTTAAGAAAAAAAACCTCAGAGATGCCCAGAGGTACCTGGGCCACACTTGGAGAACTGCTGGTATATTCGTGCTATTTTAAAATTTTCATATATATCATGATCCTTTCCCATTCCATTAAGTATCTTGGGGAAGCATGACTGTAATAGCTGCATAATATTCCACCCTACAGGTCCTCCATACATTGTCTAGTCTTCCTCCTACTTCAATTTGTTTAGGTTGACTTCTGCCATTTGTCTTCAATGAACATCATCATGCTCTGTACATATCTTTTTTTTCCTTACAATAAATTCCTAAGATTAGAATCACTGGTGCATTGGGTCCTTAAGCACTTTTTTCCTGCTCTGATGAAGTCTTTCAAAGTGATGCCAGGAAGGAAATTAGGTGCAAAGTTGAACACCAGTTGAGCAATGAGAAAAATTTATTTAGACAATTCTCTTGTCAGTATCTTGCTGTTCCAATTCCATTTTTACAGTAAATTATCTGGTTAACAGATAGAAAATTATGGATAGAAATATAATTAGGTTTTCTAATAGCAATGTCTTAAATACAACTTTATAGAACTGTTTTACTTTTGCTCTTAATATGTTGAATGCTACATGAATTCACTTATGTTTAAAATGTGATAAACAGCCATCTAACTCATAATCATCATCATCAAAATAATAAACATTTATTGAAAATTAGCCTCCCTACTGGAACCATTAAAATACATAATCTCACGTAACAAAAATCCTAAAAGGTGGATATAATTAGCTCTAATTTACCAACAGGCAACCAGAGGCATGCAGAGGTCTGATGACATGTCCCAGGTCACAGCATTTCAAGGTGGCGGAGCCAAGACCTAAAGCTGGGTCTTTCTGGATTAACAGTCTTTTAGTGCTCACTATGAAGCAATGACTGTTTTTTCTAAGCTATAAAAGTGGGGATCTTTATAGATGACAGAACAAAAACTCTGAGAAATCGGCTTATCTGTCTAGAGTAGCATAGCTCATAAGTGGTGCACGCAGGTTTCAGACTAATTCCAGAGGTCATGTGCTTAGGAGTTCTCTCTCTCTCTCCCGCCCCCCCTCTCTGCTAGAACCTCTGCTGTTGCTCATTGAGTGCAAAGTAGCAAAAGGAGCCAGTATGGGCTAACAGGATTTTCTGCCCCTGGCTGAGGGAGACCAGACTTGTGAGCAGAGAGAAGGCTGGATTTCAGGCTTTGCTGGAGCAGGCTGCACTAGCATCCCAGGGTAGAAAACAATCCATTTCGCCCTTGAGTGCTCGCCCTCTGTCTCTCTCTCTCCAGTTTCTTTACCTAATAGACCACAGCCTCATTTTCCAGCGTGTTGGACATTTTTAGACAAGTCTATCTGGGTAGTCTCATTTTCAGAATTGCTTTCTTGTTGTGTTTCTACTGCTAACTATAGAATTTAGCCTAAGGGAGGCTGACAGCGACTAAAGAATCTCCAGGGTCCACTTCAGCACAACCCTTCTCTGGTTTTCTGCTGAAAGATTTTTTGAATTCATTCAGCAACTGCTCCTGCCAACTCACCACCACCTTCTCACCCCTGGTACCTTTTTGGAATGCTATTTTCCCCCGTTTGAACCCTGTTTTCTCGAAATAAGATCAGATCCAGGAAAGGGACCTAAGCTCTTTCGTACCACTTGCTGCTGTGCTGCATTTGCATAATAAGCATTTAATCACAGCTTTTGAAAGGTCAGCATGTACCTGGCGTTCGCCTTGACATAAAAGATAAACTTGGACTTTTACTTGTATGGGAGATATTTTTAATCCTTTGTCCAAGTTTTGGAAAGAATGGAATTTTGGAAAACTTTTCTCGCCAAAACGCTTGGCATACCTACGCTGATCATCTGCCCTTGTGAAACCATGTTTTTTCCCGTTACCTTGGTTACAGTAAAAGCTAACCGTGATCGTGGGCATTTGATCAGCCTTTGTTTTCCAAGTCCGCTGGAGTCTCCGCCACCAGCCTGTTCTTTACAATTTCCGGTCCCCTCTGCTCTGACTTGGTCACGTCCCTCCAGTCAGTGACGGAATCTGGACCAGAATCCAGAAAACACGATTCATTTTCTTTCCCTTTTTGTCTTTCCCCACCCTCCCTGATAATAAAAGCATGTGCCCAGAGACTCAGAAAATTAAAGTCAAAAGTTTTCACAGCCACTGCGATCACTTTAACAATTCAAAAGCCTTGAGACACCTGTCCAGGGGAATCCCATCTGCTCCGCCCCTCTCCCTCCTTGGAAAGGTGCCACCGTCCAAATATTGACCTCGGGGGACAACCCAGCGCCAGGAGGCGGCGGGGGAAACCTGGAGGTGACCACTGTGTCCCCTGCAGGCACGTCTGCCCTGCACGCCGGCCTGGTCCTGCCCGCGCTCAGGACCTCCCCGGGGCGCCCCCGCCTCGGCGCTCTGCCCGCTCAGGGCGGGCGGGCCCAGCGGGCACCCTGCTTCCAGCCCATTGGCTGCCCCGCGGGGAGGCTGCTGCGCCTGGAAGGTGAAGGCCGGGCGGACGCGCAGGCGGCGCCGAGCGCAGGGCGAGGGACCAGGGAGCAGCGGCCACCGGCGCGGGGCTCGCCAACCCGCGCGGACTTCGGAGTTCGCCCCAACTCCAGACCTCGGCCCGCGGGAGCTGCCGATCGTCGGGGCCGGCCCGGGGACCCACCCGGCGCCTGGCAGCGGGGCCATGCCCGCGGGGGTCGCGCCGGGAGTGCGGGTGCACGCCCTGCCAGCCCTGGACGCGCCGCTGAGCGAGCGGCTGTGGCACCGCGGCCCCGAGTACCTGCGGCAGCGGCTGGACGCGGCGCGGCCCGCACGCACCAGTGCGGTAGAGAGGCTGGCGGCGGACCGCGCCAAGTACGTGAAGAGCCCGCAGGGTGCCGCCCGCCGCCCCGCAGCCCCGAGCTCCGCTTCCGAGAGCAGCGGCGAGAGCTGCTCCGAGGAGAGCCGCAGAAGCGCCCGCGACGCCCGCCGGGGAGAGGAGGCGGCGGCGGGCGCCCCCCAGCCCCGCGCCGCGTGTCCCGTGGCTCGCAGGGCCATTGCGCGGCGGCCGCTGCGCCCCGACTCCCTGGTCATCTACCGGCAGAAGTGCGAGTTTGCCCGAGGCCCGGGCGCAGACGGCTCCAGGGCGAGCTTGGTGAGGAAGCTCTTCCAAACGTCCAGCAAAGACAAGGCGCCGGGGCCCCCCGACGTGCCCAAGGAAAAGGAAGCGGCGGCCGCGATCGAGGCCCCGGGGAGCAGCCAGAGGCCCGGCCCTGTCGCCGGCCCGGTGCCCCCCGCGCCCCCTGCCCCCTCCCCGCCCGCGGCGACATCGGGTTTGTGCCCAGCTCTGCCCGCTGGCCCCGAGCTCCGGGAGCTGCGGCGCAGGGGCCTGCACCGCTCGCAGTCGGACATCAGCTCCCGCTTCTCCAAGGGCTTCGCTGAGCCCGACGCCTTCTTCCGATTCTGCGGCCTGGAGCCCGAGGTGGTGGAGGACCTCGGCAGGGAGAACTTCTCCGCGGGGTCGGACCACGTCACCTTCAAAATCCGCAGCGTGAGCATCGCGACCTCCGACAGCGGCTTCTCGCGGCTCAGCGGCGGGGATGACGGGCTTCAGGAAGAGGAGCTGACGGAGCAGGTGCCCAGCAGCACGTCCGTGGTGGAGAAGAATGCCCGCATCATCAAGTGGCTGTACACCTGCAAGAAGTCCAAGGAGGGCCGCCCCGGGAGGCCGCAGGAGCTGGCGTGACGGAGCGCAAAGCCAAGGTGCGCTTGCAGGAAGCCCAAGGGGCTGGCTGGCTGGCTGCGAGGTTGTGAGTGCTGGGGCAGTGTGACCAAGTTGGATAATGGTTAGTCACAGCGTATGTTTAGAATCCAGTGCTGGAAGGGACCCTAGAGGTGAACGGAGACCCGGCCCCACCCTTTTGTCACAAGTCACACAACTACGAAATAGCAGAACTGTTACCAGGTTTCCCCCACCAGGCCCAGCGCCCTTTCTTGTTCCAGCGTGGGGCAGCCGGCTGCTTGGAAAGGTAGTTCTGTAAATTAACACCATCCCGCGTGGCTTGTTATTGTGCAAATAGGAAAATGGAATTTAAAAATGCTCCTTCAGCAAGCAGTTTCACATCTTCTGCTGTTAGCATCTCTTGCATCAGATATAGCATATTAGCACCCTGGTTTCTGGGGGAGTTGACCTTGTGAGACAGACTCACTGTGGAGATGGTGATGTTTGACTAGAGCCAATTCATCCAGCCTGTAGCTCCTAGGACAGGTTTTGCTGCCTAACAGAAGTAATTCTTTGCTCACTTCAAGCCGAAAGGGAAGCTGTATGTCACCATGTCATACCCAGCTTGCACTTACTTGGAGGACTTAACCAAATTTGTGAGGATGGATCAGTTTTCTCCAGGAACTTGCCTGCAATTTGGCTAAATTTTATTTAAATTGTTCTTCCTGCCGGGAAGCTTCAGTTTGTTGGAAGGAGGGAATTGGACTGGGTTATCTATAACGTGTCTTATGATTTTAAAATGAGACGGCTCTGTATTGAGCTTTCTTATCATAACAGGAAGTAGGCTTTGGACAGCCAGTAGGACAGGGACGGCCTCAGAAGTTCTTCTGAGAGGGATCACTGAGGAGTTTGAGAATGTTTGTCCTCTCACGTCCAAGTTCACATGCTAGGGGGCAAAAAGAGAGAGGGACAGTAACTTTGCAGGGTCCTCTTTGAGAATTTAACCATCACAACATCCTTTTTTTTTTTTTTTCCTTCTTTTGTTCAGTGACAACTTGCTATAAATGTAAAAGAACCTTTCATACAATGAAAATATTTTGTCTACCCTTGAGATAGTCACAAATGGAACTAGCATCTGTCTATAGAGTTGGGGGTGAGGGAGGGATGGCATGATGTGCTTGAGAACAGAAAAACAAAACAAAACAAAAAACCCACTATCTTTTCCTGAGTGGCCACAGTCTTAAGACAAAAATGAAAATTAATGAGGAGAGGTGAATTCATTGTTTCTCTTGAACTCTTAAGGCTCAAAGCCCAAGCTCTTCCTTATAATATATCAAATATGTCCTTTTTCTACTAGCCTAAATCCCCAGAGAATGAATATAGGACATCAAAGATTTTAAAAAGAACACATTCAATCATATTGTTCACATATTGCCTTTTGGATCTGAGATGCGTGGCTGTGGCAAGTGGGCATGGTTTGTGAAGGCCCATGTCTGGTGGACAGACAGTAAGTGGAGAGCTAGGCCTGTCTGCTCCAAGTCATGCCTCCACTTAAGGCTTAGGCCTCCCTCCATCAGCCGTAAAACATAGGGAGATAAACAGTTCACCTTCAACCTCCTCATTTTATGATTCGGTACAGTCAATAATGTGTATATCTGCATTCCATAATTGGAACCTGGAAAAGAAAAAACAAAACCTCCTGGCCTACTAGATTATGTAAAAAGTAAACTGAGAAATAAGTCCCCCTTCAGGCAGTAGTAGCCAGAGCCCACTGTGTTTTATACGGGGAAGGTAGGTTGATGGTGGAAATATTTACGAGGTGATTTTGGAAATAATTCTGAGGTGATGGTGGAAGTAGTTCTGAGGTAACAAGATGACACCCAAACAAGCCAAAATAAAATCTGACAACATAAAAATAAAAGCACCTCCTTCTGACCCCACCCTCCAGAACCAAAGCCACCCCCGTCTCCAGTGCTCCAATGTCAAAACAGTAATCTGAAAGAGGATTTAGGATTTGGTCAGTGAAGTAATCATTCCAAAGCGCCTTTTAGGTTGAGCTTTTGAAGAGTGTGGGAGGTTTGGTTAGCCTGTGAGCACTTTCACTTTTATGACAAAGAGAATTGGTTGAGGTAACTGTTTCCCTTCGAGGTAAGGTGATAGCAAGGTTAGAAACTACAGAGGGGAGAGTCCACCTAGAGAGCCAGAGGATCTGAATTAAGGTGATTTGCTCTACTTTTTCTCTTTATCTTAATCCTGCCTGGGAGGACAGTATCACTTAACTTCTAAGTTATTTCTTACTGTTCAGAGAAGGGAGACGGACATCAAACAGAACCTGCCCAGATTTTTGAATAAGATGTCATTGGCGGTCACGAGCACTATATTTACCTCCCACATTCACTACCCCAGACCCAAAACATAGCTTGCGGGAAGCGGCTGTGGCTCAATCAGTAGGGCTCCCGTTTGCCATATGGGAGGCCCCGGGTTCGGTTCCCGGGGCCTCCTGATGAAGGCAAGTCTGCCCGCACGGCGTGGTTGGCTGACCCAGCGAGCACAAGCAGCAAGGGGGGGATAAATGAATAAATAAATAAAATCTTAAAAAAAAAAAAAAAAAAAAAAACATAGCTTGCATTATTTGAAACTTCGATGCAAATGTACCTAATGCCTGATTCCTTGGAAACTTCTGAGGAGGAAATGAGTCTCCCCAGCTTTTGAAAGCTGGGCTTTCTCCACACTCTTGAAGCTGACTGCTCACTATGATGCTGTCTGTTCATAACCACAAACTACCTTTCAGAACTCACCGTCTCCAAGCCTCTTTATTTCCTCTGAAGAAGAGCCAACAGAGAGAATTTACCAAAGTAAACAGGACTGCAGAGTGTGGTATACTGTGTGTCAGTTAAGCCATCAACCTGGCAACTTTATTAAAAAACACAGTTTACAAAATAAACATGAACTTCCCTCATGGGTCTACCTTGTTTCTGTAACCAGATCCATATCTTTTTGAAGACATGGAAGCAAGAATTCAAACTGTATTTTTTCCTCTAGTTTACCAGGACACGTGTATTGAAATTCATAAAGATTTATTTTAGGATTTCAGGCAAATATCAGAAAATTTAAGATGAACAAAGTTAGGCTTTCTAAGGGAAAAAGAAGATAAATATATTTTATAGAGAGGGTTTTAGCCACTTGGTAGAGATATTATGCATTATAATAAGATATATCCCACTCAGAATTAAATAAGAGCTTGTAAGTTTTCCTACCCAATGGGTTAAAAATGTTTGTGCTCCAAAATTGAACTCCAGCCTAGAATATCTGAACTGGACGATGACTCATAGACTCTACATGTATGTACATTGAGGATCCATGAGTAATAGAAGGGTTACACATGGGTAATTTTGGTATTTCATTTCCCAGAGTATAATTCATGAAAACTGTGCTTCCGTTCGGTGATGGTTAGTCATCTTCCTATCCTTCAATTCTTCAAACTGGGAACTTGCCAGATTTAGGTCTTTCTGCTTTACTATCTTTTTGCATAGAATTTATAAGTTGCTGGCTTTTAAATATTGTTATAAAAGGATGGTAACTTGTCCTTTAAACTAATGAAAGTTAATTTTTTTTTTTTTTTATTTCAAGGAGTAAAATTAGCCCTCCTAGGGCAAATGTCTTCAAATTTTCCAACAGCTGTCTTCACATTTCTCTTTGATAATGAAGAGTAGCTATAGAGGCCCACTAAAACCTGGTGTTATATGGTTGTGGTCTCATCATTTGCAAAGATGCTTTGGGAGTATAGAAGAAATAAAATAGGGAAGTTTTAGCCTTTCTGCGCCCTTCTTCTTTGACTTCACTTAGCAACTCTGCAGTTAGACGCGTGTCTTAGAACTGCATGCAGTTAGGCACGGTTAGCATGTTCAGTTTACTTACATAGGTTGAGTAACCAGCGGGCTACCCTTCCCTCTTCCGGCCAGTGCCTGGGCCTTTTAGGGATATTGATGCTTGAAAAGGGTTAGAATCTGTTTGTCTTCAAATATTTATTTCAATTGCCTGTCTTGTGTTCTACTCTTGTTGGCCAACTCTGTGGTAGTTAGCTGTGGTCCCACTAAAGTTCAAAGAAATTCTCCTTTCTGCCACATGAGTGATTTGATGTAAACAGAAATTTCAAAAGTCCAGGGAAAGGCCTGCAGGGAGTTAGGGATTTATTCTACCGGAGAAACCAGGTGATAATTTTCTTTAGTAAGGGCTCAGACTTCTTTTCAAAATTTCAAGTGAAAAATAAAGGATTTATTCAAAAATGCAGAGGGTGGGCTAAAGAACAGACTTGGTAAGGTACTATCTGGCTCTGTAACTTTTCCCTAGACTGCAATTTGAATAACTTTCCTCCTTACTCCTCAGGAGGAAAGCCTTCCTGCGGATAGAGCTTCCTTTGAAGAATAGCCTGGATGGCTTGGAATCACAGGACCGTCTTAACTAGCACAGATTCTGTCCAAACTGCCCAGGGTTGCAACATGAGTGCTGTTCCCCAGGAATGAAACGCCCCATCGACCAAGCTTAAGTGATTGTAGAAGGTTTGAAATGCCTACCTGTAGAAAAATCCGGCGCTGGAGAAGATGGGAATGCAGAAGTCGGAAAATTTGCAGAATTGTGATTATTCTGATACAGGTGAAGCTGCTGAACATTTCTTTTTCTTGTTGGAGATGCGTCCTGTACTTGCTTGTAGATGCCAGCTGGAGAGGGGAAGGCTACTTGGAAATATTTTCTGGGGCAACTTTTTGACTGACTTGCTCACAAAGACATACCAAGATGCATTTTAGTGATATCTAAATTGATATTTTGTTTTTTGTTTGTTTTATTTTTTAAAAGATCAGGAGCAAAAAAACCAAGCATCAGTGCCATGGTATTTACTCCTTTCAGTCATCTTGGGCTGATTGGCACCATGTAAATAAAACTTATTCTATTCCATATTCAACCATAATCATGAGAAGGTACATACTATGGTAAATAAAGGGTAAAATACTCACATTCACACACCAATTTTTAAAGCATGGCCACACTGTTAACTATAACTAATCCTGAAACGACATAACTGACCATCTTATTTAATGATTCAGAAAGCACTTTTAAAAATCACTTGAGAGTTAGTAGCTCATTCTATTACTGCCACTTCCCACTGGGTTGTAGATATGTGGAAGTACCATTAAAGCTAAGTTAGAGTTGAGATACTGCTAAATAAGACCTTTTATTGTACCAGGCAGTTTCTTGAAAGTTGGCAGAAGCATCTTGGAGTTTCCTTTCATGAGATCTATGACACTGTTCCTGTCTTGCAGCACCATTTCGAATGCCCAGTTCTTTAATTCCCAACTTCCAAAGCAAGAGTGGGAAATACTGGACATGGGTGCAGAAAGGTATGGAGGTTTGTGCTTCCCTTCAGTCTACTCCAAGCCTCACCATATCAACTAATCATCCCAAATTAGGCACTAATTCACCCTTCCCTGTAAAGGGTATTTTTTGAAGGGACAGCCCTCTAGGTGGATGTGAGACTCTAAGATCACAATATTGGGAGGGAACTACTAGGACCCTGTTCATGAACTTGCTTGTGACACAAGAGTAAATAGATTTCTGAGAGAAATTATGTATCAAGGATTACAACCCAAAGAGACTTTTTCACCTAGTCATCCCTTTCGAAGCTTACCATGTTTGTCAAACGATATCTCTTTAAGAACAAAATTATTAGAAGAATAAGGAGGGAGAGAAATGGATTTCTTAATGGTAAAATATTTTATAAACCATTCCATTTTGATATATCCATGCGATTGTTTAATACTGTATTCTACTTTTGTAAATGTTTTACTTTGAGAATAAGTCTTTGAGTTATTTATTTTTACACAGTATAATATAAGAAATAAAATAGGGAAGCTTTAGTCTTTCCCTCACTTTATATGGTTTTGGTTTTGATCAGGGCAATTTTAAATCCTTTTCTCTCCGGTTAGCCTTGTGCCTATATTGTTCAAATGAATTTCCATCTTTTTGATGGCAAGCTGAGTGTTTGCTGCTCTAACACACTCAGCACTGCGGTGATTCATTTTCTAATAAACGACAGGTGCATGTCTTCCGTCAACAGATGTACCTTTTCAAAGTAGACTGTGTTTCAAGACAGGAGATGCCCTGCTGTAAGAATTTGTTCCCCAGTCATTGCTCTAAACATGCTGCTATTTTTTCTTTCACTGGATTGCACTTAGTTAAAAAAGATACTCTCAAAGATGAGAGGAATATATATTTTTAAATGTTTCCTTTTTCTATACCCAATTCTCTTCTTTGCAGGTGGTCGCATTTATATGTGACTGCTTTAAGCAAGATTGTTTTGTGCCTTGCTACTGTCAGAACAAGATTAATTGCAACCCAGGTCAGGTTTCTCTTAAATAAAAATGGTGGCAGAGTCACCTCTCCATAGAGTAGATGACAAAAGTGGTTTCTGTTTAAAGCCTCCGCAGTCTGTCAGAAGCATTTTGCACTTTCAGCTGGAGCACAGGAAAAGCGAATTCGGCTGGGGTGAATTCTGGAAGTTGATCCTGAAGTCAGGCCCTGTCTTCAGTACAGTGGTTAGAGGGGAGAAGTCCTTTCTCAAAGCTGAATTATCCCACTTTGCTGAGTGACTTTGAGAAAATCAAACTCTGCAGCTCAGTCTGGATGAAAAAGCTTTTCATGTTCTCCCCAAGGATGAGCGATAGTTACTGCTGCAAAATACTTTCATTTCTTCATGAAAGAATAGCCTGTAAAGTAACATGATTAAACACAATGCAAAAGAAAAAAATAGCAGTAAACTATATGACTAATACGTGGGTGTAGAGTAGCAATGCCTCATACTGAAGGTAACTGTAAAGTTTACTCATTATATGCATATATATCATTTTTAAACCACTGGTCGTTGTCACTGTGGAATAAAAAGGAGGTTTTATTAAACGTTGTCCTTTGTCAGTAGGTTCAAAGTTCAGTGCCATGATACAGCTGGTGAGGCCATAAAATATCAGGCCCAGACAATTGTTATGAAAGTTTGTAAATAGTTTTTCTACAAGCTTCTTGTAACTGGAGAGCAATATTGCATATTCTGTATTACAGAAATAAAGTATTTTTTATCATTTATTAATATGGATTTATGAATTTGTACAATGGGAACCATTTTTTGAAGCAAGAGTATGCTTATAATTACTCGTATCTTTTGTTTTTTTACCTTTCTTCTTTAATACGATCTCATACGATTGTTTGAAGAAAGCATTCCAAGAATTGACCCTTGGCCAGTTACCTGGCACCTAAAGTCTCCAGCTTTCCCTGCGGAGAAAATACAGTAAAAACAGTTTTGAGTATTTAGCATTTTGTTTTTCTTTAATTGGTTCATCTAATGCAGGTATTCTTAACCTTTTTTGTTCCACGGACCCCTTTGCCAGTCAGGTGAAAACCACAGACCGATTACTAAGTCCACACTATACTGTGTATTGCTTAATAAATATATCACACCTGCACCAGCATGTCCCCACAAGAATAAATTTTTTAAAATTTCAATTCAAGCTCACGGACTCCTGGTTAAGAACCCCCAATTCTGACCTTTGCTTAAAACATATTTTTCTACATATTTTATTATTATCATGTTTAGAAAATGGGCACAAAAATGAAAATGGAAGCACAGATTATACCCTGTTACATTAACTCATTAAAAGAAGGTAGAATCTTTGATATTCAACTCTGTTCTCAGTCTCTGCTAGTCATACCTGGGCGGTATGTTGGAGAGGAAATGATGGTAGTGAAGTATGTAAGGAAGCCTAGTTATGTTTCTGCCCTGACTGAGCCAGAGTGTTACTTTTTCAGTCCTGCAGTGACTGATCCTTAGCCTATCCAAGTATTCAAAGATAGACCTTCTTGAGATGAGAAATAACTTGTGTATTTCCATGAAGAAAATAGAAAATCCCAAAAATACTGTATAAAAAAAAAAAAAAAAAAAAAAACACCTCTTATTATAACCATATAAACACAGTCCAAATATTGTGTTGTATGATTTTCATTGCAAGGATCTAATGGTAGTGCCTTTTTCTTCCTTAGATAAGCTTAGGGTTTTACATTTGTTATCCAAGCTTTGACCCTTTTTGAGAATTCAATAAAGCAGGAAGTAGGGTGATGTTTATTGGTTAGGTGTTTATAAAGTTTTGTTTGCATTTTCAGTGATGTGAATAAATATATTTGTATAATATTAAATGTTCCAGACTGGAAATATTGAACAAGAAGGAAGCTAAGTGTTTTAACAAGAGCTCAACAGCAGCTGATGGGGAGCAAATAACTTTAAAAAACACCATAAAATGTGCTGCTGCCTAATAATATTTTCCTCGGTGTTTCTGCTACAATGTTCCAAATTCTGCAATTGATTGTCATCTTTGTGTTATCTCCTTGAAAATTGTTATTAATATTGTAATGCTTTCTGAAGGGGAGAGTGTATTAAACCATTAATAACTATTCTCCTCTAAGATAGAATGATAATTTGTTTAGAAAGTGAGAATCTGATTTACAGGACCAGATATGAAAAGACCTGGAACCTGACTTCAATATATCCTGTGGAATACTTAATTGTGAGTTTAAGTTACATGTGCCAGACCAGGAAATGACAGTATCGGCTAAACCCACTTCCCTGCTGTCCAAAACAGTTGTGCTCCTGAGCAATAGAGACTTTAATGAAGGCAAGATAACATACTGATGGAACAAGCAGAATTCACTCACATGGATTCAGTGAGCAGCCAAGTCCTACTTTAGGCACTAGGGATTAACCAAACTCCCTGCCATGATGGGCTTACATTCTAATAGGGGAATCAGATACGCAATAAAGCAAATGAGAGAGAGAGAGAAATACAGATAGTGAGATAGAGAGATAGCGGGATGGATGTATGGATAGATGGATAGATACGACAAATAGATAATAGAAGAAAGAGAAAGGGAGGCAGGGAGGGAGGGTATAAAGCAAAGTAATGAAATAGATAATAATGAGTGGTGCTATGAACCTAATTTATGAATTCACCCCCCCCCCCCGAGATGGCTCCCTCCTCTGTTTGCTCATTTTTTGCCTATGGTTTGCTCGGTATTGTTTTTTGTTTGTTTGTTTGTTTGTTTTGCTAGTTGTTTGCTCATTGTCTATTTTTTCTTTAGAAGGCATCGGAACCAAACCCGGGACCTTCCATGTGGGAGGCAGGCGCTCAACTGCTTGAGCCACATCGGTTCCCTATGGATTTTAATAAGACTATTTAATGGCCAATCTGTCTGAATCATAATTGGAACCCAAAGTCCAAATCATATACAAAGAATCAAGCAACAGGGAAGGAAAGCATGCAAATCATCAGTGCATTTTTTTCCCCACTAAGATGTTATTTTAGTCCCTGGACATCTTTCATCCTGGCAGCTTAAAGCTTTGAAATCTAAATTGAGTAAAAAACAGAATGTTTTACAAATGAGACCTGAGGACTTAGTCTGCATCTGAGTCAGCTGGTTTTTGGTAAGGGGCTGCATGATTTCCCTTGGCTTTTAGAGGATGTCCACTCTTCAGACTTGAGGGAAAAGGTGATAGAGCAATAAATGAGATTTTCACAGGCCAGAGCAGGCCAGTTCAGGGAGGTGGAGGGGCGAGTGTCTCTAAGTGAACTTAGAGTTCTGCCTTGGACCCTCCCTTGTAGGTAAACAGCAGGGCGCAGACAGGGTGAATCAGCCTGTTGCTATCAGGACTTGGAACTATGCTCTTTTCTCATACTTCCTGACAAGTCAAGACTCCAGCGTTCACTGTTCAGAAATGGGCAGTGTATCCAAAGTGCCCAGAGAGTGTGCCTAATACTCCCCTCCAGGTGTGTGGGAGGCACCAAAGAGAGAATGCCAGCGTTGGCATCAGTCAGCCAGAATCAGAGACTATTAATGTGGAAGCAAGGTTAGAAATCATGCAGTCTGACCTTCCCATCTTTTAGGAAGACCACACGGTCCAGGCAGGTGAAGAGACTGACCAAAGCTCACGCAGCTGCCAAGTACAGCTGGACTAGAAGGCAGAGCCCCTTAGTCTGTCTCGGGCTCGTTCCTGGCAGCCCTTGCTTAAGTCAGGAAATATACTGTCCGGGTTGGTTGGTTTGTTTTTGGAGGCACCGGGGATTGAAACCAGGACCTGGTACATGTGAAACATATGCTCAACCACTCACTCAGCTAAACTCACTCCTTTGTTGGTTTGTTTTTAAGCCACTGAATATAAATGTATAACAGTTCAAAAAGAGTGAAATTTGTTTTTGTGAGAAACACTTGCGGAGCGCGACTGGTAGGTGGGTGGTGGGCAGCACATGGGCGCGTGCCGTCCTCCAGCCTGCACAGGCTCCCTGCTTGGAAGCGCAACCGGGACAGGCCGCGATGGGTCTGGGTGCAGCCCAGGAGCTGCTGGACACGGGTCACAGAGGTGCCTGGAGTGGACCCCCGAAGCATGCTGGCATCCACCCCGCGATCCGCCTCACCCACTCAGCCAAGGGGATGCAGCGTCCGATGTCCTGCCACACAGGGGGTAGCCTCCGGATGAGGCAGGTGGGCTCTTCTGCGGCGGTGCTTGCCCTGGGCCACCTCCTCGCCGTGGCAGGGATGCAAAGGCGCATCCCCTGGCCTTGCAGGACGAACATTGCGTCATCAATACTCATAGCAGCACAGACAGTACTGGTTCGCCCCAAAACTGGGCGAGCAGATGAACCCAGTGATGGCCATTTGCAACAGGACGTGTTGTGAATTCAAAGTACAGCCACCCGTAAGCCACAGAACTCTAAGGCTCGGTAAGAAACTCAAAGGCCACCTAGATGGCATGGGAGAAGTCTGGTGGAACTATAGTTATCTCAGTGGTGGATAACTGTTGCTTTTAGGGTAAATGAGAAAGGACTACAGATATAAAAGGAAGAGGAAGTCCCTGGGATTTACTTTGAGGTACTGACAAGTATGGTAGAGCTTTGGATTTGTGAGATTTCGTTTTTCTACAACAGTAAAAGAAAAGGGCGGGATATGCACCTTCAGAACATCTACCCACGGCCCCTTGAATGCATTTCATGGCTACACAAGCGTTATTTTCTTACAGGTGAGAAGAGAAGCCAACTGTCAACACGTTCCCCATACAGGGAGAGGCAGGAAGGAAGCATTACTCACCTAGTCCTCTTGGCTCTTGGTTGAGTGAAAAATACCAGGGTGAAGATCCCAGGAAGTCATTGTCCCCACTCTCCCCAGCACTACTCAGGGATCGTGTCCCTAATGCCAGCCACGGGTCACAGGATGGATTTATGTGGTAAGCACAGCCAGCCACGTTGGTTCACGATGTCCGGAGCCCTGTCAGAGAGCTGCAGAGCCAAGGAGGAGTAATTTCTAACAAATATGCATTTGCAACAGAGATTACACCCCAAACTCTAAAAACGAAAACATAACTGCCATCCTTTATACAAAATCTAGGGGTGCACATTGAAATAGGGGTTTCATGAAAAACCAAACTCCTCAGACGTACAGAATGGCCCCAGTGGGCCAGCTACAGCGTACTGACTAGCTGCTTGACCTGGAGCAGGTCAGATATCTCTCAGTTTCCTGTCTGTTAAAAGGTGGTTGAAAAGATTGAAGAGTGGATGGAAAATGTATTTAAAGTTACTTAAATAGGAAGCACCCAACTGAATAATCATTGTTATTATTTTATCAGTACTTTAATGATTCAATATACACCCATTATTCATTCTTTTGTCAAAAATATATTTGGACCAATTTATATTTTCAAGCTGCCATCACTTCTGGTAATAAGGCAATTTCCATACTTTTTTGGCTTCTTTTCTTTTGGAGCTCTTCCGGCTTTCACAGATCTAGAACGTGGGATTTGTTAATCACCTCTGTGTTTATCGTACCATTCCCCTGTATAGAAACTACTTTCAGCAGACGAACAGTAAATTGAATTTGCTCCAGTGGGTCTAGAACATCCCCTCACCACAACAGTTTAGTAAAGTAAGAGAAGGTTAGAATGTCAGAGAAAAGGAAGGAAACAAACATATTTCTTTCTGAGCTAGAGAAAGCACAATAACTACACTCAGAAGTTCTGAAGAACTATTGTAGAACTTATGGCTCAGATATTTAAATATCTACAAGCAATTAATGGATATTAATGGCAAAACAACATTGCCATGTACTTGTTTAGAAATTTAAACTTTACAAGGTCCTCTTCTATTCTGTTTCTCATTTTTTTTTCACAAACTTCTTAGAGGTACTCAGAATAAGTAATATAGTAATATCATCTCTTTTTTTTTTTGCAGAGGAGGAAATCAAGAGTCAAGTTACCTGTCCAACATCACACTGCCGTTTAGTGGTATAATTGAACTGGAAAAGTCAGAGGAATGAAGAAAAGAATTGATTTGTATCACCAAATGATTAGGTGTAACCTAAGGGATTGTTTAAGTTTAAGAGCTTTTTTCTTGCCTGTTGTGTTTTCCTAAAGCTTTCTTTCTAAAAATTCAGTATCTTTCTCATGAGATTCACCACTAATTAGTTTATCCAAATCCACAGAGAAATCCAACTAAATTTGCAAATTCATCCTTTGTAATAAAGCTTCTGCATGCTGAGTGTGGTGTGTGTGTGCAAGCATGTACACATGCATGTATGTGAGTGCACATAAGCTCCAATCTGACACGATTGTTTTCTTGACTGGTCTGGTTGGCCATGTCAGTCAAGTGGCTCACACGACAGCCTGTGTGTTATACATACAGATAGCTTTTTACTTTAGCAATGGAAAAACTTTTGCCTAGATATTTTAAGACTAGATTATCCCTCCCATTTGCAGAGCACGTTTACATTGGCTTTCACATATCTCATTGGAAATACTCAAGTGGCCCGTGGTATAAGCAGAATAGATATGACTGTGCCCAATTTCCGACAAAATACAGAAGAAATGAGCTGACTTTCTCAGTGTTGCCAAACTGTAACTTCCAGTCCCTGGATTTCATCCAACACTCTTTTCAACACAAAATTCTAGTGTGGCTTTTCTGATTTCTTTCTGTGTTTCTGATTCTTTATAATTGCTCATTTTTAATATTCAGTCTCTAGAAAGAAATGTTGTAAAATGCAAAAATATTAGATGAGATCCTGTGGTCTAAGATTATTACTTTTCAATGTCAGCCAAAAAAGTTCAGTTCTACCCCAACAGCTCTTGATTTCTAATCAGAGAGCCTTCTGCTGTTTGCAGTAAATTAGAAAACTTGATCATAAAAACTGTTCATGGACATGTTTATTAATCAGTTGCAAGATTGCAAATTCACCTTCCTTTACTCTGACTCATTTGAAAGATGTGCATCCTGCCCAGACAAAACCCTTAGGCAGATGCAGAGAAAACGGAATATTAGAGACTATGCAGCTGAACACGATGGTCCTGCTGGATCCAGTCCGATTTAAAGGTTAGGCTCAGAGTCCAGGGACTCAAGGAAGTGGACATGCTATTTACACTTAAGAGAGAATGATCGAGTAGTGGGAGGATTTTTTTTTTTTTTTTTTCCTGTCCTGATTGTTCCCTGTTACCCATCTGGGAGTAAAGGGCTAAAGCATAGATTTAAACTCAGGACCAGAAAGAATGCCATAGAGGAAAGGAAGAGAGGTGTGATGGAGCAAAGGGACATTTAGATTTTACTATGTGCAAGCAATTATGCTTGGCATTTTCACATAGTTTTATATGATAGTTCTTATTATCTAAATTCCATAAGTGAGGAAACTGCAAATCAGAAAATTAAATTTATTTACCCAAGGCCATAAGGCTAATTCTAAAAAACTCTGCTTTTTCCATCACTCTATATGGCCTCTTTCCATCCACTCCTCTTCCTAAAGCTAGTAGGATTACATTTAACATATAGAAATATCCTTTTTATCCCATTTTTTTGTGTAGCTATTAGTAGCTGCCTTAGGAAACAGAGAGGGTAAAGAAATGGTCTATTATAGGTGATAGGAGTGATTCCAACCTGGAGGATCTGGGAAATTTAAATGGAAGATGTTTTTTAAGTATGAACATGTATCCAAAATCTCTGTATTTTAAAAAGTAGCAGTCTATTTTTCTTCCTTTCTCAGGTCACAGAGAATCAGGATAAATGCTGGAAGGGACTTCAAGACCATTTGTCCAACCTCTTAATTTAAAGATGAGCTAACTGGGGCTCCTAGAGGGAAATGCCTTTCACGGTTGCCCAGCTGGTGAGAGGCAGAAACTAAAACGCACTTCTAATCCCGGGTTCAGTGCACTTTCATAGGTTACCCTACCTGCATTTTTTCATGATTGGAACCATCTCTGAATCTATTGGAACTCTTCCAGGAACGTAATGGAAAATTTGAATTTCAGAACAACAACAACAAAAAACTTATCTTTAGTGTTTAGGGCAACAAAATGCCGTAACAAATTATAAGAAAACAGAAGTAGAGGGCTGTCCCAAAAGAAGGCAGGTGATGTTTACAGACAACTGTTTCCTGGTTAATGTCTAACTCCCTGGCTCCCGGTTGGCTCTCCTAAGGCTATGGCACCGTGATGATTGTGAATAGTCTTACTCATCTTCGTATCCTCAGAACATTGTTCCCCCGCTGACTAGAACATGGTAAAGAATCCATACCCCTTCATGCCTTCTTCTCTTCTGACAAAAGAGACACATGTCCTTGCTCTTGCCCAAGATTGAAGCCTTCCCCTCTGCTCTGAATCCAATTCTCCCTGCCTTCTCTAGATCCTCATTCCGTCAATTTTCCCTCCTAGCCAGTGTTTTCAGTCTCTTCCTTGGTGTCTGTTATTTCCCAGGAACATGCACCCGAGTCTCTTCCATCTTGAAATTACCTTCCTTAGAACACAGGTTCCCTCTAACTAAAGGTTTCTCTCTCTCTCAAATAGGATAATAACTGAAGGAGGAGAATAATTGGTAGAAATATTTACAGGCAGAGGGGATAGAATATATGAAAATACTGTAATATTTTTAAAGGTGAAATTCTGCTGTTACTGAAGCACAGGGAGTCACAGAGAGAAGGGAGAGAAAGAAGGATGAAAACATTTGGACAGTCAGATTATGTGTTGTAGAGTCATAGAATATGGTAAGGAGTCTAGATCTTTAAATGTTAAATGCAATGAGAAAAACATTGAAAATTTTAAGGAATTAAATGACATCATCTGATTACACTTACATTTTCAAAAGACCATGCTGGTCGTAGATGGAGCATGAATTGGAGAAGAGCCAGCAAGGGTTCAGCTTTCACATGAAAGTTTGACTCTCCTGCAAGATATCCAAGAGACGTCAGAGAAGCAGTAACCTACAGGAATCTGGATTGCATAGGAGAGATCTGGGGAATAGATTAGATCCCTAGGGAAAGTGTCAGAGAAAAGAGGAAACAAGTTTCAAAGAAGAACCATATTTATATTCCAGGTAGAGGGAGAATCAACAAAGGAGACGAAGAGTGATCAGAAAGGCAGAAAGCCAAGAGGACAGAGTTTGTGTTTTTCTTCCCCCTTCGTCTTACTTTAGTGGGGAGGGGTAGAGTGTGTGATTATTTCATTTGTGCTTAGTAAAATTAGGACTGAAATTTTTTTATTAAGTTTGCTGGTGTGGTGCCCATTGGGATATTTTGAGAAAGACTTTTACTTTTTGTTTTGGTTTTCGGTTTTTGATGTTGCTTCTGTTTATATTTTGGGAAGGAGGAAACCAGATTGGAGTATTGTATGTAGGACAAAGGGGAAGTGGGGGCGAGATGTGGTTCAGAGAAAGTTGACCGTTTAGGGGACCAGAGAAATCGAATGACAACTGGAAATAGAAAGATAACTGGTTGAATCTTGTTTAGATGCAAGATGCAAGAGCTTTGCTGGGTGCCGGTGGGAATGATCTGGTATAGAAGAAGGGGCTGGAGGTGCATGAGAGCACATGGTAAGAGGAGGAGCAAGGTAAGAGGAGGAGAGGATGATGGAGGGTGGAATTCAGAACACACGTTGAGGCACGAGCTTTCACAGGAAAGACCCTGTTTTGCTATTGCTCTCTGATGGGAAATAGTGACGGATTGTTACATAAATCTGTGGCAATTGTAATAAACGCAGCTGGTGCTATCAATTTTTAAATTTGCTTTTACCATAGACAGCTTTAATGATTTCTCATTTATAGTATGCTGTCATTGCCAGACTGTCAGTTGCAGTCTGGAGATTTCTTTCCCCAGTTCTTTTTAGTTTAAGTGTCCTGTCTCATTTTTACCATAGAAAGATGTTTGCGCTTGAAAGAAATGTTTATGTTTTCTTAGTCACAACTGGAAAGATTCCTGTTGTGTATTCAAGTTGGAAAAAGAGCCTGAGAGATATTTACTTTTATAAAAGGCACAGCAATTATTAAAAGGCAATTTTGTGTCAGACCCTGTTTCCAATGAATCACAGAGTATTAGAACCAGACAGTACCATAAGGATTCTCTAGTCTGATACTCTCATTTTATAGAGGGGTACACCGAGATTAAATAAATTTTCTGATGTTAAATGAATTTCCCAAGATGTGAAGCTAGTTAGTGACACAAGATTTGCAACTAGTGCATTTTTTTATATTGTGAAGCTGAGGCGTTTTAAAAATGATTCCCTAACAACTGACTTATGGTAGACCCTAAGGAAGGAAGTTACCTTATCCCATTGAAGTGGCTTTTCCTAAATACTATTTCCTTATCCCCATCACCCTTCTCAAGTTCTGGCTGAAGATTCCTGCCTTAGATTCACCTTGGTCTCTTTACAGGGATTTGTCTGGTCTTGTTCCTTATTTGAGAACCAGTCACAAGGAAGTTACTTACTGGGACTGGGAGTATCTGGCACAAAAGAGGCTGGGTGTGTGGGGTGGGGCTTGGTTGGGAGGTGGGATGGGAAACAAATATGTTATCTAAAGATGTGATTTAAGGCCAGATCACTAAAGTCAAGAAAAGGCAGAACAAAATGTCTATGTCCTGTAAGTAACAAGGCCAAGAGCCTGGGGTGCAGATAGAAGTTGAACTTGAAAAGGTAAAAGGGAAAATCTGAAACTAAAGCCAAATCGAAACGGTAATTGGGTTAAAAAAAATCTGTGGTCCCCCTGGCAGATGTTGCCACATCCCACAGTCCTTGTGAATGGTGGCCTCAGGAATTGTTCATTTTATAACCCTTGTGGCTGATTAAGCAGCCCTAACTCATGGCCAGGGGAATTTGTAACGAAAATGGCTCGAAGAGGGTCTAGAGCCATGAAAAGTGACTGGTGCTTTGAGGTTGTATATCCAGGCCCCAGGATCAGGAGTATTAAATGTGTCCAAAGAGTTCAAGTTCAACTGGAAAAGAGAGGTAACGCCAGGGAGCTGTTAGCCCAGTGGGTCAGAGAGGACGTGGGAGAAACAGCTCACAGCTGGCATCAAACCAATGAAAAGGACCCTTTGTCCTTCTACTAAGGCCCACTGCCACCCGGTCCTGCCCAAGGAACAGATGTAAGTTGTAAATTTCCTAATTAATTCCTGATTTCTTGCTATGCTGCAGCCATCATGATTCTACTTCATTGGAAATATCCCTAACACCAATAACTGGAGCACATCGTGTTACGGAATCCATAAAAAATTCATTGAAAGCAGTAGATGAATTGCTCTGGAGCCTGGTAATATTCTCCCAAGGACATTACATATCTGGGATGTAAGCCAGGGAAGCTGAAAAATGGTACCAAGTAATGCCTTGGTGGTCAAAATAAGTCTCTGCCTTTTCCAAGAAAAATGTGACCTCAGAAGGAGAGAGGGGGGAATAGAGGGCTAGCGGTCGACTTAAACTTGGACCAACTGTAATTCAAGGTAGGAGAGCCCAATTCTCTTCCTACCTGGCACTTTATCTTCCTGTGGTCATGTGGGTTCCAGCGCTGCTTTCCTTAGCTTCACACCCCACCCCCCAAGGCTATTTCTCAATTTCTTCAAGTAGGGGAGGTCGAGGTCCTCTTTCCTCCCTGTACAGCTCTCAGCTCAGCGAATGCTCTCTTACCAGACGCTATCCAGCCATTTAAAAATGATCTTCTAACTGGAGAATCATAGGAAAAGTTTATTTTAACTTGAGGACAATAAAAATGTGCGTTTGTTTCTGATCTTTTGGTGTGAGGCCTCTTCTCTGAGTGTAGGCCCCCAATTAGCAGTCTCCATTTTCTTTCCTGCATATGCCACACCCCAGATGTACCTTCCATGATTTCCCACCTCAGTCTTCATGGCGGAACAAGAAATTAAAAATGCTTACACAGTAATGTGAGTGCAGAGCCTTCCATTTCTTCTCAGCTGAAAACCATTACAAGCCCTCACTTAATTCAAAAGCAATTTATCCAGCAACTCTCCTTTATCTAGTCTTCACAAAACTTTAAATTCAGTTTCTCTGGAAACAGCAATGCCATTTTCACTTTCACATTTTATTAGTTTGCTTCATAGTTAATTAAATTGTGTAATTGTAACAAGTACAGCTGGCATAAACAGACATGAGAACCGTCAGCCTTTGATAAGTATATACCTCATTGTGGCAGCAGAAGTTTGTGGTGAACAGAGAGCAGGCCACGAGCTACAAGAATTCATCGTGCTTGGGCATCTGCCACTGTGCATTGGAGTGGGAATGGAGAACCTCCTTTAATCTGGTGTGGGCAGTTAAGAGAGCTCCTCCTGGACTCCACGTTCGTGGTAGATGTTCTGAACTTGATCCTGGTCAGCAGCTGGTTGACATTCTTAAATCATCTTTGGGAATTAAAAAAAAAAAAAAAAAAAAGTGATGAATTTCACCTCCAAAGCACCAAGTGAGAGGTGTAAAGAGCTGTTATCCCACCAGACCTTGTGACCACACATCTGCTAATGAAGCTCCTCCAAGTCATCAGGGGCCCTGATGACTTGGGATGAATCAGATCCATGACTGGAAAGCTGTGGTGCAGGGGTTACCCCTTTCTACCTAGCAAGGAGTCAATGGAGAACAGGAGATAATATCCAGGAGCAAAGTCAGAGTCATCTGGTCCGAAGATGCAACAGAATCGAAGCTGCAACCGAAGTATCAGACCCAAGCCAGGTTCAAGGCTACGACTGCACTGTGGTCAGAAAGACTGCACAGGTAGCTTCAGGGAGCGCAGGGGACACAGGGCTGCAAGCCCTCAGGCCATTGCAATGTCCAGGTTTCATGCATCACGCTGTAGGGATTTTCTTGTTACCATTAGTGAGCTCAGGGAGAAGCTCTTAAGAGTACCAGTTGGGTTTGGATATACATGATATTAAATACTTGCTTTAATGGGTGGCCCTTCCCACATGGGTCCTCTATATCATTTCCACATTTGAAATTAGGGAAGAAGGAGAGAATGCATGCCGATTGAAGAAAGCAAGGGTTAGAATTCATCATGCCTTCCATTCAAACTGTATTTGTGATTACCTCTGTGGCACACACCCAGATGCACACTCTATTGAATTGAAAAACAGTTTTAAAATAACTGCAGGGGTTGCCTGGTGTGCAATGAGCAATATAATCTAGCACACCAGAATCAATTTAGGTCACCTAAGACTACCTTGCTGCTAGAGGCAATTAATTGCTACCCTAGATACCTTCTCCTCATGCCCCCTATAACCCCTATTGTAAACAGGGTGACCCCCAGCCACTGGCTTTTGTTAAGTGCATGCCCAATCCTCCTGCCCCCAGATGGTAGTTGAAATTTAGATCGTTGTATTAATGTTTGTTTACATTAATAGCAATGCATGTGCTATTGCTATCACCATATCACACACATTCATTTTAAGACACGGAGATCCATCAGTGCAACAGAGCATCCTGCAATCTGTCAGGATTTGCATAAAGTGACTGTTCAAGCCAGCTTGCTCAGCTTCCTCCAATGTAGAGTAAAGGTTGGTTGTTCATATTTATTTTGTTGTTGTTTAACACTTGAGTCATACAGAGAAAACAAACATACTGTACACATTTAAAAAGCACTCTTCATTTAATTTTGGATTGGCATTCCAAATACATATTTCTATTTCAAGATGACATTTTAAGATTATCCTAAGAAGTATCCAAAATATAATTATGCAAATTCAAAACATCTAAACTACAATATATTATAATCAAGTTATTCTAATTCTATCATTAGTCTAAGATTCCAAAGTAAATAATACTATAAGAAGCACAGTTCACAGCTTTTTACGTTCATTCAACAAACTTCAGTATTGTGTTCCAAGTACTTTTTCTGAAAGGGTTCCTAAAAGAGATGGCCAAGCTTAGAAAACAGGCCAGAAGATGAGCAAGAAAGATGTTGAATTCATCATGGTATGGGTAATCCCCTAAAATATCCTAAATAGGTCATATTTTGTATGAACAGACAATTCTTAAGGCTTGGGCACCGTGATTTTTAAAACTAATTTCATAATGAGTTAAAGAATGTCAATACTTCATAGCTATCAAGTTTGACTCCCTAGAATGAACTTGTTAATGAATTAGTTAATGATATTTGGTCACAGGTAAATTTAACCTGCAAGTCCAAGATTCAAAGCACCATGCTTTTGTCCAGCAAAGGACCGCATTTCATAACCCCACACCCTCGGCTGATTGCTTTTCAACCTAAACATGTAAATGCAGTATGAGGTGCTTCACTAAATCAAGCACCACCCAAACCACCCAAACAGCATCTTTTCGTCTCAGATGCTGGGGAAGTCACAGACACATGTTCAGCAGCCATCTCCCAGCTCCACCTAGCCCCCCACCGTCCTCACCCCTCTCTCCTTTTCACTTGTTTCAGCATGTTTCCATTCTGCAGCGTGGAGGAGATGGTAGGTCTAATGAAAAGGCCTGACCAGACTTTTTTTTTTTTAATATTTTAAAAGATGCCTCTATTACATAAATGTTATACAAAAATTACAGGGATTCCCATGTTCCCCACCTCCCACACCTCCCATAACCTCCCACATAAACATCCTTCATTAGTGTGGCTCATCACCTGCAATGGATAAACACATCCTGGGGCTTTGCCACTAAGCATGGACCATAGTTCACATTGTAGACCACACTTAAACCATGCAAGCAATAAGCAGCCCCAGAGAGTTATCAAGGCAGGACACTCCAAGACAGAGGTGGCTAAATACTCCCCTTGGGCAGCACAAACTTGTCTCTCCTTTCTGAAGAGAAGTGGGGGGTGGGGAGCCGCCATCTACAGACCCTGACCCAAGCAGTTGGCCTCCCCAGAAGATGGGCCATCATTGGGATCTCTTTCCCTACTCTTTTGGAACTTTTGTGCTGTGTAAGTAATAAAGCCATCATTTGTTGACAGTCTGTTGTGCCTGAGCCTGTGTTCCTATGACACACCCTGTAGCACCTCACTCTACAACCAGTATTATCCCTAATACCAAAAATAATTCAAACCAAGAACTCTGACTCCCCTAGCAAAGCCTTGTGCGCCACTTGATTGGATCAATTGAATGAACATTTTAGTGTTCTTCTGCTCAATGATTTTATAAATTATAAATAAAAATTGTTGTAAATTCAGCCATTTCAGATAAAGCAAAATTCACCTCTTTAGTTTTTTTAGTCAATTTTGTATCACTGATGTGCATTATAGGAAAGAAAGAGAACCATTTAAATCAGAAGACATGGTGGGATGGTTGAAGAATCTTTGTCCCACCGAAAGATACCCCTACATGTTTTTCAGAGCATCATTTTTTAAAGTCATTTCTGTTACTCAAGATTATACAGAATAGCCACTTGCAGGGTTGAAAGCTTCTTTGATTTTGTGACTTCATGTATAACTCCATAAATTCATCTTGCCATATTTGAAATGGGTGTGGTATAACTTTGCTAACTTTGGTTGATACCAAATATTAAACATTAGCATGGTTGGTTAATGAGCATAGCAGTAGAGAGAAATGTTTAATGACTCTATCAATCAGTTTGCATTTAGATGTTACCCTACATTCACTCCCTCAGCTTCTCTTGAGCAATATCTGTAAAGTCATGTTACATGGCTGCCCTTCTTGCCCTCTGCTCAAATGGCTCCAAGTCCCTCCCTCTCACATTCGTTGTCCTTCAAGACATCACACTATCACCACCATAAAATGCCTATTGGAAGCTCTATCACTCTGTTTTCATTCTTGTATTAGCAGCAGAACTTAAAGACAAAAGTGTATAAAATGCAGGGAGAAACCTAAATGGCAAAGAAAGTCCCTCCCTTGTCAATTATTGCTAGTTTTCTGTTTAAACAAACAAGTAAACAAACAAAACCAAGCAACCAGACCACTCAGAAACATGTCTGAATTTGTTCCACCACCAGAAATGCAAAGTCCTTGTGTTATTTTATATGTTAGCAGAAAATATGGGTTCACCTCTGCCCACTCCTGGACAAATAAAGATGAATGTCACAACAGTTAGTCTCAGTGGGATCATATAGAATGGTTACTCCTTAAGAGATTCCAAGAGAGTCTTTTGGTGAACTTTTAATTTCTAATTTTAGGCTTTAACTTTGTGTCCCTTCTCAGGTCATATTTTCCCACTCACTGGGCTCTATTAGACATATTTTGGGTAACTTTCAGGTGTCAGAGTCATACTCTGTGCTGTGTGCTTCCCCAGAGTCCCCACAGTGTGGTGTTTCTTGAGTTTCTCCAGTAAAGGCATCTAGGGGAAAACACACCAGACTAGGGCTCTTTGACAAGGAGGATGGGGTACTACCATTTAAGAGCTCAGTGACAGTATTTCTCAAGGCTGAGATCCTTATTTCATGCATAGAACAACTCAAAATAAGACCTGCATAATAAAGCATTTGAGAAATGATTAATCAGCATTGTATACACCTAAACTTCTGTCTAATACTTTCCTTACAAGCAAAAGGACCCAACTACTTTAGAGTTATTTCTCCCCTTTGTAACTAGGCCAATGTGCATCAATAGTATTACTTTGTCATTATAGTTTATTCTCCTTTCTGTTCTGATGTGTACCTCTACACAGATGAGGACAGTTTCTCTTTAGACATATGGATGGTCTAGTTCATTTCCCTGAATTGCAATTCAACCAATAGAGGTAAATCATTATATCGACATGGATTTTACCCCACTTAGTACTCCTGAAATCACAAAGTTAAGCATCTCAGTTTTCAGAGATGGGAAG
The DNA here is from genome assembly GCA_026826555.1 of Tolypeutes matacus. Lineage (NCBI taxonomy): Eukaryota > Metazoa > Chordata > Mammalia > Cingulata > Chlamyphoridae > Tolypeutes > Tolypeutes matacus. The sequence continues at coordinate 7,947,844 of JAKSZT010054462.1, read as the reverse complement.
GTCTAAAAAAGTTTAGTGCTTTACTGAAATCAGGGGGTATCTCTAAAGCTGCTTTAATGTGTGTTCATACAACAGATCACAGCCTCAAGGAATAAGACTCTGAAATTTGCGGATGTGAGATCAAATATACAGAGACTCAAATATGATCAGAATGAGGATGCTTTAAACCTAAGCTCTGCTTTGTAAATTGCCTAGATGCATTCTGTTATTAAAAGCTGCCAAGAAACAGGCTACCTTTCCTATCTAATTTAGACTGTGTATCTGATTAAACTTAGCTGGCTGGGCTTCCATCTTGGTGTCTCCTTGAGCTGTGTCAAGGGTGCCTAACCTGGGAACCTTTGCACAGGATGCTTCCCTTCATTCCATTCGTTGCAGTGGGAGTGGTCACCCCGGGATTGCATGTTATCTGATGCTGTGGAGTTACAACCTGCAATCACTACCACTGAGGATGATTTGTGGAAGAAAACCTTGAGGGAAAGATGACAAAGACAATAATATATTGAGCCGCCAGTCCAATTAACGGCACTAGCAGTCTAATTAAGCTACCAACGTTGAAGACGCCTAATGTTCTTTGGTTATTCACAATGTGTCACCTGAATTAGTTTATGTGTTCCTCATGTCAACTCTGTAATTAGTTGTAGTTATTACAATCATCAGTTTAGTAGGTGAGCAAATGGAGGCTTAATGAGATTAAGTAACTTGCCTATGGTCACATAACTAGTAAACAACAGAGCCATACCTGAAATCCAAACCCTCTCACTGCACATTTTGGGCACCTAATCACAACCATTTACTGTTTCTAAGTCCAAAAGGATGAGTGGGAATCAGCTTTCAGAGAAGACGAAAATTATTTTTGAGGCAGAGAGAGCAACGCTTCCAAAGGCTGGTAGGCATGGATCCTCTAGCACATCCAGAGAGTGATAAATAACAGCATAATTAGAGACCAAAATGTGAAGTGGTGCCTGAGGTCAGATACAGTGTCTTCTGAACAGGAAATGATGGAGATCTGATTCTCAGGATAGAAATGAGCACAAGCGTGGAGCAGCACGTGTGTACGTGTGTGCTTGTGTATGTGTGGAAGTCAGAAAGAAAGTGTGGCACTGAACTCAGTGATGAATGAAGTGTGGCTGCAGAATAGTCCAGTTTAGGAAGAATTTTCCAAAAACAGGATCCCACCTGCTAAGCTGGTTTGTTTGTTCCCACTAGGCTAGTAGTAGGATCATTCACCCTTTCAAGCAATAACCTTTTTAAGATAGCTCATTTTAGTAGGTGTTTAATAAATGCTGGGTGAAGACTATGTTTTAACTTTCTCTCCTTCAATTTGATTTTTCCTACTTTATATGACTCTACTATAGAGTCTAAACTCTAGCATCTGATAGCATTCTCATTATTGTCAAAATAAATCTTTAATTTTTCTTTGTGGTATTGTCTAGCTCAATTTTTTCACTTTGCAAAATTTCCTTCCCATGATGTTAGGTTATTGGACCCCAATCTGTGGCCTTCCCTCTCCCCACTCTCTGAAAACAGACCCATCTACAGGCAGAGAAGTAGGGGTATCTTCTCCAACTCTGAGGCCTGGAACCGAGGCTTCTTAAATGTATTTTGGTTCCAACCTTGCTTTTTCTTATAGGTAGATTGCCTTGATTCCATATGCGTGAGACCCTATTTTGGTCAACCTTCCTGATGTATGATGACTCTTGACTGGGTCAAGACGTAGTCCTGTTAGAGTCCTCCACCAGCTTCCTGACGTCCCTGATAGGCCCACTATCTACTTCCCCTCTTGTCTGGACTTCTGAGAATGACCTGATTCTGTCCCCTGTTACCAATACATGGCCAACTTTTTGAACACTGAATATGCATCATACACTGTTCTTTTAGGATGGCAGTAATATTATCCCCATTTTACTAATTGAGAGGTTGAGTCACAGAAAAGGTATATACATGCCCAAGACACACAGTTCTTTGTGAAAATAGAATATCTTTTCAATATTTTTATTAATGAGTCTTTTCATGGAATATTTTAGATATCAGCATAGTATAAAGAATGGTATAGTGAAAACCCATGTATCTGCCAACTATTTCAAATATAGTAGCCACTGCCTTGAATTTGAAGCTTAAAATTCCAATGCATGCTTTTATATTTTAATGCATATGTAAATATTCTTATATTGCATAAACTATTCTTTTATATTTAATAAAAATATTGTGTTATATGATGGAATGCCTCAGCTGGATGCTTCGATTTTTCCAGATTAATCCTCTTTTGGCTGCTTCTGTGGCTGCGACATCCCTTTCTCCCTCTTTCCCTGTTCCATCACAATGAGCAATTCTGGTTTCCAAACTCTGATCTCTTGGAACATCTTAGCACCTTTCAATGAACCAGGCTATGCCCTGCTGCATTCTCATATAGGACATCCATAATCTTTTTTAAAAATTTGTAAATGTATAATCTTTCATTATGGTCTATTTTAGTCAGGATTCTCTAGGGAAATAGAATCTACAGGAGATATATGTAAATAGTGTGAGATTATTATAAGAATCATCTCACATGATTGTGGGGATGGGCAAGTCCAAATTCCATAGGGCAGTCTTCAAATTGGGAATTCTAATGAAGGTTTTTGATTAATTCCACAGGAGAAGATGGCTGACTAAAGTAGAAATGGAAATTCTTACTTCTGACAGCTGAAATCATCACTTCTTTTAAAGTCTTCCACTGATTGGATGAGACTTTTCTCATTGTTGAAAGGCAATCTCCTCAGTTGATTGTAGATATAATCAACCACAGATGCAATCTACATATTGGTGATTTAAGCCCATGAAATATCCTCACAGTAACAATCAGCCAGTAATTGTTTGACCAAGAAACTGGACACCATAACCTGGCCAATTTGACACATGAACTTAACCATCACATGATCCAATGACATACAGGTAGTTTTGAAAAGCTTTGACATATTACAGGGTATCTAGAAGGTCACATGCATGTTCAGAGTTTTTCACATGGCCAGCAAAGACTGAAGGGAGACCTAATCACTCACCTCTAGCTGACCATGAGGCCTTGAACAAACAAGTAGTGAAGGCTAAGACAGACTTATACAGTACGTGAGTATGAAAGCTGTATATTAGCATGCATACGGATGGCAGACTTATGGCGCTGTATATTTAGGAAAATTTCTGACCAATCATTAGCTCATCACTAAGCTAACCAGGCAGAGACTTCAGTAGCCACATATTACAACGAATGCAGACTTTACAGAATCAGTCCAGTAAAGTCACTAAACAAACACCACCAACAACGATATCAACAATAATGTGTGTGTGTGGGGGAAGGGTGGATCTGATTTCCAGAGGTGCCACACTATAGTCTTTAAAAATGTCTTCAACCAAAAATTATGTCAGTCAAAAAAGCAAGAAATTTTCACCTATATACAAGAAAAAGAAGCAGTCAATAATGTCCCTAAGGGCCCAGATGTTGAACTTACTAGATAAAGGCTTTAGATCAGTTATTGTAAATAAATATGTTCAAAAACTAAAGGAACCAGGTCTAAAGAATTTTAAAAAGTAGAACAGCAATGTTTCACCAAAGAGACAATATCAATTAAAAAAAATTTTTTTTAAGAAATTCTGGAGTTGAAAAGTATAATAACTGAAATGAAAAATTTACTAGAGGGGCTCAACAGCAGATTTGAGCAGGCAGGAGAAAGAATCAGTAAACTTGAAGATAGGATAAAAGAAACAGAAAAAAAGAGAGAGAGAGACAGAGAACTGAGCCTGAGATCCATGTAGGACATCATGAAGTGTACCAACAGACACATGAGAGTCCCAGAAAAGAGAGAGAAAATATTTGAAGAAATAGTAGTAGAAAAATTCCCAAATTTGTTGAAAGGCATTAATCCAAGAAGCCCAATGAACTCCAAGTAGGATTTAAACACCAGTTAAAAGATAGAGATTGACAGAATGGATTTTTTTTTTCTTATAAAAAGAACAATCCAACTATATGCTGTCTACAAGAGACACATTTTAGATATAAAACCACATATATTTGATGTATGTGCTTGGCTGAGGAGCCAATGGGGTGAAGCTACCATCTGTGGGATTATGACTGAATGCCTCTGAGTCAGAATCCCACCCAGGTGGAATGACACAGCAGTGCCATGGAGCCTTGGTTGGCCTCCATTGCCAGTTCCCCGTGGCCCTACTGGCAGGCCATTGCATGCCCACATGTGCGGCACCCCCTGCCACGTGTCGGGACTGGGGTCCAGTACAGAAAGCCTCTCATCCCTAGAAACTGGGTGCAGCCAGAAAGGGGCCACCCCCTCCCCTATCACGTACATGCACATTTGTGGGGAACCTGGTGCTAAACCATTCCTGGACAACCTGCTTCTGGGTCCAAGTTTCATATGTAGCAGAGCAGTTCCCTCATTGTGATCTATTGAAAGTCAGTCTTTGACATAAGGATTTAAATAAAAAGCAGAAATAAATTTTTAAAAATTGAAGGAAATAATCATAGAAAACAAAAACAAGAAAAGAAAAAAATTAAATAAAAGAAGAAAAAAATGCATAGAAAAAAAAAAAAAAAGAAGCAACAAAAATCCAACCTAGTTGAAAGCAAAAGGATGGAAAAAGCTATACCTCAAAACAGTCATTAAAACAGACAAAATGGACCTTAAGACAAAAAATATTAGTAGAGAAAAGAGGGGCCTTTTGTAATGATAAAATGGTCAATGTGATGTTATGAGATACATATGTAAGCTTTGGCGATAAAATTAAGGGTGACTAGAGTGTAAGGATGACCCCTAATATAAGCACTTAATTAATAAATGAGAATTATCCAAATAAACAAAGCTGGGAAGGGTTTAAGACAGAAGGATCAGCATGTGCGAAGGCTTGACACAGAATGCTGTGTGTATAAAGGTAACGAGTAATTCTGAAGTTAGCATGGGAAGCCTGAGATGGGAAAGAGCAGTAGGTTTTACTGGAAAGGTAGGTAAAGGCCAGAACTTTGCTTGCAATGCTGCATGCTAATACTTTCCACAACAAACCAGTATCAGTTACACAAAACTGTTGCTAGGACTGATTCCTGAAAGAAACTTCAGGATTACCAGCATCTCAATGCACCCTTATTATTTTCTCTTTCTGCTTCTTAGCAACTGGAGTCGCTATTGAATGCCCGTCACTTCGCCCTTTGTCAGTGATGTAGGAGGAGCAGGGGAGCAAGAAGAAACTATGTGCTGAGTGATTGAATCGGGGTACATCACATGGAATGTGGATACATGCAGCAAAGGAGTCATCAGAAGGTCCATCAGGCCTTATGATGCGATGGTGCCAATATGGTTTCTGCTACCTGGACGCTGAGATGCATGGAGAGAAAGCAAACTCTCCACCTTTCTGCCCAGTGCTGAATTTCTCGATAGACTGCCTAGCACAGGTTTACAGCAACAGCAAAGCATTTGATATCTCAAAGAAGGCACCAGTGCCGCCATTAGGGACAAAACAAACTGCTGCTGGTTTCTGTGGACTCACTTTGGGTTTTTTGGTGGTTGGTTGGTTGGTCCGTTCATTGGAATTATTATTGCACACCAGGCAAGGATGGATTCCCTATGATTTTTTCAGGTTTCGAAACAATTAAGGGTCTTTATTTGACACTGTTGGTTGTCAGAGGGATTTTTCTAATAAATCTGATCGTGTGAGCCCCTTGCTCACAGAAGTTCAGCATTTCACCATTACCTATAGGTTAGTATCTAAAATCCTTTACAGCACACTAGGTGCTTCTTGATATCTCTCTACAAGGCAAATCCTGTCCTTCCCTGTCTGTCTTGAACTTTATGCCCAGTTTACTTATTACTCTGGTTCCCTAAACACACAGGAATCCCTCACACTTTCATATCTTTACACAGATCTTTTGCTTGAAACTCCCACCCCTTCCCTTCTCATCAAGCCGAAACGTCTTACTCATCTTTTGGGTCTCTTATGAAATGCCACCTCGTCTGTGGTGCTGCCCTGCCTCACGCCTCGAGCCGGGGTTGCTTCTCCTATCTTCTGCCTTACAGCAGTTATCGTATTGCATTGCAGTTCTTACATATAGAGGTTTGCATATTTCCATTTTCCAAAAAAAAGTTGAAGAGATCTCAACTCGTGGAAGGAAGTAGAAAGAAAGAAATCACCCCTTTTCATATAGCTAGGAGCACCAGGAAGTTAAATGAACACATTGCAATGTAATATTAGAGACGTAGGTCTGAAACCCCCAAAAACTGGCACCTGGAAGCAGAGGTCCCAGAAGATACTGACAGCAAGGCAAGAGTCAGGGTGTTATGAAGGCTAGAATTCTAACCAGAGTTTGTATATAAAATCAAGGTTAAAGCTTCTGCTAGTAAGGAGGAGAGAGAAGTAAGGTTGTGCCTTTATATTTTATCTTCACATTTTTAAATGCTTTGAAATTCATCACTTTAAGGTACATTTATCACAGCATACCATCTGAATGTGACTTGTGCTTTACCACTTACAATATGCTTTTACGGACAGGAACTAACTTTATCTTCATAACAATTTGGTGAAGTAGCCTACATCTTTTTACAGTTTTACTGTTGAAAATACAAAACAGAGTAGTTCCTTGCTCCAAAAAAGACAGCTTGTGTTAGCAGCAGAACTAGGAGCTGAACTGAGTTCTCCTGACTCCAAATACTTTCTTTTTTTCCATTTCATCATATCAAGAAGAATATTTTTTTAAAATGAGTGGGATATCCAGTGTTAAACTTGGAAGGACAAGAGTTGGGAGGAAGAGAGTGTCAGAAAAGCCATACCTATGACAGCTAAAACTGTGCCTTACACATGCATGGACAATTGTGAAAGGCCCTGGATTACAAAGAAAAAGTCACAATGTGGCTGCTTCATGACATGACCAGAAAGAATATTCACTATATTTGTCTGAAAATGACAAAGTCATGGTTTCCAAGCACTTCTTAGAAAACTCGTGGTCCCAAAGGCTAGCCCAGGAGACCCTCAAGAGCAACTTGCGTATCAGTCTAGTAATTGGCCAAAAGGCGCAGAATTGTCACAGATTTCTGAGGCTCCATTGCACACTCCTAAATCCTATGATTTACAGGAATTCTCCATGAGCTAGAGAGCGGTTACTCTAGTGCTTCATTATTCCCGAGGCTCTGAAGGCATATCTAGGGTGACTGACGCCCCTGGCTTGCCGATGCCTGCAGGGAGTTCCCAAGAAATGGACTTTCAGTGCTAATACCAGAGAAGTCCCAGGCCAGCTGGGGCAAGGGGGCCACCCCAGCAGTGACAGAGGAGGAGCCGCCTCAGAGTGTAAGGGTCACAGAAGAGAAGTCAGGTCAGCTGCCACCCATCTTGTTCTTCTTGGGTTTAAGTTTAAAGAATCTAACTTACTTTGAAATTAAAAAGAGGTTTAAAAACGGCAGAGAGGCTGGAGTGACGCAGTGGGACTTTTCCAAATACTGCTGGAGCACATGGCAGCATAACTATAGAAATAAATTTTTAAAAAGAGAGGTATCAGAGAAGAAAAGGTTCCAAGAACTAGAAATTATTACCTTGACCACTATATCTGAGGGCAAAAACGCAAAGGAAAACGAGTTTAATTCACACCCTTTCTGTTCCACGGACCCCTTTGCCAGTTAGGTGAAAACCACGAACCCCTTACCAAGTCCACACTAGAGTGTGTATTTTTTAAATAATTTTTTTATTTTTCAAAAATACTTAGATTACATAAATGCTACACAAAAATTACAGGGATTCCCATGTTCCCCACCTCCCACATCTCCCACAGCCTCCCACATAAACATCCTTCATTAGTGTGACTCATCACCTGCAATGGATATACACGTCCTGGGGCTTTGCCACTAAGCATGGACCATAGTTCACATTGTAGACCCCACTCTCTCCCACACAGTTCTGCATGGTATATGCTGATGTATGGCCTATATCTGTCATTGCAATGTCACTCAGGCCAATTCCCAAGTCCCCAAAAAACCCCCGTCTTACAACTGCTTTTCCCTCTCCCTGCCCCCAGAGCCTCCCGTGGCCACTGGCCCCACCTCACTGTTATAATTTCTTCCATTGCTTGAGTCACAATATGTCTATAACAGAATCCCAGTAAGGCCACTCTAGTCCATAGCTCTTCCCCCCATCCTGAGGAGTCTGGGATGGTGATGTCCACTCCACCTCCAAGTGAGAGGAGGTTTATATCCCATGGATACGGTGGATGGGATTATCCTGCCTTCAGCTGCAGGCTCTCTCCATTCCCTGGGATGGCCGTTGTCCATCATCATCTCCCCTCCAGGTGTCCTGGGTGAGTCCAGGGAGCTGTAGAGTAGGAGTTGCAGCTTCACCGAGATTCTGGGCCCAGCTGGCACATGGGCAGAGACAGGAGAGGGACCAGGTGAACACTTGAGATTTGTGGGTATGAGGTTTAAAGTAGAGGTGGGAATGCTCTTATAGCAATATGACAAGGAAGTGTCACTGGTTTAGGCTGTTGTTTAGCGGGGGTGGGGGGGCATTCGGGACAGGGCACATCTGGAGCAGCTTCTAGGGAGTGTGTGAGTGTTCATCCTGTCATAATGTGTTGTATCAGTGGATGGAGACCCACATAATGAGTGGGAAGGAGATGGATTCCCATCTTTGGGAGGACTGATTCACTCAGAAATAGACAGGTGGGCGTCTCTTAGGGGCAAGGGCAGTTCCTAATAGTGGAGGACAAACCAGTGTGTCAAGACCTCTTGTTGCATGTAACTATGAATCTTTTCATCCAATGAGTCAAGCCAGGGGGTCGCCATGGGCCCCGGGGGGATGGGGAGGGAGGAACAGAATAAATCAAACAGGGAGTATTTAGTGGTCAGTGGAAATGTTTTTTATTACTTTACAGTGATGGACACAGGACATGGTAAATATCATCAAAATTTATAAAAGTGTGCCATCTAAAATGTAAACCACACTGTAAACCATTGACAATGTTTAGTAGCTATGTTTCACTATTTGTATATCAGTTATAACAATGCTACCATCCACATACAAAAATGTTTTAATATACTGTGTATTATTTAATAAATATATCACATCTGCACCAACACGTCCCCACAAGAATAATGCTTTTTTGAATTTTCAATTCTAGCTCACAGACCCTCTGAAATCTCCTGACAGACCCCTCTGTGGACCCCTGGTTAAGAATCCTGGATTAATTCAGTAAAGATAGCCAAGCTCTAGGCTCACCTCCCACCCAATAGGGAAACATTTTCGTGTGTTTCATTAGTATTTTTATTCTAAGTTGTCTAATATGTTTATTTATATGATGTGCCCCCCCACCAGACTCAGGATCCTTTAGGACAGAGATTGTGCTGGGCATCTGCAAACACCAGCACAATGCTTAGTCCAGAGCAGGCACTCAACTGGGCATGGATCCTAGTAGGTAGAAGCAGGCTAGCAATGCAAAACTGTCTTGAAATACGGGCTGACAGCCTTCCGGAGACAAGGAAGCCAAACACAGCTTTGAAGGACTGTGACAATAACACCGGGAATGAAAATCAGCTCCGATTTTGAGTTTTAAAACTGTCTGAATGGAAGAAAAGGTAGCAGAAGGTGCTTTACTCTCCACTTCCTTGCCCCGACCTTCCCCTGGTTTCTCAGTTGACTAAAGGTGAAGGAGGAGCCGTTAAAATAAACATGCAAAGAAGGAAGGTGGCTCTACATGTACACCCTGTGAGAAGCTATGAAAAGCTGCAAGTGACACCACACCCCTAAGCAATATTGCACAAATCAGCCAGAGTAAGTTCCTTCTCTCCTCCACCCAACAGGAGATGGAATTTTGAGATGCTGACATGTTCTCAACTCATCCCTTCAGTAGCCTGATCTCTGAGTGCCAAGGATTTCCCAGCCAGAAGAAACCTTCCTGTAGATCCAGCTTTTTGGGTGCTCTATTAACATTAGAAAAGAATTTATCTTAAACCAGGAGAACCATACTCAGGCTGTTACAAATCACCCACTAAGAACAAGCCCAGACTGGATCTAAGTAATTAATGGGAAGCAGGTAAAATAATTAAGCAATAAAATGCAATTGGCAGTGGCTCCCCAGGAGATTAGTGATTGCCTTGGGTCCTATGTGTGAAGGTTGCAAACTAGGAAATAAAGGGCTTTCAACACCTCAAGGAGTTCAAGTGGTCCCATTACTCTTTGATCTATTAGTCTCTGGCTAAAATCGTGGTATTAGTACCCTCCTACTTCCATGGAGATAAGACAGTGTATGCAAACAGGGTTTGCACAGAGGCAGAATTTCAAGAACTCTCGGCTCCTTTTTTTTGTATATATTTGCTACGTTACTATGTTGGGCACAGGAAATGGAGTCCCCAATCAGCTTTGTGGGGGAATGAAAGCACCATGATAAAGAAAAATGCAAGTACAGTACTTAACAGAACTTGGTATGAAGCCCAGACTTGATAAGCCCTCCTCATTTGGTTAAATTCCTGTTGCTGGAATCTTATCGCACAAGTAGGGTGACGAACTCTTCTGATTTGCCCAGGACTGTACTGATTTTAGCACTGAAAGTCCTACCTCCTCAGAAACAAGTCAGGGTGAACGGATGGAGGACTCTGCAGGAAGTGCATGATTCAAGGGTGCAGCCAAAAGAAAGAAAGAGGGAGAAGGGAGGGGAGGTGGAGGGAGAGGAACAACTCAGTCTGGGACAGATCAGTGTGTTTGGCCATCCTAGAAGCATGCTTGCATGTTCAGAAACACCGGGTGCCCTCTGACCTCATCTCCTGGGGCAGGTACCAACCCTTAGTGACCCACATCATCACCTGTGACGCTGACAGCCTCCTTGGAGGCCTAGCCTCCACCTGGTGCTGGACCCAGAAGGCGGCAGGACGACAGGAAGTACCCTTGCACAGGAAAGCCCTGTGGCTGTTTCAGAGCCTGATGTTTCCCAGGCTGGGGTGCCTCAGAGGAGATGACCTAACACATTCTCTCAACCCCTCATTATTTAAAGGGTCCCGGTGCCCGTGGGAATCTCACCTCAACCAGTCACACAGATCATCTGGAAGCTCTTGCGAGCTGATATTTAGGCCCACGTCCTTAAATTCAGAGAATTCAGAAAGCTCCTTCACAAGTAACAGGAGGCTCCTTGAAGGTGTCTTCTCCTTGAACGTGATGTGTTATGTTACATTAAGGATTTCTAACTCTGAAATATTTTCATTCACAGAACTGTGTTCTTACAAACTTCTCTTGAGCTATAACCCTTGGGGAAAAATTCCATGAGAGAATGTAAGACTGAAAAGACTGAAATTTATTCGTGAAGCAAACCATGATATCCTTTCTCCTGAGAAGTATTACCTGGAGGATTATTATCAGCTCTTAGTATGTTTTGAATCAATCTATGAAGTAGAGTTAAAACCAGTTGCCTGACCCTTCGGGTGGGGGAATGGGACACAGGAGGCCTGGCCCGCTGGCTGGAGAGGCATATGGGCCACCCCTTGAAGGCCATCTGTAAGTGCTGAGGTCATTATCTCGGCGTATTACCTTCACATTTTAAAAATATTGCCACGCTTAGAAAATGTAGTCGGGGAAGGAAGAACACACTCTAGCTGTCCCTCAGCTGTGATTCTGTATGAAATATACACGTAAGTCTTCGCAGGACAGCCTCACTTGTCTCTGATGACATGTGGCTCCCTCGTGACAAACCCAAAAGGAAGGTCTCCTTCCTCAGCTCCTGCCACGTGTCTTGGCTGACATATAAACCTACACAGTGCAAAAGCTGAAAGGTTCCTATAGCTGAACCCATGTGTGGGACATTGGCAACAGGGAGTTTAAATTTCTTTCTCCATCTCAGGTGTATGTGTTTTTGTTTTTAGAGGTGGGGTAAGGAGGATTTCTTCCTCCAAAAGCACACCTCTGGGATCAGGCTCTCCCCCCTCTTCTCCCTCTCGAGGGCAGCTTCCAATCAAGTTCACCACTGTAGGCTGAATGCTTGGTCCAGGGCACACGCAATTGAACTGCATGGCAGTTGGTTTATGCTAGATACAGCTCATGTAAACGGTAAGACTAGGACCTCATTGTTAGACTAGGGCTGGCACTTGTTGGAACATGAAAGAGTCTGTTCCTAATACTTCCCACAGTAACTCATTATTTCCCTGGGGCAAGGCCCTCCTCTATCCCTAACTCGTGCAGTCACTGCCCTAGTTAATCTTACTTCAGCCCCCAGTTAGGTTAAATGACACTCTGTAAACCCCTTCATATTACTGGGGGTGGGGACAGGGCAGGATACTATCCAATCTGGGCCATAAGCCCATTTGCTTTGCTTTGGGTTAAAAGATCTTCTCAAGGCAACTGATCTACCAGTTTGGCAGAAATCCTTGGGTCTTACATATGGAAAGGTTTCCATTTTTTATGGGCATTGAGTCATTCTTTCAGTTTTTCTCGTGTGAACGCCTCTTACGTCTGCCCAGGTGGTTCTCACTCTCTCTTTCCCAACCCTCAGGTTTCTATCCTTTTTATCTGCCCTGGATTCTCATAGATATCATTTGTATTTGCTTATCCCCAACTACTCCTCTGTGTGGCTTTATAGCGAATGTATACTTGCCTGTGCCCCTCTTCCAGAACATCATGAAAGGAAAGAGAGAGAACAGGACAAAACAAGGTCTTCTCAGTTTCGTCACCCAGATATAGGAATCACCCAACTTCACAGGTGCCTGGCATCTCATTTTCCCATAAGGCAGAATCAATACTGCTGCTGGGGAAGCCACAGACACGCACTCAGTGGCCATCTCCCAGCCCTTGCCTAACCCCCACCCCCACCCAGGGAAGGTATTAAGGCCAGTGAAAATGCCTGACCATACCCTAAGCCCAGAAACCAGACTCAAGCAGCCCCAGGTGCTTACCATGGCCCCCTGCCCCTAGGGTGGGTAAATCCTCAACACTTAAACAACCCAGATTTTCTCTCCTCTCTGATGTGAAGTGTTACGTGTGGAGCTGCCAGCTACCAACCCTTACCAGAGCAGTTGGCTTCCCCAGGGACTGGTCACAGTAGGATCTCTTCCCCTGTTCTTTCAGACCCTTTGTGCTGTGTAAATAACAAAGCAGTCATTGGCTGAAAGTTTCTGTGGTGTTCCCATGTAGCAACTCGCTCCACAACTGCAGCTTCCTTCCTCTCACCAACCCTTTCCCCCAAGATGTATCCACAACAGTTTTCTGGAGCCCATCACAAGTTCCATGTAAGCACTTGCAGAGAATACTGATGCATTTCGCAATTTTAATTGCCATTTAATTCCTTTGGCTTCTGTCAGTCAAAGCATCCCCTGATTCATCAGAGGTAATTTTTGCCCCATGGTGTTAGGCTTCTTTTCCTGGCAGCCACACTCCATCCAGTCTTTCTTTTGTCTTCCTTCCCAGCCCTCTGCCCTCCTTGCAGCTTCTCCAGCCTTTCCTGCCACCCACCCATGCTTCTAGTCTGCAGCAAGAAGGATGGATACTTACTGTACAACCTAAGATCACCACCCCCATTAGTTCTGCCTGTCCTTTATGATGTCCCACTAAATTGAAATTTTTTATTGATCAAAATGCCCTGCAGCACAATCAATTGTTTCATAATTGATCCTTATTGTGACTTTCAAAGCAACCCTGAAATGATTGACTTAGAGAAACACTGTGTAAATATTCTCAGATCCAAATTCATGACCATTAGCTTCTCAGGTTACCTTCAGAAGCAAATAGCTAAATATCCAGTCAACTGGGGAGTTCAGAGGCAGGTCAGGTTTAAGGTTGTTCGATCAGAGAGACTCAATAACGCTACCCAAGACTCAGTTTCTTTTCAACTTTCTGTTCTCCCTTCAGTGAAGTTAGCATCATTTCTAGGGTGGCATCCCCTTATGGATGCAAAATCTCTACAAATAGCTGCCAAAGCCAGTACTTTTCCTCATAAAAGACTACAACATGAGAAAGTAAACTGTTTCCCACCAACCAAGGGAAGCCTGCATTTCGGTCTATTTGGAGCAGCTCAGGCCACTTGCCCAAACCCTGAATGGATTAGTGAGATTTAAGGGAATGCCATGTGGTTTGTGGCTGAGGCCTAGATCACGTGCCCCTCCTGCAACCAATAGAGGTGCCAATAGGTACATGGGTTGGAACTAATCCCACCCAAACCACACTATTGAATAATTCAGGGCCCTCTTAAGAAAGAGAAGAGGGGAGCATTGCACAAATGTCACCAGACCCGAACTTACCTGATTTAGTGGTGCTTCTGAGTATTTGCCCACAGAAACCTCTCACAGTTGCTTGGACAGAAAAGCAGCGAGTGATACCACTAAGACTTTTGGTGAGGCTGTGACCTGAAGGGTATTAAAAACGTGGCCTGGGGGGTAGTCAGCAAGAAACCTGGGACTCCATCATTGTTCTCAAAGAAGGAATTTATCTTGAAAGGATTTGTCACAGTCAGCACAGCTAATATATACATTTGTCTCTTTCTTTAGCCCCTCCTTTTCAGCAAGGACTTGGTATACTTACACAAGCACATGCTACAGCAGCTTAAAAATAAAATAGAAAAATGCATAAAATAAAATTAAGAGGATGAGAAAGATGAGTGTAGGGATTACAGTCAACAATTATACTATATTCTAAGCCTCAAGACAACTTGTACGCTAGGAGGTTGTGTGGGCTCCCAAGCACAGGAGGAGCTGGGAGGTGAGAGGACACTGTGTCCTGCATCACTGGAGGAAATCTTCATGGGGGAGTGGGCACTGGGCATATCTTCCAAGGTGAGGGTTAGGGGGGCCAGGCAGGGGCCGGGACGGCAGGGGGAATAAGGGAAAGAGGAGTGTGTTGATGTGGCCCTGGGGTGTATCGGTGGGAAGTACAGAAAATATCAAAAGTACAAGACAGGACCTTCGTGGAGTATGGAGCTCTGGATGTATGGAGGCCTGTCCAGAAACGATGTGAGAAACTTAACCTCTCACCCCATCTCATCGCACAACTGCAGGCTCTGGCTGATTAGATGACAAACGATTTTGAAAGTAAATCCATGGGAGCAAGATTACATCCAAGAAACATTTATGGTCTTTAAGGCTGTTTCTTTCAACTTGACTACCAGGGCATGTGTCTACAAAATAAAAATTGTGGGATAAGAAAGGGCAAGGGGAGGGTTAGGGATGAGCTGCTCCTGCAGGGGTGGAGTTAGGGCCTTTGAGAATCTCATGGTTCCTTAGTGGTTCAGAAGAGCTGCCTTGGAGGCCACTGTTGTCCTATGAAAAGAACTCAGAGTTAGTTTTAATCTAGTCTCTGACACTCACTGTGTGAACATAGCTCTGAGCTCTGGTTTCCAATCCAGATCTAGCTTTAAAATACTAGCTCATGTGAGGAGTGGGAAGGTTGGAAGGAGAAAAAGCTTCAAGAGGAAGGGACTAGAATCCTGCAAATATGGGCACGTGACAGCCCAAGTGGGTTTTTGTTGTTGTTGTTGTTGTCATTGTTGTTTCATTTAGCTTTGCTTAAAGTGTTTTAATAAATGAAATAAAAGAAGAGTAATGATAAAAAAAAAAAAAAAAAAAAATACTAGCTCATGAAATGTTCAAAAGAATGTTGGCAATTGAGTGTAATAATCTTTAGGATTTCACAACCTCAGCACTATTGACATTTGGGGCTGGATAATATCTGTTGTAGGGGGATGGCCTTTGTACTGTAGGATGTTTAGGGACATCTCAGGCTAGATGCTAGTAGCACCCCACAGTCAAGACAAGCAAAATGTCTCCAGACATTGCCAAATGTTCCTTTGAGGACGTAATTGTGCCTATTGGTGAACCACTGTTGGTAATGACGCCTTAAATGCAATATTAATGCTATAATCATGTTTTTCTGCAATATGAAATTGTTGGGTTTCCAGTTAAAAAATGGTGAAATGAATATGGGTTTATCAGTACTCTTGGTGAGAGAGGAGAGATGAGAAACTACTTTGAATGATGGTATCTTAGTTTGTTATGGCTGTTAAGACAAACACCACATTCTGGTTGACTTCAGCATCAAGGATTCATTGTCTCACAGATTTGGAGGCTAGAAGGGCAAAATTAAGGTGTCGGCAGAAACAATATTTCTCTGAAGTCTGTAGAATTCTGATGGTGGCTTGTTGTAAATTCAAAACTCAATCTCCACCTCTATTACATGAGATTTGTCTTCTGTCTCCTCTGACTTCTACTTCCATGTCTAATTTTCTTTGCTTATAAGGATGCCACTCTTATTGGATTAAGGCCCACCCTGCTTCAGTTCGGCCTCATCTTAATAGGACCTTCAAATATCCCATTTACAAATGAGTTTGCATCTATAGGACCAGGGATTAAGACTTGCACATGTTTTGGGGAAGGACATAATTCAGTCTCCCATAGATGGGAAGCAGAATGGGTGATACTGCCTTTTTACCCTCTTCACAAACTCCTTTGAGGTACAGAAGTATTTTATTTTTAGGAGGTCCCATTTATCTATTGTTTCTTTTATTGCTTGTGCTTTGGGTATAAGGTTTAAGAGACACCCACCTACCTCAATTATCTTCGAGGCATATTGTGTTCTATGAGTTTTATGGTCCTGGCTTTTATGTTTAGGTCTTTGATCCATTTTGAGTTGATTCTTATATAGGGAGTGAGATAAGGGTCCTCTTTCATTCTTTTAGCTACAGGTATCTAGTTTTCCCAGCACCATTTGTTGAAGAGACTGTTCCATCCCAGAAAAGTGGATTTGGTAGGCTTATTAAAAATCAGTTAACCATAGAGGTTGTGGGTCTATTTATGAATTCTCAACTCAGTTCCATTGATCAATGTGTCTATCTTTATGCCAATACCACACTGTCTTGACCACTGTATCTTTATAATACATATCAAGGTGAGGAAGTGTGAGACATCCAACTTCACTCTTCTCTCTTAGGATGTTTTTGGCTATTTTCTTTCCCTTCCACATATTTGGTAATTGACTTTTCTATTTCTGTAAAGTAGGCTGTTGGAATTTTGATTGGTATTGCATTGAATCTATAAATCAGTTTGGATAAAATTGACATCTTCACGAGGTTTAGTCTTCCAATCCATAAACACGGAATGTCCTTCCATTTGTTTAGGTCTTCTTTGATTTCTTTTAGCAGTGTTTTTAGTTTTCTGAATACTGATCCTTTACATTCCTGGCAAAATTAATTACTAGATATTTAGATCATTGTGTTGCTATTGTAAATGGAGTTGTTTTCCTTGCTTTCCTCCTCAGCTTGCTCATTGCTCATCTATAGAAACACTATTGATTTTTTTTTATATTATATTTTTTATTTTTTTTAATTGCTTTTGTTTGAAGTGATAAACACAGTACATATTTATTGAAATTAAAACAAATAATTGATTTTTGTGTGTTGACCTTGTATCCTGTCACTTTACTGAACTCATTTATTAGTCTAATATCTTTGTTGTAGGTATTTCAGAATTTTCTAAATATAGGATCATGACATCTCTGAATAGTGAGAATTGTACTTCCTCTTTTTCCAATTTGGGTGCCTTTTATTTCTTTTTCTTGCCTAATTGCTCTAGCTAGAACTTCTAGCACAATGTTGAATAACAGTGATGACAGTGGGCATCCTTGTCTTGTTCCTGATCTTAGAGGGAAAGCTTTCAACTGAGTTTGATGTTGGCTGTGGAATTTTCTGCATCAATTGATATGATCATGTGGTTTTTTCTAAAAGGGTAAATTTTATGGTATGTGAATTATATGTCAATTTAAAAGATCAAGAAAATCCTCAAGAAATGAAGTTTATGAGTTTCCAGATAAAAAGCAAATCCATGAGTGCCCTTTAAAATGAATTTCAAAGGAGTCCCACACTAAAGCGTATCCTTGTGCAATTGAGAACATAAAGGGGTAAAGACCCAAAAAGCCTAGAAAGGCAGAAGAAAAGGTCACCTAAAATAAGTCAAAATCAGAATGGCACTGGAATTTTCAATAGCACTTCTAGATGCAATAAGAAAATGAATCATGGTCTTCAAATTCTAAGAGAAATGATTTCTACTTTTTAAAACCAAACCATCAATCCAGTGTGAGGATAGCATAAAGGTATTCTTGGATATGTACAGCATGGAAAGCTTTATCTTTTCTCAAGAAATTACTAGATGATGCGATCCCTCCAAAAAAGGCAGTAACCTAAGAAACAGGAAAACATGATGACATCTACCAACAGGTGATCAGGATAGAAGAAGGGGCATTCCCAAGATGAATCCATTCTGCAGGGAAACTCAGCAAGGCAGGGGGACCACACTCTTGGAAAGCTATGAAGCTAGACTGAAGCTGAAGTCTCCAAGACAGATGTCCTGCAGGAGAAATCAGTGTAATGACAGCTGATTTGATATCTTTTAATATTTTGAAAGATGTTTTACAGTTTCATCAAAGATTTTTTTGGGAAAAACTCAGTGACAAGAATATGGAAAACTAAGCAAACAGAAAATTAAGACAACTTCAGGAAAAACAAAAAAATTGCACAAGAAAGAAAACATATTGTTAGAAAAACTGTTACTCAGTACCAAATAATATTTACAAAATGGTAGAAATATAAACTTTGGCTATCAATTGCATCAATATTGATTGTATAAAATTGTAATAGAACTAGATTTAGAGTTAAAGTTAAGGGAATATTGTGAAAGAGGGTGTGGTGGGCAATGGTTTCTACAACAGTAAATCCTTATTTTCTGTGGCAGAAAGTCAAAGTAAATTTTCTTTTTTTTTTTGTTTATGATAATTTTTTTTTATTTTTTTAAAAGATACTTAGATTACATAAATGTTTCACAAAAAATATAGGGAGTCCCATATGCTCCACTCCACACACCTCCCACATAAACAACATCCTTCATTAGTGTGGCACATTCATTACAATTAATAAACACAACCTGGGGCTTTGCCCCTGAGCATGGACCATAGTTCACATTGTAGTCTACACTCTCTCCCACACAGTTCTGCATGTTATGGGACCATATAAAATGGCCTATATTTATCACTGCAATATCATTCAGGACAATTCCCAAGTCCTGAAAAAGCCCTGTATCACAATTGTTTTTCCCTCTCCCTGCCCCAGAGCCTCCAGTGGCCAATGCCGCCACATCAACGTTGTAATTTCTTCCATTGCTAGAATCACAATATGTCTATAGTAGAATACCAGCAAGTCCACTCTAGTCCATAGTTCATCCTCCAGTGATTCTGGGATGGTGATGTCCACTCCACCTCTAACTGAGAGGGGGCTTCAATTCCATATAGCCAATGGATGGGACTCTCTTGTTTGCAGTTGTAGGCTCTCTCATTTCCTTGGTATGGTGGTTACCAATACTCACCTCCTTGTTAGTTGTCCTGGGTGAGTCCAGTGAACTGGAGAGTAGGTGTAGCAACTCCACTGAGGCTCCGGGCCCAGCTGGCACGTGGACAGCCCAAAGACTCTAGTCTCTTGGATGTACACCTACAAACTCCAGCACCAACTGTAGGTTCAAATAGAAGGGACAGATCAGCCATATGTAGGGAAGCCAGAATTGAGTCCAACTCTGTCACTCTCAGGAGCACACACTCCAAAGTAGGGCCCATTGGCAAGGCACCAAACTCCAGAGCTATCTGTTCTGACCATAGGATCTGCATGTCTCTAGAGCCCTCAGGAGCCTCACTATTTGGAGTAGTAGTTACTTTGGCAGTTTATGAGATCCTGCTGAGATGTGCATAGTGTTACCTCTGGGATGAGCTCCCAACTCAATTTGAAGTCTCTTAGCCTTATAAATTCATTTGTCTTTACCTTTTCCTCCTTTTATTTGAGGTCTTTTTCCAGTTGCATTGCTACTTAGTGCTTGGTAGGAATCCCTCAGTGTCAGGGAGGCTCATTCCTGGGAGTCATGTCCCATGCTGGGGGGAAGGTAATGTATTTATATGCTGAGCTTGGCTTAGAAAGAGGCCACATTTGAGCAACAAGGAGGTTCTCAGGAGGCAACTCTTAGGCACCCCGCAACACTAAGCTAAGTTTCAATTTCAAGAGCAAAGGCTCATAAGCATAGTCATCAATATCAAGGGCCCATCAATGGATCATCCTCCTTCATTAGTCATTGCCCCTACACTTGGGGGATTGTTGCTGCTCCATTTGAGAATGTGGCAGAGCTCTCCAGGATGGGAATTCGATATTCTCTCAGTTATTGTGTGAGTCTCCACCCACTGTGACAATGCCCCGTAAACATTTGAACATATTTATATACCTTATATGTATGCCCAGGTGAACTTCCTCCCAGGTATCCCCCATCACAGACACCCCACACCAATGATCCTCCCCTGCCCCAGTTGGTACCCTTCTGTGATCTATAGCTTCTTCAAAAATGGAGCCAATAAAATAGCCAAATACAATTAATGGGAAAATGAAATAATAATGAGGGGTTTAAATTATAAGTAATAAAATACATAAAAAATTTAAAAAAAAACTAAAAATTAAATAAAATTAAAAGATTGGGATATTAAAAAATAATGAAAAATATTTTAAGTTTTTTTTGACATTTTGCCTTTCATCGCTGTAATATCTGGCGTCCTATATGTACAGTGACATTTTCTTCCATTTATTCCCCAGTGTCTTACTTTTTTTCATTTTGTTTTCAAAGAAGTTTTAGATCACAGTAAAGTCACATACAGAATACAAGGTAAATTTTCTAGAAATAAAAAATCACGGAATAGTAGTTATAGCATATTTTTTAGATGAAACATTCGGAAAATCGAAATCATTGTTTTGGGTTAGCTGGATTTGGCAGTGCAGAGGGGGTGGTTCAGGGGACTGCTATGGTTTATTAATAGCCTTGAAGAATTATTTTATATTTTTAAAGCTTTGTAAAAATATTGCCTAGATGGAAATAAAACATTTTTAATAAAGTTCTTCCAGTAGGCATAGCAGGGAGGAAAATTATTAGTCAATCAGAGGGTGTAGTTGCTGAGCTTCCTTTGTGCAGAACACATGTCCTATGACAAGGAACAGTTTACAGGAGGAAATCCGTGGCTTAAATACTTACAGGAAGGACAGAGAGGAAGTAAAACTCAAGCAAGGCCTTGAAGTGTGGGTAGAGTTTATCAAGGAGCCATGCGTGAGGGAAGGAGGCACTCATGGGGGCACAGGAATGAGGCTGGGACATTTAACCAAGCAGAGAGGCAATGCAGCTGTCCCCACACTTCAATGGCCATTGCAGTTACCTACGATCTTGTGAAAATGCATCTTCCTGGCTCCCACCACCAGAAATTCCAGCTTGGTAAACCTCGATTAATATCTAGATTCCTAGGTAAGTGCTGTAACACTTGTGATTACAGACATACCCTTTGACTTACATGGACCCAAGTTCAAACCAAAATCCCCATAGCAATTAGCTGTACGTTTTCAATAAATTACCTAATTTCTCCAACACATAATTCCTTCGGGTTAAAATGGGCATATGACCAGACTGAAGTGTTATGAAGGGTAGTATATACGACTTCACGTGTATAAACTGCTGAACATAGTACTAACATCTGAAAATAGCTCAGTCAATGTAGGACTCTTTTTTTTTTTTTTTTTTTTTTTTTTTTCCACCTCATTGTTATAATTTCTTGCATTGCAAGAATCACCATATGTGAGCAAGAGAATACCATCAAGTCCACTCTAGTCCATCACCCCACACAGAGGGGTTCCTGAGAGCTCTGTAGGACTCTTAATTACAGAAAGCACACCTAACTTAGCAAACAATGTTGAACAGGGGAGCTGGCGGTGAGTGAGCAGGAAGGAACCAGCTTATGGCACGCCTTTCTTGGTGAGAGCTCCCCGTGGCCAATGTCCAGTACCCAGGGCCCGACAGAAGCACTTGCCAGAGTTGAACATTAACCAGGACAGGCAGAGATGAAGTAGACAGTCCATATATCGTTTTTTTTCCCCTTGGGATCAGAGTTCCTTTCATTTTCACTTTTGACTCCTAATCTAAAATGAGAACCCTTCCCTGTTCAAAAGTCACCATTGTCAATGAAGTAAAAAAAACAAAAAAAAACAAAACCCATAATGCAAAAAGTAGGGTCCGAAAACTCAATTGTGTAAAGTGTGGGGAAATGTTATTGCAAGCAAATGAAGATGGCACTGCGGTTGTTGAGCGCTGTCACAAAGCGCACAAAAATAAAGACAGTGAAAATCTATACTGTTGACGACTGAATTACTTCCCAAATAATCAAGGGCTGGTCTTGCCCAATGCCCCTCCCCTTCCCAACAAGACAGGAACTTTAGCCACCAGCATCCCCACTGAGCATAGGGCTGGGTAGAGGACGGGCGTCTCCTGCCAACTGTGTTGTGTCCAAATTCATGTCATCACAAGGGTTTTCGCTGCTTTTCAACTTCTGGTTGTTGAAAGAAGATTGATGGCTGATTCCTTGAACAAATGAAAGCAAGGCTGAGTTGTTTAAAGCATTTTTCAAGGAGTTGAACATTGATTTAGAAATTAGAATGACATTGAAGCGGCTGTGACAGATGCGAGGTTGGGGAGCGAAAGCAGATCCCTCAGTCTCTAACTGTCCCCCCACCAAGACAGCGGGCGACGCTCATGTCCATGGTAGCCAGGGCCTCCCCAGAACCAGGACTGAAATCAGGCTCTAGGTGATTTCCAAGGGCTCTTCCAGATGTAAAATTCTGTGGCTCAATGGTTTACACCACAGTTAAACACTTCTCTACGTCTAATACTAAAACGCTTAAATACTCATTCTATTATTGTTTAACATGTAATTAAAGACCCACATTTTGTGTACTCATTACACAACAGCTTGCCTGTGTCCACCTGTGTTGTCTCAGAGTCAACTCTCCATTTCTAAGAATCACATTCCATTTCCCGGAGCCTATGGACTACGGCTCCACTGCCAATTTGTTACCTGTGATTAGGGGAGGGGGGTGTGTTAGAAACACCGCTTTTTTTTTTTTTTTTTTTTTTTTTTTTGCCTTTAGCTACACCAGGGGACAGGAGCTATTTGTAACTTGAAACAGGCACTGGCTCAGGGATAAGAATGAAACCTAACACCCGCTGTGCAGGCAGCCCACAAGGAGCTCTGGGGCCCTGATTGCTTACTGTGGAGCCACTGAGCACACCATGCTCCTGAAAAGCACAGTAGCTTTTTCCAGTCCCAAATGGCTTCTCCTCCCCTTTCAAATACAATTACCATGGAATTCAGACTATGAAGTAAAGAAAATGAAAATGACCTAAAGGTAAGCAGTTCAAATGACCCCAAAAAGACACAGCAGCCCCAAGTGAGGAAGAAAAGCTTGACAAAAAAATGGGTTTTTAAAGAAAAGAAATAACGTGCATCCATCCTGAACCTTGATTACTTTATCTTTCATCTCTTCCCTCTACCTTACCTTAACAGAGGTATTGGAACTTATAACATTTCTGGATTTGGGGCATGTAAAATTGAGAGAGAATGAAATATTCTTGATATCCCCCTTAATTTACTTTTTATTTTATAAATTAACTTTTTAAAATATATTTGTCAACATGTGATACAAAGAAAAGAGTGTGAGAAATAATTCCTAATCAACAAATATGTATTTACTGAACAAATAATGACAGCACTATGTAAGATGTCAAGGGTCTGCCTTAAGGGAAGGGAAGGGAAAGATCTCTCATTGATTGTCTAGTCCATGCCAGGCTCTCCACTGAGCACATCACCTCTGTTTTCTCCTTTCAGCTTTATATCAGCACGACTAGACAAATAGCATTGTCTTTTTTTTCTATATAAGAAAAACCAGGCTGAGAAAGAGTAAGCAAGAACTGAAACAAGGATTTGTGCCCAGGTCTTTCTAGTTTCAAAATCTATGCATTTTTTTTTCTATCTCTAACTCCAACAGTTTATATGGGAATATCTAACTAATACATGTAAATATATAACCTTAATCAATGCAGGCAATATAGAATTATAATTAAATGATAAATAAATGCTCAACAAGATCATAAGTGTTAGAACCATTTATATATAAGGATAATAAAGTGTTATTCATATGATAAAGTGTATATCATTTAACAATCAGTGGTATAAGAATGGCTAAAGAAAGCATAGAGCCATGGAAATTGTTGATTTGAAGATATATTTAATGCTCATATAAAATGCTCCTAGTCTAATATTAAGTGGGGAAAAAATGTAAACAAAACATTTCATGTGCCGTATAATCCAAAATTTCCATGCATAGTTAAAAAGACAAGAAAGATATTTCTCAAAATTTTAGTGGCAAAATTGTGAATAGCTTTTTAAAATTTCATTTATAACTGTTGACAAAAGAAATAACTGGGAGAGCTTCTGTAAAGGAAGAAGAAAGTTTTATTGAGCAAGAGCAGCAGGTATTACCACCAAAGGCCCTCCAGAGAGCACATATACTTTAATTAGGAAAAAGTGACTATTTAAAGAGGTCAGAAATGACATAGCATTTTAGAGGATTTGAAAGCTGGGCTTGTGAGAGCTTAGAGGGATATCTCTTATCAGTCCACTGAACACCGTTCTTTGCCAAGGAGTGGAAATGCTGGGAGTGAAGAAGAGGGGACAGGGCCACAGTCACTGATACCTTTGGGAAAGAACTTCTGCGTCATTCAGGTCCATTATTCATCTGTGTCAAATAGGTTGTTAAACAAAAATGTAGTGAATGAGACAAATGAAAAAGATCTTGACATTCTTACAAGTTCTATACAGTTGCTTGGCTGTTGGTCTGCTTTGAGAATTTTTATAGTCCTCGTCTAGTTGGTACAATCACACGGCTTACATCTGGCTTTTGCCATTTTTCATGCTGAGATGTACGTGAAGGAGGCAGGTAGGGGTAGATGGATTTCCAGAGTCAGCACGGGGTGGAAAGGAGGCCCGCAGGGGGGTCCCAGCGACAGCTGTGGTTTAGAATGATGCGGCTGGTGTGCATACCCCAGCGGGAAAGTCATGCTGCAGAGGAGTGGTTTGGGTTTTGCCTTTATTTTCTCTCCTATCAGCTATGACACCTTCCTCTGGCTGCCGAGACTGTCGCCGGTTGGAAAACGTTCTCTTCTAAGGTAGCCGTAGGCTTCTCTGGAGAGGAAAACACTAGTGTGCTTTCAGGAAAGACACCTGAGGTCACGTGACTGGGCATAGCCAGGGCATCTCGCCGGCACGTGCCCACGTGGGATGGCAGGGGCCCACCTGCCGAGGTCTAGCTCCACAGGTCCACAAATGACAGGGGACCCCAATCACTGGCTCCTGCAGCTTCTGGGGAGGCACCATGAGCCCCCACAGACTGGATTAACCATCTTTCTGTCAAGTGTAATATGGGGCATTTTTGAGACATTGGATTCATTTTGCACGGCATTGCAATGACACATACAAGCCATTATACATTTTGTTAAAACCCATAAAATTGTATAGTGCAAAGTGTAACCCACAATGTACACTAGAGTCCATGGTTAGTAGTAATGCCTCCGTATGTGTTCATCAACTGTAAACAAATATACCACACTAATGAAAGATGTTGATGGGGGAAAGTGGGGAGGGGAAGGAGGTGGGGTATATGGAAATCCCCTATATTTTCAAAGTAGCATTCTTATAATCTAACGCTCCTTTCAAAATAAAGAAAAAAAAATAAAAAAAAACAAAAATCATTGTCTTGCTGCCCTAGCCAGCAGGGCTCTGGAAAACCAAGCAGCCGAAGTGTCTCATTGTTCGTCTTAGCCCTGGGCCTGATCCCAGAGTCTCTGCCACCAAAGGACAGTCCCTGCACATTTGAAAAACTTGGACATGGGCATTTTACAGAGTTGGGCATTTTCCAGGTCTTGTTGGAAATCCTTATGTGTGTGAACTTGATGGAGCGGTTTTCTGCCTGCTTCCATAAAAGTGAGAAAGCATGAGTCTGCCATGAAGTGCTGGCTTCAAAGCACATAGCTATCCACACCTAGGTGAAGACATATAATTTACCATAGCCCATGGCAAATATCACGGGACAAAGGCCTTGTAGAAAAAAAATTCTGTTTATTATCCTGAGTTGACTCTTACCTACAGTAAAAGATCCTTTGATCAATTTTTTTTTTTAAGTGACACTGCTCTTTTCAGAGGCACAAACTTCTCAGTTTTAGTGCATTAAAGTCATATAAGATAGGAAAAAACAATAAAATGAACACATCAAAGAATAATACCCCTTGGCAGATATTATTTTTTTCACCATGTGTTGTGGCCATTTTCAGGGACCTTAGTGACTTCAGTGTCCTGAAGCCTCGTAGCATGGTTTTACTATTGCCAGCTTTTTCAAAATTTCTGCAGAAACACACTCAGGTAAGCAGAGACATTGGTTGCCTTCAAATATTATATTTTGACTTGAAACATTTAAGAATTGTTCTTATACCTACCTTGTCCAGCTGTTCAGGGAGTTTATTCATTCAATTCAGTTTTAAGAATTGGATAATATGATAAATTAAAAATACATTGGAGATGCATTTTTGTTTGTTTATTTAATAAAAATAGTTGCGTGTCTACTATGCTGGCTAATATGCCAGGTAATGCAGATACAAAAGTGAGGGAAAGAGTACTTATATTTGTTTATTATCTCTGTCCCTGTGCATTGGAATGTAAGCTTTTTTAGGTGTCTTAGTTTGCCACAGGGCTGCCGATGAAAAGTGCCAGAAATGTGTTAGCTTTTACAAAGGGGGTTTATTTGGGGTAAAAACTTACAGTTCCAAGGCCATGGAATGTCCAAATTAAGGCATCATCAGAGATGCTTTCTCATAAAAGTCGGCTGCCATGTGGTGAAGTAAGATGGCAGCCATCTCTGCTGTGGCCTCTGCCTTCCCTCCAGAATCTACCGTTTCCCGGAGCTCAGCTGTGGGCAACCAGGCACAGGGTTTCTCTCTTTCCAGGCCTCCTCTCTCAGTCTCTCGGGGGGTTCTCTGCCTTTCTGCCACTGTAGATGAACCTGGAGCCCTCTCTCACATGGCAGAATCAAAAATGGTAGCTTCCTTTTTCTCTGTGTCTTTCTTTCTATGTGTCTTTGTTTATATCAGACTCAGCAATAGGGCAGAGACTCAACTTGAGTCACACCTCACTGAAGTAGTCCAGTCAAAAGGGTCTCACAAGGGGACAGATGTGGTTCAAATGGTTGGGCGTCCATCTGCCATATGGAGGGACCTGGGTTCGATCCCCGGGACCTCCTGGTAAAATTAAAAAAAAAAAAAAAAAGGGTCTCACACCCACAGGAATGGATTAGTTCAAAAATATTTTTTTTTTTTTTTTTTTTTTTTATTCATAAAAGAACTATAAACTGTCACATGAGGGTAGGGATTTTGTCTGTTTTGTTCACCTGCTGAGTTTCCAGCACCTAAAACAGTGCCAGGAACATATAGAACAAATCTTAAAGAATGAATATTCTTTGAATGAAGAATCAGTGGCCTCTGCCTTCAAGAGACTCAAAGCCTGGTAAGAGGAGCAGGCAGACATTGGAAACAAATGTGACAAGGAAGAAGAAGGAGGAGGAGGAGAGGAGGAGAAGGAGAAGGAGGGGAAAGAGGAGGAAATGGTGATATTAAATCCTCATTATCATTTGAGGAGATTTAATTCTTATAACAAGAAACTGTTATTTTTTGTTTGTTTGCTTGTTTTGTTTTTTCATCAAATGGGGAGGTGGGTAAAGAATGCCAGGCTGGAGATGCTGGAAAAGAGTAAATTGTTTTATAAAAGACATTAAAAGAAAAGACACTGCTGGGAAGACATTTGATGGGGGCAAAGGCTGGAAGTAGAACCTGTGGGCTGAAGAGTAAGAGATGTTGGCGTGGTCAACAAACTTGTGTAGAAAAAGCGAAATGTGTGTTTAGCATATTAAATAAGTCGGGCTCTCTGGTGTGCAAACTTTCCCACCGCTTCATAAAATCTTTGGTGAAGATCTTGTCTAATGTACAGAAAAGTTGAATTTGGCTTTGGGCATCTGTAACAAATTTTAGGTCCTTCTGGGTGGGCACGGGTTGACAATAGCAGCTGCCTCTGGGGCCAGGGGCTCCTGCATTACACAAATATGCAGAGCAGAAATAGTGCTGTCAGGGCAAAAAAGGCATAGTGGGTTCTCCATAGAGGAAATGACAGAGATTATTAACAGCTGCTTATGTCAAGAATAGTCATAGCAGTTCAGATTCCTCCTGGAAGGGAACTTCGAGATTCTTCAGCACAAACTTGCATTGTGCAGGTGGGGGCAGGGGAAAGGGCTCATACAGGTGGCGTGACTTGTCCAGGGTAACCCGGCCACTCCTGGGCAGCACTGGCTCTAAAGCCCATGGTTAATGCCATTGCTACACATAACCCTTTGCTTCTCAGACACACGGACACACGACATAGCAAAGTCCACACAATACAGCGGGGGTTCTTAACCTTTTTTGTTCCATGGACCCCTTTGCCAGTCAGGTGAAAACCACGGACCCCTTACTAAGTCCACACTGTACTGTGTATTATTTAATAAATATATCACACCTGCACCAACACGTCTCCACAAGAATAATGTTTTTTTTGGGGTTTCAATTCAAGCTCACGGGCCCCTGGTTAAGACCCCCTGCACTACAGAAATAAAAATCCCTTGATAGTACTGAACACTGACGATTTTTCAGAAGATGAAGCGTAAACATGTCAATTACAGATTCAAAGTCTCACAAAGACACTAGGAGGGTTTCTCGCCTCTGCCAGAAACGTGAATTGTTGCAAACAAGCTCAGAGGCACCAAGGTGCTTGCCTGGGGCACCCTGGAGCCAGCACCTTAGTCCCCACATTGAGGCACATTTGGGTGCTGTCTTTGAATGATCATGCTCACCTCAAACATTTAGAAAGGGAGGGGAGGAGGGAGAAAGGGAGGCAGGGCAAGAAGGAGAGAGGAAGGGAATAGCAGAGTGAACAGGAAGGAAATGCTTTCCTGTCCTGCCCCACTCCTCCCTACAGTCTTTACCACTGCTAGAGGGTGAAAATCCAGGTTCCATGCTCCTGTGTGCTCTTCAATAGCCGCTGCTATTCAAACTTGACAGAGCAAAGATGTGGAACTTTTATAATTCTCCAAGTGAGGATGCTTCATAATTTGTGCTCATTCATGCCCTCCCCACCTCCTGAGATAATTTTTTCATCCCCTGAGTACTTCATATTCTTCCTTCAGAAACAAGGTCAGATGCCACTTCCTCTAAGGAGCCCTCCCTGACTGCCTCGTACAGTGGCACTTACATGGTGCTTTTCATGTTACACTGCCATTTGTCTGCTGACTCCTGCGTAAGCTGTGGACCACTTGAAGGCTAGAACGCCTCTGTCTTACTCATTTTCTAGTTCTCAGATGCTGGAGCATACTAGGCACTCAGTAAATGCATACTGAATGAATAAATATGTGTCATTTCATAGCCTTACTGTTTATCCTCTCCTGCCTA
Organism: Tolypeutes matacus; assembly: GCA_026826555.1. NCBI lineage: Eukaryota > Metazoa > Chordata > Mammalia > Cingulata > Chlamyphoridae > Tolypeutes > Tolypeutes matacus. The sequence goes on along the minus strand of JAKSZT010054462.1, from coordinate 7,918,451 downwards.
GTATCAGAGCCCTGTTCTTATTATTTGTAAAATGAATGCGTGGGGCTAAGTGGTCTCTAGTGCCCCTTTCAACTCTAGAGCCCAGGATGCGCCTAAAATCAAATAGCTTAGCAAGAGGAACATCCGGGCATGGAACCCAGGTTCCCTGACGCTTTCAACCACCCCAGGGCTGTCTACGCTGCCAAGGTTTCCCCTTCACCTGCAGCAGACAGAGAGCAGCAAGGACGTTAATTTTGCTGCGTGCTGCCCAAGCGTGCCAGCAAATACCAGATTTACAACACCCAGGCCAAGGCATTGCAGGTAGGAGACGTTGGTTCCTAGTCATGACCGGGGAGAAGTGTGCTCATTTCTCATTTCCCCGTGGGTGGCATGAAACAGGAACGTTTGAAATGTATGTTGCTCTTGTTCTCTCTTACCAAAAAAAAAAAAAAAAAGCCCTCTCATCTTAGGCGCCACTGACATACGCTATAATCCTGGTAATTTGGGAAAATTTTTTGAATATGAACTATAGGAATCAGTATTCTCAAAAGTGATACTTAGGGGAGTGGATGGAGCTCAAGTGGTTGAGTGTCTTGATCCTTGGAACCTCTGAAAAACAAACAAACAAACAAAAAACCAACTCTCGTTGGGGAGCAGATGTAGCTCAGTGGTTGAGCGCCTGCTTCCCATGTATGAGGTCCTGGGTTCAATCCCTGATAGCTCCTAAAAAAAAAAGTGATACTTAGATAAATTGTGTATTATAGTAAAACCATTGCTTAAGGGGGCACAATTCTTTTTCACTTGGTGAATAGAATTGCTATCTGTTTATGCTCTCAAGAGGTGAGCATGATGCTTGGATTTCTGAGGGTAGGGAAAAAACATACTTCCAACAAGTAATGGGGAAGCCCCTTACATTCAGCAAACCACAGGGGCACTCCTGGTTTTTCTGTCCTAGATCAAAACATGTTAGTCATCCCTCTTGATTTCATGCCAGAAATTTCTTTCTTCAGAACTTTCCAGGTGTAAAGACTTGTTCAAATATCATAATGCAAATAATTTTAATGGCTATTAAAACATGTTTATCATCAAAGAATGACCTCAGTCCCTGTTGGCAGTGTTTCTTGTCACTTAAGGGGAGAGCTTTCCTGTTGAACTCACTGATGAAATATTTGTATCTTTCAACAAGTTAGCACACTGCAGCAGATGCTTTTTTCTGTAGCCTTCACTTCAATGATCCTTCTATTACATTTGAAATCTGTTTTCAGTCTAGTCTTCTCCACAGAGCTAATATTTAATGAGGACCTACTATGCATCAGGTTCCAAGAAGATAAGTGCTTTGTGTTTGTTATTGTTCACTAAATGCAAATAACAACCCGAAGAATGTCTAATGCTTGTTACACACAATAGAATTCAAGTTAAGCGAGATTGAGTAACTTGCCCAGTGCCACAGAGCTGCAACAGCCAGAATCGTGATTCAGGTCTGAATAACTGTCGACCATAGAAATGTACTGGCAGAAGCATCGTTCATTCCACAAGTATATCTAAGGCATTTATGAAGTGTTTTAAACATCAAACACTTCTGGAGCAGCCATCAGAAATCTAGAGCGTAAATGTGTGATGTCAGAGACAATCCACAAGCCTACCAGCTAGTTACTGCTACCAGCACACAATCCTGATGTTTTACACAAATGCAGTCAACCTCATGGTGAGTGGGCAAGGTGGTGGTGGGCTTTGAAGCCAGTCATGCGGACATCTACACCTGCAGGCAATGACTCATTCGGGTGCAGTCAACTCTGGAGGCATAGACCATAGAATCTTTGAGGGGAGACAGAGATAAAGAAATGCTGTAGGTGCCCTGATAGGGAGAAAAACAGACTCCTCTGGGAGCTAGAGGACCAGCATCTAACCCAAAATGAAGAGGCCGAGAACAGTCTCTGAGTAGGCGACACATGATCTGCTGCTTAAGAGAATTTTTTTTAAAAAAGGATTTTGCCATGAGACATAGGGTTGGAAGGGCTTTGGAAACACGATGTGCAGGAATAGCACTGCCAAGAATGTAAGAGGGAGTGTAGCACGTTTGGGGAGCTGCTATTTCATCACTATGGCTGGAAGGAAAGTAATCAAGGGGAGTGAGAATAGATTATGAATCTGGATCTGTAGACTGGGATAAAATTATGAAAGACCTTGTTTATCATGCTAAAGAATTTTTATTTTATCCAGAAGATACTGGGGAGCATTCTAAACAAAGGAGTGACATGATAATGTTTATCTTTTAGAAATATTTTAGACTCTGCAAGTCCTATGGGCTCTGCTGCAACCACTCAACTCTGCCATTATAGCAGGAAAGTAGCCATAGATAATACACAAACATAAGTGTTTTTATAAATAAAACTTTATTTATACAAACAGTTGATGGGTTGGATTTGGCCCATGGGTCACAGTGTGTTAAACCCTGTTTTAGAATGATCATTTTTGTTTTGTTATAGAGAAGGAGTAAGTCTATTGTTTTAAGATATCCAAATGAATACACACTGAACTATACCCTACTGACCCATGCCCATATTATTGAAAGGAAAAATTAGGTATATGATAGATTAGACAGATAGATGATTAGATTGATAGATAGATTATAGACCTAGATTAGATTAGATAGATAGATAGATAGAGATAGTATATAGATAGTAGATAAATAATAGATAGATATAGAGATGATGATAGATAGGTTAGGTAGATAAACACAAACCTGTGCTAACAAACAAGAAAGAGACAAATTTATGAACCCAAAACAGTAATATGCTAAAAAAAAAAAAAAAAAAAGGAGGCCGGCAGGAAACTAGTTACTAGGAAACCCACTATTACAAAGCAAACAAAATTCCCAACTGTCTCTCATAACTACCATTTCACAGAAGATTAACACAGAGCCAAGAATCACCAAATATCTGAGAAAGGCCAACACTATGAAACACAACTGGGATAACTTTATAGTTGAGATAATACAACAGTCAGAAAAATTCCTTAAAATAAGTAGATTTGACATCCTAAGAAATGATAGAGGAAATCAAATGTCTGAAGTGAAAAGAGGAAAGGAAAATCTAGTAAGCATAGGACAAGATCAGGCAGTAAAGATATGAACCAATTAATTCATTGAAATTTAAAACTCAACAAATGGGTTGAACAGCACAATGGATAAGTGGCAAGAGTGAATTAGTTTGCTGGTGTATTAAGAAGAAGAATTCTCCTACATACAGTACAAATAGACAAATAAACGGAGAGGGAAATAAATCTTCTAAGAAATGTTATAGATCCAGAAGTTCAATTTCCATCTATTAGGATTTTCAGGAGGGAATAGTAAAATTATATGAGATGTAAACATTTGAACAAATAATATCAATGAATTTTCCAAAACTTAAGAAACACATGACTCTTTAAATAGAAAGAGCCCGCTAAGTGATGAGTAGTATAAGTATATTTACTAAGCCATAGATAATAGCTGGAATGGCTTTCCAAGAGGAGGAAGGGAGTTAAAAGTTACTAAAGTTATAAATGCTGAATTCCTGAACAATGTCAGGGTGAATGGGGATAGAGAAAGGAGAGGACAAATGTCTAGGCTACCTGAGAAATAGAATTCCTGAACCAGGCAACCGATTAGATATAGATGTGGTAGAGGGAAAAATCAAAGTAATTTTGTTTTTCCAAGTTTGGACAGCTAAAAAGATGTGACACCATTTACTGAAATAAGGCATGCAGGAGAAAACAGGTAAAGCAGAGAAGATAGTAAATGCTCTTTTGGCTATGCTGAGTCTAGAGTTTATGGATGAAGAGGTTTGCCTGAAGATACGTTTTATGAGAAATGATGGCTGTGGTCACACAGAGAAAATCTCAAGAGTGTGAAGAAGAGGATTCTGATGACAAAAACATTTCAGGAACGTGTAAGAGCTCGTAAAGGAGACCAAGAAGGAACAGTGAGTATAAAGAGATAAGAATGATTACAAAATGAAGTCCAAAATCTGACAATTTACAAGAAAAGGAAGGAATGAGGGTCAAATACCAGTCCCAAGATACCAGAATGTTGAAAGTCTGACATGACAAACAGAGTTGTAATCAGGGGGAAAGACTTAGTGTGGGGGGGAAAGGTATCAGTGGTGAGCAATCCAGAATCTGTAAACCTCAGGATGGGCATAAGAGATTTGAAGGGCCTGGAAAAATGTTCCATTAAAATGTAGTGGATCAGAAACTTGGTATGTCTGCTTTGAAATGGTGCCAATCCATGACCAAGAGACGAACTTAGTATCAAGAGATAGTGGAGACCAGGAAAAGAAATACTTCTTGTCCCAGGTTAAGAGGCCAGATGGAAATATTGTGTTACTGTAGGAAAAGAAAAAGAAAGGAGGTGTGGATATTGGGAGAAGTGAACTCTAGAAGCTGAAAGAAATGCCCAAAGGCAAAACCAGGAGGGGACAACCTAGAGCAGTGGCCACCAAAGGAAGTCCCCGAGAGTGGAGACATTCAGTGTGGAGGATCTGAATGCAGCGGGTCATTGGGAAACACTGTGCTCTTCTGTTGTCACTGCTGCCTTGCAATGGGATCCAAAATATACGTGTGAGTCAGGCTAAACAAAATATTTCCTATCAGATGTGCTGAACTTGAAAAGCATGTTCCAGAGAGATACAGTGGTGCAAACTACAGGGTCATTTTCTTCACTCTGGCACACACTTGTGGGGCTAGGCTTTGGAGACGAGTAACCTGAGGTTCATCCCTCATTTTTCAAATTAAAAATTGTTCAAATTCTTACTCAACAGATTGGTAAGAAGAGCATGTAGGAACCTCTTCCTCTTTTGTGCTCTTCAAGAACATAAGACATTTTGTCAAATTGGGGTTGGACCTGCTTCCAAATGCCTTAGCCACAAGCTACCAGAACCAAGTGTCATCCACGCACAATCAGCTCCAGGCAGAGCCATCCAGACTCACCCCTGACATTTTCAGAGTATGGGGCTATAATACTATCGGAGACCCATATAGAGGACCATATATTTAAAAATTATACATCAAGCAAAGAAGATGTAAAATAAAATATGTTTTGACAAACATACCTTTCTAATAACCTGGAAGGCCAGGGTCAAATTTAGTTCCCGGATGCCTCAGAGTGCTGCATGAGAACATAGAGGCATGGAAAGAGGACCCCCCCACCCCCACCCCAGCCTCTGGCTCCTGACTCATGACCGCTAGGCATTTTTCCCATCTGTCTTAGTTTGCCAATACTAGTTTGGGTTGGCTTTTAAAATGGGGATTTTACTCAGGGTTAAAGCTTACAATTTTGAGACCATGAAATGTCAAAATCAAAGCACTATCAGAGATGGTTTCTCACCAAAGTCAGCTACTAGGAATCCTGACATCCTGCTACAGGGCAATCTGGCACATGGCAGGGCTCAACTCCTCAGCCTTGAGCTGCTCTGTAGGCCCAGCCTCTTGGAGGCTTTGTGCTTAAACTTGGCTGCTAGTGATCCTCGAACCATCTCTCACATAACAGGGTCAAAAATGGTGTCTTCCTTTCTCTGTGTCTCTCTGTGTCTCTGTTTATATAAGACCCTGCAAGAGGGCAGGGACTCACCCTAAGTCTTAATCCTATCAAAAACAATCTAATTGGCAAGCAGAATGTGGCTCAAGTGATTGAGCTCCCGCCTACCACACAGGAGGTCCCGGATTCGGCTCCCGGTGCCTCCTGGAAAAGACAAGCAAGACAGCGAGCTGATGCGATGGGAATGGTGTAGTGAGATGATACAATGAAGAGACACAGTGAGGAAACACAATGACAGACATAACAAACCAGGGAGCTGAGGTGGCTCAAGCAATTGAGTGTCTCTCCCATACAGGAGGTCCCAGGTTCAGTTCCCGGTGCCTCCTAAAGAGAAGACAAAGAGACAGAGAGAGCACACAACAAATGGACACAAAGAGCAGACAGCGACTGCAAACAATGAGGGAGAGGGAATAAATAAATAAAAAACAAATGGCCAAAAAAAACAACAATCTAATCAAGTGATCTAAAATGAATCTAATGCAATCAAAGGGTACCAAACCCACAGGTATCGATTAGTTTAAGAACGTAATCTTTTTTTTGGATTCACCAAATTCAAACTGTCACACCACCTTTGGCTCCAACCTATATAGCAGGGGACCTGTTGCACGTACAAGTGAACAGCCCAGCCTGTATGTCTGTGTTCTGTCCTCACCCCTCTAAACAGCTAACGTTTGTCTCTGTTCAGGTTACTGGGATCTGCTTTCAAGAGGATAGACTCAGAAGAGTGGGCTGAGTAAGTTCAAGAAGCAGCCCCAGGCCATTTAAGCAGGGCATTCCAGAGAACCAAGTAGGAAGAGTGGGGTCCTTCCCGGAGATTTTTCTCTTCTCTGTGCTTGCTGATGTTGCTCAGTGTTATAAAAGGTCTTTTAAGATAGTTCATGACATGAAATAGATTTTGAACAGTAAAATTTGCTTCTATCTATTCCTCGGGAAAATGTTCTTTTGAGTCCCCAGAACAAAACTAACAGGATCCATTGTAAGATGCAGAGTTCTACTGTAAATGTGCCAAAAGGAAACAGAAGGACACATAGGCCCACGGGCTGACCTGATACCGAGACCCAATAAAATGCTACAAAAGCACCCCTTGTGTCCCACACCTTTCCCATAAGTCGGCCTGCTTTTTACAGCACTGCCCTCTCTCTCCTTACATACAAAACCCATTTCAAGAGGGTAAAGGCAGGCACTGCCTGATGATCTGGAGGGATTCATCCATCGTCTTGGAATCATATCACCGGTTGTCCATGTCCATCTGCGTGTGTGCCAGCTCTGATACCAAGATTAGTTGACCTAGCATTGGGTCTGGGAGCCACAGGTCTGAACAACTTGGACAATTTCATAATGATAGTGAGAAAATTTAATGCTGTGAATGACCTCTTTTTTCTAAAAATGTAATATGAGGAATGTGAATCAGAGAATTGATATTTTCAGTTTCAGGAATCAGATTTACCCTGGGACTATTAGCAATTCGTGTGAATGACAGACAGCTGCTGAGCCTTCTTCCTGCCTGATAAGATGGGCCTTTTTCCAGCTAGCTTCATGGGTTTCACCCTCTTAATTTTTGATGGCTCCGAGAGAGTCCAGGAGTTTATTCTAAGGACTCCAGGTGTTGAAAAAGCCAACAAGTAACTTGGGGGACAGTATGATATCTAAATACAGCTTGAAAGGCAAATTCCCTAGCCCATCCCAAGCCAACCATGTTTAAAGCAGAGTGCTACTGCTAAGATGCTTTTTAAAATGTTCTACAGCCACATTTGACCCCAGGGAAAGGTATTCTTTCAATATACCTAGTGTAGCCGGATTTTCTCTAGGTCCTTGGCTAAACTGCAAGAAATGAATTTCAAGAGCAAGCCGTGTTGATTAGGCCAGTAATTTATTAAGGTAGGGAGGGAAGAGAAATGAGAGAGAATAACAAATCATGGGTCCCAGAGAGAGGAACAGGCTGAAGAGTGATAAAAAGGGCCGATTTGCAGACTACAATTCCTCATTATAGATTATAAATACCCGGGTTTTATGTGCATGTTGATCCATGCAGGGGAGACACAGTGCGAGCAGGACACAGAAGGCAAGAACAGGGGTCAAAAGGCAAGAGAGAGCGAAAGGCCTTTGTGCTTGCTTTTTAAACCATTAATTATTCCACCCCTTTGTTAATGGCATGGGAGGAGTCCCAGCTGTTTGCTGTTTTGATTGATCACCCCACCCTTCAATCCCCTGGGAGGGCCCAATGATAAGGCCCCTGGAGAATATCCAGGGCTTTTCCTGGCTTCCAGAGGAAATCTTGTTCCGAATAAGAGACTCTCATGAGGGCCTTCCAGCAGCCATCTTGGGGGTGTTGATGAACATGTGTTAATGGAAGCAGTTTTTCTGCCAGGTTCCAGATCCGCCTCTTGACTCCCTACCTAGCCTGCTTCACTAGGAGAGCTATAAAATTTGGGGGTTATGTTTTACTGTAGTTGGACCCCTAGTGCTCCAGGCTTCCCTCTTCTAGCGGACATGGAACTGACCAAAATTCAGGAGTGTGAGGGAGCATCTGGCTTATCCCATGTACCACACAAGCATTCTCCAAGCATTCTGGAAAAGCTTAGCATCTCATAACGGAGCACCAGAATTTTACTTGTTGGCAATAGGAACGCTCCATATTTTCCAGGTCTAGAAAATGAGACCTTGAATTTAAGCAAATTCTAATTTGATCAAAATATCACAAGATTAATTGGTCAAAATTTAGGTTGTATGAAATCCTAATTGCCCTTAGGCCAGAGTCCACCAAAGTTTCTCAGTATCAGCATTACTGGCATTTTGGATCAGATAACTCTCTCTTGTGGGGGTCTGTGCTATGGAATTCTTAGCAGCATTCTTGGCCTTAAAGCAGTAGACACGAGCAGCTTTCCCCAGTTGTGACAACCAAAAATGACAACCAGACACTGCTAAGGGGCAAAAATCACACCTAGTTGGGAACCACTGTTTTAGATCTTTTCAGTTTGTTTCTAAATTCTGCACCAGACTGCCCTGAATTGTCAGAAATAGAAAGAAAACAGGTGCACCTTGTATAGGGAAAATTTAATTTTTATGATCTGGTTTTTGTGGCTACAATCCGAGGACATAGATAAAAGGCTAAAGAAAAAAGGAGGGCATGAATATGATTATACAATATGAGACTTTTAATACTTATCTATGTAGAGACAAAAGACAAGAAGGAAATGTGTTAAATGTATTGGTGGGAAGCGGCTGTGGCTCAATCAGTTGGGCTCCCGTTTGCCATATGGGAGGCCCCGGGTTCGGTTCCCGGGACCTCCTGGTGAAGGCGGGCCCGCCCGCACGGCATGGTTAGCTGACCCAGAGAGCACAAGCAGCAAGGGGGAGGGGTAAATGAATAAATAAATAAAATCTAAAAAAAAAAAAAAACGTATTGGTAGCATGAGTGTTTGTCCCCAGTCTTCTCTAAATATTTATGTATATAACAGCTGCTCTCATGTGCAAGTGTTACTTATATAATCTTAATATTTTTTCCCACTGTTAAGAGGTTTTTGTTGAGCCGGACATTTCCGCCAAAAGAACAGTAGCGTCGTCAGGAGAGATGCAATGTAAGACTTCATGTAAGAGCTTTGCTGGTTTCCCACAATGCAGTGCCTGGCAAATACCTGAGCTTTGGGAAATTGTTGTTGACTGATGGCCGGAAGACAGGTAAGCAGGAGATAGGAGTGTGCATGAAGTGGGTGTGGAAGCAAGGAAAGGACTTTGAAGCATGGACCTCTTTTCACACACGGGATCAATCTCTCTGCCTAAAAGGTAGGAAACGGACAAACTGTAAGATCTAGCAAAGCCCGTTTATAGCCAACCATGCTCAATAAAAATTAAAATATTGCCTTGAAAATGGAATCACTGAAAACCACCTGCGAACAGAATCTTAGAAAATGCTGTCTATTCACTAGACAACGTCAGTAGCAAGTATCTAAAAAGAGTTTCAGCAGCTCATAATGCTACGATTATTCTCACACACATAATGGCCAGCTTTGTAAACACAGATTTTTCTTGGGAGTTGATGACGGGGGCAGTGGGTGGTTCCCATTCACCAAATGTTTCTCCTCTTTTCTCAGCTTTGTTTTGTTTTACGCTTTTCCCTGCTCTTTGGACACGGCAGCCTTTGTCACTTCACATACAGGGAATTGTCTTTTGCTTTTTTTTTTTTTGTTTCCTAAGCAAAACTTTATAATAAAGTTTTAGTTAAAAATGCAACATGACTGAAGCATTGCTTTTTGCAGAAGGGAGGTGGACAAAGCAGCTATTGTCCCTGCTCTTTTTCTTGCTACAGCCTTCACCTTGCACAAGGTCCTGACAATGAACAAAGTCACCTCCTTGTGGACTAGGAATCCTTAAATCCTTTTATCTCTGCCCTTTCCTTCTTCAATTTCCCTGCTCCCGAGCGGCACATGATTTTATTGGGCATTTCTTGTTTTAATCGCAGCAAGAGAAGGAACAAAGGTAACTCGGACATAGCTGTGGCCCAGGCACCTCTGTTTCGAGCATATCTTTATTTTGCAGCAAACATGTACATTCAAAATATTTTGCTTTCTTTTGAAAATGACTAGGAAATAGTTCATCTAAGGTTGAGTATTTGCAGATATTGCGTCCAGAGGAAGAAAAACTAGCCTGTTCTCTTTCCATTGCATTCCAGGAACAATAAGAGGGCCTTATTCATGAATAATTTCGTTTTAGCGTTTTGTTTTTTTTAAAAAAAGAGCAGGTTAGTGAAGGAATTCTTGCTTCATTCCAATAACAGCCTTCTCTAATCCATTTTTTCTCAACTTAAACTTGTTTTTTCTCCAGGAGTAGAATCCCAGATTTCTTAGAGAATTCAGTGACTTTTTGAAACTTGTCAATCCAATCCTTGTTTTCTCTTGTCATAGACAGGGTTGAAACATACAAAGATGAGGTAAAGCCAGAGAAATTCCTGAGTGTGCCCGGGAACTTTCTCTTTTATGCTTTGAAGGAATGAAGTGAATTCTCTAGGCAATTGAGTATATCCTTCAAAACTTGAACTTTTTTGCAAAATCTGTTTCAGTTCCCACTCTAGTTCCCTCTGCTATTTTTATTATTAATTTATTAGCATTTGTTTTCTTTGCAACCAATTTATTCTTAAGTTTAGCATATTTATAGTGGAGAAATGTCCATCTATGTCCTTATGTCCTCAGAACTATTGTCAAATTTATTGTAGCCTAAGGAAAAACTTTAGTTTCTGTCTTTAATTTTTTGTCAGAGCAAATACCACTGACCTCAAAATCTCTGATTTTATTTCAGATCCTGGTTGCATCTACACTCCTTTCTGCTTTCTAGAACTCCAGCCGTGGTCTCTGAATGGGAGTTTCCATGATGCACTTTCCGTACCCGTCATGCCTCTTCCCCAGCTCCCCTTTGCACAGTGTACACCTCCTGTGGCACATGTTCTGACACCAACCAGCCAACACTGCCATCTCAAGGCAATGGATTTTTTATGAATCTTTATTTTGCTGTGATTCAACTGGATCCCTTGTGACTCCGTTTATTGCCCTAAGGGTTCGTTTCATTTTAAGGGCCCACGAGGAGAGTAAAGCAGGCCAGCCAGCCAGCAAGCAGGTTCAGCCCTCTTAGTCAGAACAATCTCCCTGTGCGTTAACCAATATTGCAGAATTATAAACAAGCTCCTGGCAAGTATTAATCATTTTGCTGCAGTTATGCATGTCCACTCACTGCTATTCACCTCAGATCCCCTATTCTACCTACAGAAGAAAATTACAAGGGCTGTTTAATAATTTTTTAAGTCTGTAAGTGTTAGAGATGTTTTTCCAAAACACTTAGGACAGAATGTAAGAAGAGATACTTCAGCTCATAACCATAAGAGAGCCCTGCGCTATGGGCTGTTGGTTAAACATGTTACTGAAGGGAATGACTGGGTCTTTTCTCTTGGAAATCTCCCCAGAGCCCACTCTCTTTGATCAAGGGCTTTCCATATTCTAGGATGAAAAGCTGTGAAATCAGACAGCTGAGATTTTTTATCTCTTTCCCCAACTTAGGGTCCTTAATGATGTTGCTGAGCCGTCAAAGCTTGTGGAATCAGCCCCAAACTCTATCCTGCGTGTGACTCTCTCCACAATCCAAGCTGGAGCTAGTTTTTTTTTTATTTTATTTTTTTTTTATTTTAATTTTTATTTTTTAAAGAAACTTAGATTACGTAAATGTTACACAAAAAAATATAGGGGATTCCCATGTGCCCCGCTCCCTAGCCCTCCCACATTTTCCCACATCAGCAACATCCTTCATTAGTGTGGTACATTTGTCACAATTGATGAGCACATCTTGGAGCATTGCCACTAAGCATGGATTATGGTTTACACTGTAGTTTACACTCTCTCCTGCACCTTTTTGCAAGTTATTACATGATATACAATGCCCTGTATCTGTCATTGAAATGCCATTCAAGATAATTCCCAGTCCCCAAAATACCCCAAATTATACCTATTTTTCCCTCTCCCTAGCTTTTAAAACCTAGATTCCATTATTTTCACACAATATTCCTTATTTATTCCCCACCCACCCCAAGACACACCACGCTCACTTTTACCTCTAAGACCAAGCTCACATGTTTTACTCTGACTGGAGCACTTTCCATCTTTTCTCTGGCTCCATCCTTCCGCCATCCATCAGTCAGAGAAGACTAGGTTATACCGTGGTGACAAACAACCCCAAAATTTCAGTGGTTAAAAAAGCATCTCCCTCATCTACATGTTCATCATGGGTCAGATGGGAGGGAGCTCTGTTCTATGCCATGATAACTCACCAATCCAGACTAAGGGGGCTGCACCTCTAAGCTCCCACAGCTGCTATGGAATGGGGGAAACAAGCATGAGGAATCACATACGAGCTCTTGGAGATTTCTCTTGGAGAAGTCACATGTCCTTTCCTCTCGCCTCCACCAGCCAAAGCAAGTCACGTGGCCATGCTTAACATTCAGGCGGTGACAAAGTGTAGTGCAGAAAGTGTGCCGAGAAGAAGAAATGGAGACGTTTGGTGACCAGCACCAGAGACCACGCCAAGCCCGATCCCCACCACCCTGGTGCAGTCAGCCTCCAGCTGCCCGCCTTCTTGTGAACTTATAGGATTTCTTATATGGACCTATCTGGTCCAGAGCCTTCTCCAACAAGGAACACCTCTTTAGAGAGGCATTAGAGTAGCTGCAAGCAACAGCTTTAAAGTAAGACAAACTTGCCTGCCCACACCTGCTGAATGATCTCATCTCAGAGAAGTTCCTCAAACTCTTTCTGCCCCAGCTTCCTCATTTGTAAAATTAGGGCAGTAGTACTAACTGCATGAGTCCGCGTCCTGGCAGGAAATTATTGATAAAGGTGTAAAGGCAGAGGACAGGGAAATCCCAAGTAATAAAGCAATCACCCAGGTTGGTACTGGGGTTGGGGGATAGGACCATTACCACCCCTAGGCTGGTAGGTTACTAGGACTCAAACCCCTGGGCTGTCTGACCGGAGCTATGGCCTCGGGTCTCTGATCACAACCAGCCCACACTGGCCCTGCAGGAAGGGGCCAGGGCGGTGAACACCCCACTGCCTGAACCCTAGGGGAGGCCAGAGCTCAGGGAGCCTGTGAATAGGGTTCATCTGGTTCAGCCTTCCAGGGCATTGGCCTTCCAGGGCATTGGCCTTCCAGGGCATTGGCCAGGCAGAGAAGGGTAGAGGCTGGATGGGGCAGGCAAACAAAGAGCTCTCACACATCTAGTCATGGTGCTTCTGTGATAAACACGATGTCTTCCACATAGTAATTCTACTGTAAATGCAAGTTTGCTTTTTTGTGTGTGCTACTGCAGTATAGGGCCTCCTGGGTATGCCAGCTGGAGACCAGGGGCTCTGTGTTAAATTGGTTATGTCACTGGTTCTTTCTCAAATTTGTAAATATGCAAAGGCTTAATTTGCCTAATGTTCTTCAGTGCTTCTAAGGACTAATTCAAGTGCCTGGCAGAGTCTGCCAAGCTACCATTTTGCCCCTCAGTAACACTTCCCAATATCCTTTTGAAAATGTGCAAGGATGAGTCTGGGATGCCCCAGGGAAGTGGGCACTCTGGTGGAGAGGGCGGATGCTGACAATTCTGCTCCCCAAAGCCTTTGTGCCAGGGATGCCCAGTCTTGTTTCCCACCAGATGGTTTGCAAATAAAGAAAAACAAGTTAAAAATAGCAGTGAAGGCAGAGCAATGACACGGTTTAGATCTTCTACAGCAAGAGGATGGCACACCAGTCACGAAGGAAAGCCCAGATTTGTTTCTCAAAACACCCAGATGCCCTAGAGGAAAGCAAGCAGATTCTCAAAGGTGTGAAGATGGACTGGGGCTAGAAAACTGAGTAGAAGTTACTAGGCAAGTAGGAGCAACTATATTCAAGAGAAGCAACTGGCAGAAAAAGGAGGCAAGACAATCACTGGCAGGATCTAATCCATACTCTAAGGGAATTCAGGATCCTGCAGATAGGAAAGGAATAAGTTATAAATTATTAACAAGTACTCAACTAGTCGTATGCATGTAGATGTTACAAATTACATGACATGTGTTTGAGCAAATAGAATTTTACTGAGTTGTTCAATACAGCAGTGTGTCTCAAAATTAAGTGATACAGAAATGATTTTTAAGCGAAAAAAATCTCTTGGACCCCAGTTTTTATTTAATTTATTTTTATTACAATGTTATTTAAATACATACAAATGTTAATGTAAGCATAAACTCCTTAGGCTTATAGTTTTTATAAAATTATAAAATAAATATTAGTAAATGCATTCCATTTAGCAAACTTAATTTAATGCATTCCATTTGGCAAACTTAATTTAAGAAAAGGCTGATTTTCCCTTGCTGAAATCAAATCACTGACGTTGGGTATGGTGGTAAAACACGTATTTCTGGGGAAGCAGATGTGGCTCAAGTGATTGAGCTCCCACATACTTCATGGGAGGTCCTGGGTTCAGTTCCCAGTGCCTCCTGGAGAAGATAAGCAAGACAGAGAGCTGGCACAATGGGCTGGCACGGCGAACTTATGCAAGAAGATGACGCAACAAGGAGACACAAAGAGGTAACACAATGAGAGAGACAACAAAGCAGGGAGCGGAGGTGGCTCAAGTGATTGAGCGCCTCTCTTCCACATGTGAGGTCCCAGGTTTGGTTCCCAGTGCCTCCTAAGGAGAAGACAAGCAGACACAGAGAGCACAAAGGAAACGGACACAGAGAGCAGATGGCGAGTGCAAACAACAAGGGGGGAATAAATAAATAAAATAAATCTTAAAAACAAAAACAAAAACATGTATTTGTATGTTTCATGCTTCACTTGTCCACTTGATTCTTAATTTTTGAGCATCATCGCCATGGATCAGTTTGTGATTTTTTTTTCTATCCTCACATTCCCACCTTGAAGAAACTTACAACGGGGGAAGGAAGGCTATTGAATTGAACTTGTCCAGTCGTCTCTCCAGCATTTGCTTGTGCCTCTCCACTAGGTGGGGTGATTAGTAGGCATGAAAAAAGAAACAAACCCCAACCCCACTCTCCCTGATGCAGTAGCAACCAGATCTCCCGCTCATTCCACTCTCTCTGCCACCATGTGGCCTTCGTTATCACAAATGCAGTGCCTTGTTTGCATACTAATCAATCTCTGTATTTCTTTCTTAAGCTCAGGGAAATGACCATAGGACTCAATCTTCTCTTCCTGTTTCAATTTGTTTTTGTATCGAATCAGTCTATCAAGTATCTTAATAAACTGAATTCTTATCTAGAGAAGTTTTATTCTAATTGTTATTTGTCACAGCAAAAGAGATGTTTTGTTTTTATTAATAATAAAGATGCTTTAGAGTACCATCAACATGAAATTCAAAATTTAGAATAATGTGGAACTCTTGGACACATCTGAGAAACCCAGTGGTTCTCAGACTCCAGAATGAGAAAACTTGCAAAGCAGTCGATTTGGCAGGGCTCTAGCAAAATGAAATGGAATCATTCCTCACAGATGAGCCAGGGTTTTCAAGGTTAGAGTCTCCTGGTACCAAGTTTACATTTGTATCGGACCTAGCACCAGACATGAACAGGTGTTCAATGAATGTTTGTTGAGAAGATGAAATACTGCCGTTGACAAGAGATCACACTCTCTCATACACCAAGAGGATATAAAACAGGTACCCAATGGTTCTTTGCCAAAAGGTCTTACTTCAGTATTTCTCTAGTTGACCTCCAATCTCACACTGCCCTCTTTCCTACCTCTTACTCTCCACCTCAAAAACGACATGGGAGACACAGGGAGGATTGATTAGTTTAAGATTATGTTACCTTTTAAAAATGCAAAATACTACAAGGGGACGAAGGGAAGATTGGAATAGAGCATTATAATTAATTGAGGGTATTTAAATCAGTTTCCATTTAATTTGATTTAAACTCAGTGTTCATAAAATGATCTAAAGTTCTCTACCATTAATGAAAAATTCAACTGTTTGCAAACAAGAAATGAGAGTTAAAATACAATATTTTTTAAAGCTTTTCTTTTTTTTTTTTTTTAATAAGATGGATGAGAGCTTCATAATCCTCAAGAAATAGTTGTTTGTACCTTTTTTTAAAATGTTCAAATGAGTTTCAAAATGCATTACTCAGGGTTCTCCAGGAAAACAGAACTGAAAGGAATGTTTATATATTTACTTAAATGTAATGTAAATATTATGAGATTTATTGCTAAGAACTGACTTGTGGCATGGGCACATCCAAATACTGCAGGGCAGGCCACAAGCTTGGAATACCAAAGAAGATTTTCAATCAGTTCTCCAGAAGAAACTGGCTGGCTGAACTATAGATGGAAATTCTGCCTTCTCAGGCCTCATCGGTAGTGCCTTTAACACTCGTATTTCTACAAACAACCTCTTTAAAGCAATCTAGGCTTTTTCTAGCAAGCACTTACAATACTTCCAGCCTCTACCCATATCCCAATCCCAAAGCCGTTTCCACATTTTAGGTATTTGTAATAGCAGCATCCCACTTTCTAGTACCAAAAACTGTTCTATCCTCCAAGCCGCTGAAACAAATACCATGCAGTGGGTTGGCTTAAACAACGGGAATTGATTGGTTCATGGTTTTGAGGCTAGAAGTCCAAAATCAAGTCATCATCAGGGTGATGCTTCCTTCCCAAAGATGCGTTCTGGGGCTGGCTTTCTGTGACAAGGCAATACACATGGTGGCCACTCCAGGCTTCTCCTCTTCTCTTCTGGGTTCACTGACTTCCACCTTCTGGCTGCTTCCCTGTGGCTTTCTCTACTGCCACCTTCAGGAGTAAAGTCCATCCTGATTTCCTTGGACCACACTTGACTGAAAGCAGCCCTATCAAAAAGTCCTGTTTACAAGGATTCACACCATAGGAATGGATCGTTTAAGAACATGCTCTACTGGGGGTATATAGCTCCAACCCACCATAAACATCTTGGTTTTCTTGCAATTCAGAGGCCAGATAGGTTAGTTTAGTACCAGCATAAAGAAGATTCGAAGGCAAATGGTAAGTAGATATTTGCCCTTTAAATGTCTTCTGGCAGGCCCTTTCCCATGCCCACAAGAGAAAGATGCTCTCACAAAGCCTTTCGTAGCACTCCTGGCTTCCAGTTCATCAGAAGCAGGGAGCACGGTGGAGAACAGCTCAGTGACATGAAACTTTCCCTCCCTAACCCTTGTGTTCTTTATACATCTTTCTCATTTAGGTTACAGAAAGAAACCGCAGCTGGATTTGAATTTGTTTAAATGCACAAAGTCAGAAAGAGAAGTACAGGAGAGAATACTTAAGAAGAAGAAAAATGAGATAAAAAGGGAATAAAAAGTAATGAGAAGGAGGGAGCAGATGTGGCTCAAGCGGTTGATCACCTGCTTCCCACATGGGAGGTCCCGGGTTTGGTTCCCGGTATCTCCTAAAAACAAAAAAACAAACAACATGCAAACAAACGAGAAAACCAACTCAAGGGAGCCAATGTGGCTCAGTGGTTGAGTGCTGGCTTCCCACATATGAGGTCGTGGGTTCAATCTCCAGCCCAGTACCTACAAAAAAAAAAAAAGGAATGAGAAGGAAAGAAGGAGGATTACTCAAAGGAGGACTGTGGTTGGACAGGGGACAGAAAATGTTAGGGTGGAACTGCCTTCCTAAAACCAATGTGTCTGAGTGAGGCCAGAGACTGTTTCTCACTTCTAGGTGCTAGTCAAAGGTGGTCCCTCAGCACAGAGGCATTAGCAGGAAGCTGGTTAGAAATGCTGAATCCTCACCCTATCCCAGACCTACTCAAACAGAATCTGCCTGTTAAATTGATTCCCAAATCATTTGCTTTGAGAAGCACTGGCTTAAACAACTCACTTGGATTTTACATAGGTATGGATACTCAGCATCTAGTTGAACCAATAGTTCCACTTATTTAGATTTTCAAATTTTTTAAAAATAGGCTGCTTTCTAAAACTACTCCTCATAAGCATTTATGGGCATGAAAGACTGTATTTACAAGGAACTAAGACAATCCCCAAGTTAGTTGTCTCGGCATTCAGACTTCTCTGACCAACTTACAACTCTTCTGACAAATTTCCATTTGCCTCTGCTTCCACCAGGCCAGAGGAAGAAAAAAGCTTACCTAGCAGAATGAAAAGTCTGCATTTTATTATTACAACAATAAACATTCCCTTTCTTTTTTTTTTTTTCCCTAACCGCTAGACAATGTGGGACATTCCCTTTCTTAAAGAAGGGTCTCTATGCCCTTTGGAGGTAGACTAACCATTGACTAAAAAATTTACTTTGGATAATACTTTGCAAACAGTATTGTATTCTGGCAATTTTCTGGTTTTAAGGAATAATCTTTCCCACAGAACTTACTATCTTACTTTTTATTTTTCTAATTTTTATTGTGTTTCTTTTAAGCATCCCATGCACATTAAAGATATGAAAGAGCACAAAAGGAATATAGTGGGAAAGAAGTCTTCTCATCTCTGTGCCCCAATCCCTTGGTTCTCCTCCCCAGAGTAAATCATTCCAGAGTTTGTTGTGCCTCCTTCCAAATAAACATGAGTATATTCACTTTTATTCAGCAGTGCTCTGTTTTGTTTTTTTTTCATTTAACTTGGGGTCTTTTTATTAATACCTGGAGGCATATTAATATTTTAGTATTTGTTTAGTGTTCTATTTTACAGATACAAATTTATTTAACTAATTTTCCATTTACTAAAATGATGGCTATGGTGAAGATGACAATGATGGTGGTGACTAAAATAGCTAAACGAGCTAAAGTATATTAACAGTTTTTGAGTAGCATACACTCATCTAAATGCTTTATTTATCTCACAGTAAGAGTATGGAATATATGCTGACTATAATATTCAAAGGAACATTTGACAGAATTTTAATGAAGGAAATATTTACAGAGGTATAAGCAGTGTTCAGGAAACAAGCAAGGGTTGTTGAAGCACCAGGGTTCTTGCATGTTAGGGAAGTTATTACCATCCCTAGGTCTAAAAAGGAAAGGAGGAGCAAGTTCATAGTGGAATGAGGTGAGAACTTAGACACAATAGAAGGGCCAAATGGCAGGAGTTAGGACCTTCTCTCCACACTATCCCTGACCCCTGCCATTTTTTAGCAACGTAAGTCAGAGGACAAGGAATCCAGCACGATGCAATCTATAGAAGTCAGATTCCTGGAGAGGAAAACAATGAATAGCCACTGCATATTATTATCCCCTTTATTGATGAAATAACAGAGGCATAGAGAGAGCAATTTGCTCAGTCACACACCTAGCAAATAGCAAAGCTAGAATCTTATGCTACTAAAATGATACAACCATTACTATCCTTTCGAAGCATGACTGTTAGACATGTATGAGTAAACCTGTAAAATTAATTCCTAGAAATATAACTATTGGGTCAAATATAACACACAATTGATTTTGCCACATCATACCTTCCAATAAAAATTGTAACAATTTACCCTTCGATCACAATGTTTGAATCTGTTCTCCCCACACCTTCACCAGCAGTATACTATCACTCTTTGTGACCATTGCCACTCTGATAATATAAAATGTATCTAAAATAGCAGACACTACACTTTTTATTATGCAGCATATTTTCATATGTTTATAGTTTTATTAGTTTTCCAGTAATAGTCATCGCACATTTTGCTCTTAAGCTACTGACCTTACTTACTATTAATTTGCAGTAACTATATATATGAAGGATTGAGACATTTTCATCATAAAATATTTTATATTACGGTTATAATTTGAGATGTAAAGTGTTTTTCATAAATTCCTAAGTCTAAAAGTTGGCTTAGCTTTCACTCTGATAAATATAAAACATATGGTCAACAATAAAAAGTCAAAAACCCAACTTAAAAAGGCACAAAGAATTAGAATAGACAATTTTTCAAAGAAAATATACAAATGGCCAATGAGCACATTAAAAGATACTCAACATCATTTGACTTTAAGGAAATGCAAATGAAAACCATAAGGAGATACCATTACATACCCACTAGGATGGTGATATTAATAATAATAAAAATAATTTCAGCAGAAAATAACAAGTGGTGGCAAGGAGATGAAGAAATTTGAACCCATATACATTGCAGGTGGGTATGTAAAACAGTGCAACCACTATGGAAAACAATTTGGTGCTTCCTCAAAAAGTTAAACATGTGGGTACTATATTACCCAGCAATTCTATTCCTAAGTCTATACCCAAGGGAACTGAAAACATATATTCACAAACATATATAAAAATTTGTACACAAGTGTTCATAGCAGCATTATTCATAATAGTTGAAAAGTGGAAACAACTCAAATGTCTATCAACCAATGAATGGATAAATAGAATATGGTATACCCATAAAATGGAATATCCATCATTGATAATAAGGAATGATTTACAGATACTTGCTACAACACGGATGAACCCCCAAAAAATATATGGAAGCCAGGACTGTGGAACTCCTGGAGAATAGTTGGGGGGGAGGGGGCATCTATGAGATCTAGTGATGGGAAATGGTTTCATGGACTTTGCACCCGGGGTGTGAGCAACTGAGGAAAAGATGGATGTATGGGACTTCCTGGGGATTAAAATTTTTGTGCTTGACAAAGTTGTCAAGAAAGTGAAAAGGGAGCCTGCTCAGTGGAGGGAGGTGTTTGGGAACCACCAATCTGATAGGGCCCTGATGTCCAGCATATATGAAGAACCATTGCATATTGAAAATGAAAAGACAGGGAGCCCGTTTAAAAAATGGGCAAGAGATTTGAATAGACACTCTTCCAAAGAAGAAATACAAATTATTAAAAAGCACATACAAAGATGTTCAACATTACTAGCTATTTGGGTAATGCAAATCAAAACTATAATGAGATATCATCCTACACCTGTTAGACTGGCTGCTCTTAAAAAAAACAGAAAACTACAAGTGTTGGAGAGGATGTGGAGAAATAGGAACACTAATCCACTGCTGATGAGAGTGTGGAATGGTGCAGCCACTGTGGAGGATGGTTTGGCAGTTTCTTGGGAAGCTAAATGTAGAGTTGCCATGTGATCTGGAAGTCCCACTGCTGGGATTATGCCAGGAAGAATTGGGGGCAGGGGTACAAGTGGATGTGTGCACACCAGTGTTTATTGTGGCATTGTTCACAATTGCCAGGGGTTGGAGGTAACTCAAGTGTCCATCAGCAGATGGATGAATGAGCAGGGTGTGGTGTGTACCTATGCTGGAATATTGCTCAGCTGTAAGAAGGAATGAAGTATTGACACATGTGACAACATGGATGAATCTCAAAGAGTTTATGTTGAGTGAAGTAAGTCACTAAAGAACAAATATTACATGATCTCACTTATATGAACTAAGGATATTGAGCAGACTCACAGAGGTAGAGTCTGGAAAATAGGTTACCAAAGGATAGAAAGGGAGTAGAGAGTGGTGAGCCAATTCTCAATATGGGCAAAATCTATGATAAGATGGATGGGAGAGGTTTGGCAGTGGACAGGGGTGATGGTGGAGTGTGAGTATGAGCAGTGTTAGGGGGGTGGATTGGATTATCCACAGAGCTGTGGGGAAGACTGGAGGAAGGAACAGATGAACTCTAGAGTAGTAGAGGACTGTGGTTGAAGAATAAAATTGTGGGAGTGTGCTTTGGCAGGGGAGGTTCACTGTTGCAGGGTGTTAGTGGTAGGGGGATATATGGGAAAATGTGCACCCGGGGCATGCATCTATGGAATATGAATGTGTTTATCTTGGCATAGGGTTTTATCTCAGTGGGTGGAGACCCACACAATAACAAACAAAATACTAATTTCCCATCCTGGGGAGCCCTGCTACATTTTCAAATAGGCAAAAATCTCTAGAGTACATAGGCAGTGCCTAATAAAAGAAAACAGACCAATACAGAAAGTCATTGATATTAACGTTTGTTCTATGAACCATATATTCTTGTGAAATTGAAACTCAGCCCAATAATATCTATTGCTCAAGAGTTACCTCCTGAAAACCTCCTTGTTACTCAAATACAGCCTCTCTGTAAGCCAAACTCAGCAAATAAATGCATTATCTTCCCCCAAGCATGGGACATAACTCCCAGGGATGACCCTCCCTGACACCAAGAACAAATATTGCATGATCTCACGGATATGTGAGATCAAGGGATTATTACCAAGTGCCAACCAGCAATGCATTTGGAAAAAGGCTTCCACCAAAAGGGGGAAACAGGGAAATATCAAATACCAAAGAGTTTTTATGGCTAAGAGGTTTCAAAGTGGGTTGGGAGGTCATTCCAAAGGTTACACTTATGCACATCTCAGGAGGATCTCACTGACTGCCATGGTAAACAAAGCCTCAAAGAGGGGTGTTCCTGAGAGCTCTAGAGACACCTGGACACTATAAGCAAGGCACACAACCCCATGAAATCAGGACCCCATCGGTGGGCCTTACCTTGGAATATATGATAACCTATTTCCCCACTGTAACAGAGTTAGGCTCATTTATAATTTCCCAATACATGATTCTTCTAACCCTTTTATTTGACCTATAATTAGCAGTATACCTGTTAAATATATGTCCTAGAGACTTAAATCTTTGATCTCTTCATATGCCTAGTTGAGCCCTGAATCTCAGCAGATTTGAGGCCAACACCTACCCTCCAGTTCATCAGATTCACCCAGGAAAACTAACAAAATGGTGATGATGGACAACCACAAAAAGCAAAGAGCATCTACAACTACAAGAAAAACAGTTCCTTCCATCTGCCCCATAAGATCTAAGCCCCTCTCAATCTAAAGCAGAGCTGGCATCACCATTCCAAAATCCTCAATATTGAGAAATGAACAAATATAAGGGGGGAATGCAACCATGGACCAAGTAGCCTTATTATTATTTTAGTAACAGAAAAACTTGTAACATTGATAGAAAGATAGTTGTTACCAAAGGTTCAGAGGGGAGGAAAAGGGAAGAATAAGTGGAACATAGGGCAATTTTAGAGCATTGGAATTGTTCTGCATGACACTGCAATGATGGATCCAGGCCATTATACATCTTGTCAAAACCTATAAAATTGTACAGTGCAAAACATAAACCATAATGTAAACTATAGACCATGGTTTGTAGGAATGCTTCAGTATTTGTTCATCAATTGTAACAAATGTACCACATTAATGTAAGATGTTATTAATAGGGGAAAATGTGATTGAGGGGGTGGGGGATATGGGAATCTCCTATGTTTTCAATGTAACTTTTCTGTAATCTAAAACTTCTTTTAAAATAAAGTTAAAAAAAGAAAAAAAGAAAGAAAACGTGTGGAATGTATGGTTCTATTTATATGAAAAGTAACTAATAGGCAAATCCATCGAGACAGAAAGTAGATTAGTGTTTCCTCCAAGGGCTGGAGGAAGGGGAGTTTTTTGAGGGGGAGGGTTGGTTCATGAAAATTGTCTAGAATTAGATAGTGTTGATGGTTGCACAACATTGAGAATATACTAAAAACCAATGAATTGTGCACTTTAAGATGGTGAATTCTATAGCATGTGAGTTTTAGCTAAAAAAACATTTTAAAGATTATGGACCATAAGGTCATTGAATTTTTATTGCTGGAAGATACTTGAACATCATCTAGTCTAATTCTCTCATACTTACAATGAGAAAACTGAGACCAATTAGCTAAATGCCCTGCCTAGGTTTATTTAACTGGTATAGTCGTTATAATCTCATAGACTTTTTAATTTTTTTTAAACTGTAGAATTTGGCCTCATTTTCTTTACTGATCCCCCTCCTTGCCTGTTTAGAGCAATCACTTATAGTAATCAGAAGAGAAATAAGATCTCTCTGGAGACAAAAGTAAAACAAAATAATGCTTTTAGAAGTACAGAATCTTTTTTGATTGTTCAAGATTTGTGAGGAAATAATGATGTCTGAATGCAAGAAATCATTCATTCACTTCTCCCATTACAAGGTGAACAGAATCCTTCCATATCCCTCCAACTATGTTCCTATGACTCTTGTCCAGAACAAGCCTGTAACATAAGTAGACACTTGCTAAAAGTATAAACTTTCACGTGGGTGCCCACAGGAAGTGGATTCCACCCCAGGTATTGATTTTACAAAATTTTATTTGTGTTTGGCTTTGGTTCCAACAAGCTTTCTTTTTCTGTTGTCTGCACTCTATTTCCTCTTTGTTGTAGACTTCTTCATCCGCATATAGTCTCCCTGAAATTCTTAGAGAAGACTCTTATAAGCCCATTCTTACTGACGAGTAAAAATTGTTGTGGGGGAAAATGATGGACTTCTAAAGATATTTGCAATTGAAGCAGGATAAAGCCCCTGTTTTGTGATATTAGCTCTAGGGAGATACTGAATTGTTGATGGACCTGACTGAACTCATTCAATAAATATTTTTTGCGTGGCTACTTTGTTATAGGTATTGGCAAATGTAACAGTGAACAGAAGAGATAAAAATCGCTATCATCCTGAAGACCATACTGTATTGGATTAAATGTTGAGGAGTTAAGGAGACACATTTTTGCCAAATTTCATTCATCTGGTACATTTAGTTTAGTAGGTAGAAAGAATTCAGGCTTTGGAGTGAAGCAAACCCAATGTGACTCATGGCTCTTCTGTGTGACTTGGAGCAAATCACTTAACTTCTCTGAATCTCACTTTTCTCATCCATAGAACTGTGCAGGGTTATTGCCAAGAGGAAATGCAGTGCTGTATTTAAAGCACCTAAGGCAGTACCAGACACACAGTAATTTCCCAATATATTTATAAATGTCTTCCTCTGGACAAGTAGACTTTCTGCTTGGAAGTTTTCCTAAATAAGAAGGCTTACCCCACCATCATAGGCTGCAGCTAGCTTGGGAGGAAATATTAGGTTGACTCCATACTTGATGGCTTATTAATTTTTATTATTCATCTCTCCATAGCTGTGCATGCAAATAATCTCCCTTAGCATAAAATCCACTGCCCTTACAGTTTATCAGGACACATTAGATTTGCAATATGCTCTTGGGCAAGCTACCAAAGTCACAAGAATCATTTCCTCTACCACCTTATGGACACAACCTTTCACCAGCCTTGGTGTTCTAGATTTTATTTTCCCTTGAGTCTTATGATTACTGATGAAACAACCTAGAAACTAAAATACAGCTTTCCATTCCTGCTTATTTCATAAACCAGAAGGGGAGAGATATGATTACTAAAGGAAAAATAAAACAACTCTCAACAACCTCTGTAATTTCTAACAACCGTGTAGTCCTCTAACCTCGCTCTGCATTATCCATCTGAGTACTGCCTCGCTCCCATGAGGATTCCAATGCCCTTGCTTGAGAGACGCTCTGCCTTGAGCCCTGGAACCCTTCTCTGGAGTTCTGACAGCGGCTCTATCCTTACCCTCCCCCCTGCACAGGTTTGAACCTCTGTGCTTGAATGCTGTATCTCTGAGCAGAATCTTGCTCCAAATCCAGATATGCCTTCTATAAGTATGATAGCATCACCTGCCAGGTTTGGGGTGTCTGGGAATTCCTAGAGATGCCTCACTTTGCAACACGCCCACTCATGCCCCTTGGAGAGCTGCACTTTCCAGGATAATGCAGGACTTCACTGCTTAGAATGCTCCGTGCTACCCTTGCTTAGGGGTCTGCCCTAAAACTGGGCAAAATCCCTTAACTTTAGCCTCCTCTGAGTCCAAATTTTCCCCTTATTCTAGACATCTTTTTGAAATGTAAATCTAATTGAAATGTAGCATGAAAACCAAAAATGCACAAATCATAAGCTCAGTGACTTCTCAGAAAGTGAATATTCCTATATACCCAACACCAAGATCATGAAATGAAACATAACCAACACCCCGAATCCCACTTCTGCCCCGTTTTCATTCTCCCATACTTCTGCAATAGTGCATGGCAGAGCCCATAGAGCAGGGGGAGCAGTTCCAAGTGCCCTCAGGAGCAAGGCAGGTTAATGGGCGAAGTGGTAGACATGTAATAGGGAGCAGTGGGGTCTGTGGCAAAGGAAGAATGCATGTTCTACCCAAACACATGTGAATGCAGCACTTCAAACATTAAACACTAGGCTGGCCAAACAAAACACATCTATGGCAGGCTTTGTCCTCGGGTCACTTGTCTGTGACTCTTGCAATAGCATCGTGAGAGCTCTTTCTGCTCTTATTCAGCAAATAAGGAAAGTGAAATAATTGTCCTATTCTCTTTGCATTTGGACTCACCCTTTATACCCTGATTGATGAAACTGAATTGACTAGAATTGAAAGATGCTTATCTGGATGACATGCCCTGTGTGCCTGATCAGTCGGGGTATTATGCAGCAGAACCCATAACACAAGTCAAACCCCAAAGCCTCACGCTTTCCAGTGTCCAAACACATCTCCCATGGCTGAGAGCAGCCAGTAAGCTCCTGGCAAAAGGACAGGCCGAAGGGGTGAATATCTAATGGTATGCCACAATGAGAAGGGGCTGTCTCATAAAATCAGAGAAGCTCCTTATAAATAGCCATAACCACATAGACTATTTACTTTATTGACTAGGATGGTCACTGACTCCTAAAACAATAAAAGTATCTACTACAACTCTGAACATTCTCCCGAAGTGGATGGAGACTACCTTGCAGTTTCAGACTCCAGCAGCAGGTGGCGAAGACTCGATATGGCCAGATGTACAATGGACATTGACTCCAGACTGGCTGTGTTTCACAGCGCCAAAGGGCACTAGGCACCCGGCCTGTGAAACACTGGAGTCTTACCTTCCTAGTGTGTCTCTAGGATCACATGCTGGCTGTGGGAAAGGCTTACCAAGTGGAGCAATGCTTACCAGGTGATGTACATAGACTGCAAACACAGTTGGCATTGTGGCCTGCTCCTATGGAGGGACAACAGGTATGGCATTGCAGACCTGAAGCTCAGAGCTACTAACTGCAGCTCAAAGGGAAACGTATGCCTTGATCAGTGCACTGATTAGAATTACGTTCTATACCTACATACCTGAGGACTATGACAATCTGTCTCCTATACTAGATATATACCTGATAATTATGGTGATATCTTTTCTATTCTAGGTCATATGCAGAGGGATATTGAACATGTTAAGGTCTTAGTAAACTTAATTCATTTTCTAAGTAGTTAATGAATGAGCCTATAAGGCAAGAGAACGTCTCTCTTAAGCACTGTCTTTATTTCGCTTGCCATAGGCTTGCTCTGTTGTTGCCTGTACTGTCTCTGGGAGTTTATCTCTAGGACAGTGTCTCTCCTCATACTTCTGCTAGCTGTCCTAGGCTTAACCACTGCTGTGGGAACAGGGGGTGGCATTTTATATCAAACCCAGCAGGTCTACCACAGTGTCTCCTTAGAGTTAACCAAGAGCATAAAAGAACTCAAGGAAGAATGCAGTTTCCCATCAGCTTTAGGAGGGTGCAGCCTCTGAAGGCACCAGGCCTTTCTCACTCTTGTGGCCCAGTACGTCATGGCTGGCCCCCTTTTTTGGGGCCCACCTACCACCATCTTCTTTATCCTTTTAGTGGGACCATGTGTTTTCAAAATTCTAACAAAGTTTGTTTCTTACAGAATCAACACCTTTTTAGTCATGAAAGGATTTCATCCAGTTCCAACCACGGCGTTGGACCTATCTTTTCTTGACCTCAGTAGAATAGCCAGAGAGGTTTACGCCTGTCAGGCAGAGACTGCTGCCCTAACCAGCAGGAAGTAGCTACTACGGAAGAGTGACCAACGCCCCTCACCGCCCCCTTAAGAATAAGGGCACGAACTCTCTGAGGGGGGCGTTCAGGCAGGTTCGTGTGGTGAAAGGGGGAAGGCGGCTGGCCCGGCAGGCAACATGGCTGACAGGAAACGTGGCCGTGAGACCACATGGCTGTGCGACCCACCCAGAAACCTCCTGAGAAGAAGGTTGCCGGGAAGACACTGCGAAATCCTGGCCTTGAGAATCTCATTTGGAACGAGAGGGCAAGTCCTGGATATTCTCAAAAGGCTTCACCATTGGCCCCTGAGAACTGACAGGTGGGACAACGAATCAGAACAGCCAACAGACTTTAAGAAGGCCTGACCTGGGCTCCCACCCATGCAACTCAGCCTGCAGTATGCCCACGGTCCACACGGACTGTGCACTTTTCTCGTTTTCTTGTTTCTTAATAAACTTTTTACTCCCTTGCCTGCCCTAAAAAATATATAGAGATATAAATAAAATCAGAGAAATGCATAGAACCAAGTTTCAGAGAGGGAGCTGAATCCAGGAAGCACCTGTCACAAAGCCAAGCAACTCATCAAAGCCAGGAGGAAGTATCAGGGCAAGGGAGGAACCCAGAGGTGATGGAATCAGGGCGAAGGTGAAACGGGCTGAGAGTTAGCGGGGAAAGGTGCGGGCATCTGCCTGGGCTAGGCCTTGTCGTCTGGCTGCTTTCCAACTTGCCCTGCAGCCGATGCCATCAAAGACACACACGAGGATGCAGAGATTCCCTGCTCAGTAACTAACAGCAGGGAGCACTCAGGGCGTGCAGCAGGACATGGGGAGACTCCCAGTTAGTGCATGCGGGATGCAAGTACAACATCTGTTGACACCATTTCCCACTGATTCAACATCTTTCTCTAATACCATGTTAAGAATTCTTTCAAGGGAAGCGGTTGTGGCTCAATCAGTAGGGCTCCCGTTTACCATATGGGAGGCCCCGGGTTCGGTTCCTGGGGCCTCCTGGTGAAGGCAGGCCCGCCCCCACGGCGTGGTTAGCTGACCCAGCGAGCACAAGCAGCAAGAGGGGGATAAATGAATAAATAAATAAAATCTTTAAAAAAAAGAATTCTTTCAAGTAAAGAGCTCCAGAGGGCACTTCCCAAGTATGCTGGACGGAGCCTCAACTCAGTTAATTGTGGTGATTTTTCCTTTTCTATATTCCACGCCATCCTAGCGCACGCACACATGCGCACAGGCAGACTCACCCCACCAAGTTACTCCAGTCCTTCGTGCTAGAGTCATCAGAGGCATAGGGATTGCAAATCTTTTTATAAAAATTTAATAAAATGCTGTTTACAGAAACTGTGCTGTTTAAGGAGATCACAATAATATAGTCTGACAAGTTCTTTGATCTGAGCAAAGCTCAAACAGCCCAGAGCCTGGACTAGTTTTCTTCTTAGTTAATATTCTTAAAAATCCGTCGACACTATTGAAAGCCCTAAGTAATATAACACCTGCTTAGAGCAAGACCCTCCAGCGAGTTGGAGTAAGGCAGCTGCTCTGCAAAAGCACACAAGCCTCCAGGAGTATTGGAGAGAGTAAAATCAGGGGACCTCCAAGCTTCCAAGGTAGTCACTATTTTGACATCACCATGCTGGAGAGTTACCAGCTCACAGCCCTGACCTCACGCTGCGTGTTAGCTGGGAAGATACCAGCTAAAGAAGAGCTTAGTCAGGAGCAGCTGTCTCATCCTCTCCCGGCACCCACCCCCCATCCTTGATCCACAAGGGAGGGGGCTGACTGAAAAGCCCTCAGGTAATAATTCGGTGACAAGCAATTACTTAAACAGAACCCCAAAGAATACATTCGCTTTTCTGTCTGGAATAGATTTTTCTGGACAATGAAAGTTCAGCTGGAGTTTGAAGATGGCTGTCACCCTTCCACACAGAAGCAAATATTCTCCTTGTCTGACATCTGCAATAACAGGAAGAAAAAAGGGCTTGGAGGTGGAAGAGTTGGGCTGACATCCTTATTCCACATCTTAAGTGCAATTTTGGAAATTTATTTTACCTCTCTGAATCTTGTCTTTTAAATAGGGTTATACCTCATGAAGTGTCATTGCAATGATTAAACGAGATTACATATATAAAAGAAACGCAAAAGCAAGGGACCAAATATTCTGATTCCTTTACATCAAACTCAGAGATTAGAAATATGGCCCTTAGAAAACCCTCAGGAGGAACAAATTATTTCTTTCCATGTAGCAAGTGTAAAGTTCAAGTAATACATGTTTTCTATATTATGAGATTTATAATGGTGCAATAATGACATTTTGACAATAATGAATTAAGAATGCAAAAAATTGCCTCATAGGTTTAATGCAACTTTCAAACTCCAAACTGATTTTGATTGGGAACAAAAGTGAAATTGTCAAAGTGCCATTATTCATTGGGTCACAATCAGTATTGTAAACCTAAATGAAACATCAGTGGTTACTTTTCAACACTTTGACATAGTAGGAGGATTTTTTTTGTCCTCCGTGAACGATTTGTTGAATGACTAGATTAAACACAAATGAATAAATGAATAGATGGACTAGAAATAAAGAAATGTCCAATCCATCCCTGAATTCATTTCCCTGCCATAAAAGTGATAAATTTTCTTTAAAAAAAAAAAAAATACATGGCCAGTAAATTCACTTTTCTTCTAGGAACACTGGCATTACATGGAAGAATAGCTCCAGAATGTCTTGTTCCCATCAAGCCACTCTGGAAACTGTTCGTTCCTCTTGAACAGATTTGCAATATTTTTAAAGTTATTTTCTCTAATCCCGAAGGAAAAAAAAAATCTATTGACATTTTTGCTCTCTTTAATTCAGCATAGAAAATTCTGAAATTGCATCATAAATAAATAGTGCTTATTGCCCATCTGTATCAGTTAGGAAAGCATTTGGCTGAACTAATAGAAAAAGCAACCAGGAGTGTCCTAAACAAGCTGGGCTAGAACAGCTGCTTGGCGACAGTATCAAAGTCCCAGGCTCCTTCTCTCTTTCCATCCTCACTGTGCTGCCTTGTCCTCTTGTGGTAATGAGATTCCTGTAGCTTTAGATAATATGCCTACATTTAAGCAGGAAGAATTTAGGAGGTGAGGCACGGGGCCTCAGCTGCCCCCTTTACCTGGAAAGCCAAAGTTTTCCCAGAATTCCATAGCAGACTTCCATTTTTATATCTCCCTACCAGAATTGTACCACATGGCCACTCTCAACGTCAAAGGAGCTGGAAAAACAAGGAATCCGTTTTTTTATACGGCAAGGGAGAAGATTTGCCAAACCACACCAGCTAGAAATTTTGAAGGACTTTTAGAGGTTAGAAATCAGCCCTCTGAAATTAATCCTTCATCCCCAAAACACAAGCATGGGAGACTTTCACTCAGTTCACACTCATACATTACTGGTGCTTATGCTAGGAATTATGCAGAAAAGAGTTTTCAGCATAGAAAATATATGATGTCTACCCTTAGAGAAATGCTATTCCAAATTTAGATAATTCACCATTAAGTCTTCAGCATTTATTGGGCAACTAGTCAGTAGACAAAGTTTTTTGCCAAACACTAGAAGTATAGAGGTAAAGTAAACAGCATCTCTACCCTTGAGAAACTTCTAGGAGAGATAATCACATAAAGAGATAATAAGTGCTAAAATATGGGCATGCAAAGGGTCTAAAGAAAAGCAGAAAAAGAGAAATTAGCCCAGTGTGGATGTCCAGAGAAGTCTTATGGAGAAGACAGTGTCTGAGCTGAATTTAAAAAGAGAAATATAAAACCAGGGTGGAAAATATTAGGAAGGTAGTTCCAAGTAGAAGAAATAACATTAGGAAAGGTATGGAAGTATAAATCAGCTAGTGTAAGAGCAGGTGGGAATCTAATATTCAATCCAGCATGTGCTGAGAGATAAAGTTGGAGAGGCTAGTTCCTTGAAAACTTGGACTTTATTTCATGGGGAAAGACAAGCAACTTAGAGTATTTAATCGAGGCGATTGATCTGCTGAGAGTGTGCAGGCTGAAGTAGCGGCATAAAATTTCAAATCCCAGGTCTATGTGTGGCTGTAACTACACCTGAAAATGTTTGAAGAAAGTTACCTCAATCAAATCAAATCTGAGAGTTCTCAGGAACAAAACTGAGCTCTGGCAGTTTTTCAAAGGGTGGAGGCTAATGAAGGAAAGTTGGAGAACAGTCACGAACTCTGTAACTAAAGAAAGGGGGAAAGTTTTCCTTAAGGAGATCCAAATGCTTCAGAAAATTCATAAGCAAGATGATACCATCTTTAAAGTCAGGTACACAAAATAAGGCTCCTCCCATCACCCAGGCAGGATATTTCTCCAAAGTGTGAATACGAGGCTCTCTACCCATGACCTCACCTCTCTGGTCCTTTCTGTGCTGCATGGGGATGCCAAAATGCCACCAGAAAGGCTATTCTTTGCATATTTATGGCTGGGAGAACGCATCCATAAAACTGAGCCTGTCCATGTGATTTATACTCTATCTTTTTTTTCCCATCCGAAGATTTTCAAGCTGTCTGAACATTTTGATTCGTATCTAGCTGGTCTGAACTTAAAAATGCCAAAAGTCCCATCTCCCCTACTTAACATGCAAACCCATATCAAGGGAGCCTCAAGCAGAGATAGGAATACTGAGAAAAAAAGCTCCGCTCTCCATCACCACCATTACCCTCTCAAAAAGAGAAAAATTGATTCTCCAGTATAGGGTGGGCTGCAGAGCATTTACAGCCATCCTTCTAAGAGATTTTCTCAAACCGACCCTTTCAGAATACAGCAGGGTTTTTTTTGAGAACGCGAGCATGAGCAGAATGTAAAGACAGCTGTGTGAAGTGCGTGAGGCTTCACTGCAGGGTGGGTCCCTGCTCAGGCGAGGGGCTTTGTGTTACTGTGCAGTCATACCAGCTGATTGTGCAGGTGCAGCTTGTGCCGCCCCTTCATCTGAAAAATAAAACCAAATCAGCATCGAAACCCTAGTCATGGACATCTGTTAATGACACTGTTAAGATGGGGCATCTATAAAAATGTATCTCAAAGGCTTTCGCTGTGTAAATGGATGCCTTATTTTTAAGAACATATAAGCAGATCTGTTTCCACTTTGGGGTTCCAAACACACATTCAGCAATTCAAATTTTTAAAAAAGGAAGTCATCTGCATCCTAATCAGCTGGACTGCTTAAGCTGCGATTCTAAATGTGACTTTTTCAAAACACCCACTTTTCTGGGCCAGGTCCCTGGATTCTGTCGTCAGATTAGATCAGGTCGTGGTTAGTTTAATGCCACAGAATGCAATCTATGGGACTGTGGGAAAACCTGATCAGCCTTCTGTCCAAATCGTGAAAAGTTACAAGGGACATGGGACATGTCTTTTCACACACAAAAAAAGTGTCATTTCCATATGGGCAAGAAGAAGAATATGGAGGAAGGAAATTGTGACCTGCTGAGGCAAATGTGACTTTTAAAACCATCTGCTTTTAAAGGGCATATCATTTATAACTATAGAAAAGAGAAAAAAGAGAATGAGCGAGAGTCAACATGGTTAATCAGATTAGCAAAGAGAGGAGAGAGACAGGTTGGGAGAATTTACATACCGCTTTAGTACTTTTACCTGAAATCAGCCATAGAAGATAATCTGGACTGGGATCACATCACATACAGCAGGTGGACAAGAGTTCTTCAGAGATAATCCATGTAAGTGACTACAGTGATCAAAATAGAAGTTGCCCAGAATGATAGTACTGAACTGGAATATCCCTGCTCTGAGCTCAGGTTGGGTTGTATGAAGACATAGCCTGTGGACGTAAACTGTTGTGGCAACTATCCACCCTGCTAGAGAATCACAGTTGGTTTCTTGATTTTAGTCAAACCAACAGTCCACCAATGCTTTGTTACAAAGGGACTGGCCAGAAAGTGGAAATCAAGTCCAGAGAAACAGGAAGAGAAGCATAAAACCAAGACAAATCCAGCAGGTATGTATCAGAGGGGAGAAGGCAAAGCCTGAAGCATGTCTGAAGAGTCTATTTAATAAATGCCTTTGACATCCCCACACGTGGAAAAAATTAACCTTCCAGAACCCTGAAGTTTCTCCCTCTGTTCCATAACATGCTATGGTCGCATGATCAGATAACCAGGCAGAGTACATGGAATAAACTGAACCAATAATACTAATAAAAATAAAATATATTTTATAAAAATCTATAGAGGTCTACCCCCATCTGCCCATATGCCTACCCTCTATGAGTGATAGACACATCAGTCATTGTAATTCCAGTCTAGAAGAAAGATAGGAGAAGAAAGTGATAGGAGACAGAATTTTAAAAGTATTAGTATGTTTATTCATAGCCTTTCCCCTACTCTTTTTCCCATTTAGTTTCCTACCATTCTCCTCATTCAGTGAAGAAAAACTTCAAAATTCGTATATGCAGATTCTCTCAAGAAAGAACAGTTCATCAGAATATCCCCTATACCTAGAGAATTACTTAGGGCAGTGAAGAATCATGATCTGTCCAGAGAGTGGGGCAAGCTGGATGCTTGAGACACAGAGAAAAAGAGAGTGTGTGAAGGCACAGGGCATGGGTGAAAGAGAGAGAGAAGGAAAAGCTGTCAGGAGTCATTGAGGTGCTCAAGAATAGCCAGACAGGAGATCTCAAAAGTGGAGGTAACTAATGCTGAGGTTTCTTTGATGCTCCACAGTCTTGAGTAAAGATCAAAATCCTAGTTTAAACCATGCTCCCTTAGGAACATGGCTGCTCAAAGCCTTGACTACAGGGTCATATCTTTGTGAGCATTACAGGAGGAAACCCTCTACTGGTATAGTTTTACCACCCTTTACTCAAGATGGAAGAATATGGTTCTACTTCAGACATCCATGCATTTGAGTGGTCTGATCACATATGGACAGCCACCTTGCTCAGAATTTGCTCCCTCAAAGAAAAATTGTTGCTGAGTTCTGAAGTCCCACCATTGGGATCCTCTTGCCCCACTCTATGAAAATACAAATGTGCCTAAGGTGAAAATAGAGGAAGAACAGAGGTGAAAATAAAGAAAGGGTACTTAGCATATTTAGCAACAGCATCAGAACACTGGTCATCTGGGTTTAAGAATATCCAAGCAGGGAGGCAGATGTGGCTCAACTGATTGGGCTTCTGTCCTCCATCTGGGATGACCCAGGTTCGATCCCCAGGGCCTCCTGGTAAAAAGCAAGCAGGCAAGCCAGGCCCGCATCGTGAACCGCACAGCAAGATGATGACGCAACAAAAGAGAGACACGGGAGAGTCAAGGCGAGATGCACCAGAAACCAGGAACCGAGGTGGCACAAGTGACAGGGTGCCTCTCTCCCACATCAGAGGTTCCTAGGATTGAATCCCAGTGAAGCCTGGAGAAGAAAAATAAGAAGAGAAAGCAAGAAACAGATATAGAGATCACCCAGCGAATGGACACATACCCCAAGTGTGGGCCGGGGGGGGGGGCGTGAAGAGGAAAAAATAAAATAAAATGCTCATCTGCAATTTTATTAGAAGGAAATCCTAAAGATAAGAATGAAAAAAAAAAGGATATCCAAATGGAGAAAAGACATTCCTAAGGATTACATTATAGACCAGTGACTATGAAGGAATTTTCTGGGATAGTCCCATTTGCCCTACTAATTATTCCCATGGTGAGAGAGGTCTGATTCTTTTGGTTCAGAGAATATGGCTTACCTAGAAGTAGAAATACCTAGAAAAAAAAAAGTGCAGGGGAGTCACAGACACCCTCTCAGCAGTCACCTCCCAGCCCTTGCCTCCCCTCCCCACTTCCCTCCTTTTCTATTGTGTGCAGAAGTTTCCGTTTCCATTCCACAGCCTGGGGGAGATATTAGGTCTAACGAAAAGGCCTGGTCAAACCTTAAACCTGGAAACTGGGAACAAGCAGCCCCAGATGCTTATCAGGGTGGGAACTCTCAGTGGCAGGGCCCCAGCCCCCTGGGGTGGATAAACACTCAGCACTCAGCCAGCACAAGGCCTCTCATCTCTGAGGCGACGTGGGGCTTGTGGCCATGCCATGCACTGAAGCTGACACAAGCAGTGGGCCTCCCCGGGAGACTGGCCAAGATGGGATCTCTTCCCCTGCTCTTGTGGAACCTTTATGCTGTGTAAGTAATAAAGCGGCCATTGGCTGAAAGTTTCCGTTGTGCCTGAGCCTGTATTTCCACAACACATCCTATAGTAACTCACTCCACAAAAGGGAGGAAGAACTTCCCTTCTTTCTCCCCCCTGATGTGCTCAGTAGTCTAGAATTGTGTCTAGTAATATAGAATGTCATGTGACAAATGCTTGATACTGGTATATCAATATCAGCTGTAAAATAAGTCATAAGAAATTTATTATTGATGATAAAGACCAACACTTTCCAATAATTTACTCTGTATAAATTAAAATTAATTCAAAATTAAATCAATATATATTTCATAATCACTTATTTGCATTCCCACATGTTTTTTATAATTGAGAGGAAGGAGTTTTCAGAAAATAGCTGTGAAACAGAGAAGTGAGGAGAAACAGATTGTGAGAGAGAGATAAAAAGAGAAAGTGAGAGAGAGAGAGATCAAATGGATTAGTTTTCCCTATCTAGTATACCCTTACCCAGTTATTCTATGTTTCATTGGCTGGAAGCTTACTATTCTCTAAGTTGTAGAAAACTGACAAATGATGCAAAATGAAAGTTATTCTTATCCATAGACATGCAAATAAGCTGTGCCCAAGCAATACAATTGATTTTTGCCCTGTTTTCAGACTACATTTGCATCTCTTTGCAAATTCCTTTCAGCATTTATTTTCATGCATACGTGTGATTTTTTTAATTCTCCTTTGAACCATTTGTAATATCTTACTGATTTCCTCATTAATGAGCTGAACAAAATCTTTGATAAGATTTCATTTTGTATTGGTATGGCAATCATGATTTTACCTTTTCTTATTTTGTTTTTTTAATTACCTTTTAACAGAGTTACAGTAACACTGGGAGAATTTTGCACAGACTGGAGCATGATCATGGTCATGTCTAAAATGTGAATGTTAGGGTAGAAGAAAGATTAAAAGCAGCTGGGCTGCCAGTGCTCCTGTCACCTTCTGTTTACTTGGTTGTTAAAGCTCCCAGGTTTAGTCTTTGAACTCTTTAATTGGCTCTGATTTCACACTTAGTAGAATGACTAGTATCTTCCTACTTAGCTTTTTGTTAAAGGACATACTAGACTACTTAGAAATTATATAAAAATATAATTTTTTTGGAAAATATTTTAGCAAGGTAGTGCCATAAATATCAAAGTACTTGTCTAAAAATAATCAAAATTATATTTCCTTACAAATCACCAAATATTGTTTTGATTAGTGTATCAGTTTATTTCAACACAATACTTAGAAATTGGTTTCCATTTGAAATTTTTTCTTCTCTCTGCTGCAAACACATACACTGGCCCGTGAAAAATATTTCCTTGTAATTTCCAGACTTATGGCATTGAATTTTAAAAGAGAAAAATTCCCCTGGAGCACTGTTTTTAGGAATTGTTCCAATAATTCTAGAGATGGAGGTTGAGTATTCAGCTTAAATGTCTAGTAATGTCCTTTTAACTATAGATATGGAATGGCACTTTAATCTGTGATAAAATCAGCGGTGCTCATTTATTTGTGCATTTATTCAATGCAAACTTAATTATTACTGTAATTTTCCAGGCACTGTATAGGCCTTAAGGATAAAAAATGGTTCTTCCCATATTCCAGTAGGAAAGAAAGATATGCTGATGAATAATCATAATATACTTTGATCATTGCTGTCATAGAGGAATAAGTAGAGGAGTACAGGGACAAGAGGAAGTGGCTATTATCCAGGATGGGGGTGGGGGAAGGAGAAGATAAAGATTAAGGGGAAAAGAAACAATATGTTTAAAGCTGTGCAAAGGGAGCAGATGTGGCTCAGTCTGTTGGGCTCTCCCCTCTCATGTGGGAGGTCCTGGGTTTGGTTCCCGGTGCCTCCTGGAGAAAGCAAGTGAAACATCTGGGGGAAAGGGGGGGAGGATAAATAAAGAAAAATTAATTAAATAAAAGGTTGTGCAAGAACATAGAGGTTTTTGAAAAATTGGCCTTTTCAGTTTGGCCAGAATAGAGGGACCATGAGATAGAAGCTGGCAGGGGCAGTTTGTTTGGAGATGAACCAAAAAAGATAGGGTGGAGGAATCAAAATGGTCAATAAATTGATGGTAGTAAAGCAGATGGCCTATGAGTCCTTGATCAATAAGGAATTTCCAAAGTATCATAGTAGAGGAGTGATGATTTTATATTTGTTTCAGAAAGATAATGTCCATGATGGTTGGCTAGAATCAAAACTGTAAGGGGGATGGGGGATATAGCATTTACTGAAGTTCTATGGTGTGCACTACTCCCCTTGGGGCAGAAGACAGAGTAGGGCAGGGGTTCTTTTTTGTTCCACAGGCCCCTTTGCCAGTCAGGTAAAAACCATGCACTCCTTCTCAGAATGTAGCGGCAGATAGTTTTATGACACTCAGCTAGGATCGGGTCTAACAACTACCGTAATTTTGAAATATGGATGAGCAGAAGTGATTTTTCGAAATATGCAACAACTGTAATGTGATACGAAATGAACACTACTGTAATTTATTGGATACATTCATAAGTGAAGAAAATGCTAGATTTCAGTTAGAGGTCAGAGAAAATAAAGATAATAAGTTGATTTTTTTCAATTCACACTCATAGACCCCCTGAAATCATTCCATGGACCCCCGATTAAGAACCCTGGAGTAGAGCAAGCTAGAAAAGATTGGATACTGTAGCAGTGTGGATGGAGATGGTAAAGAGAGGTTTTAGAGGTTGAATCCACAGGACCTGCTGCACAACTGAAAAAAATGAAGAAGAAGAATCAAAGATGAGTTCCAGATTTCTAGTTTAGACCAATGCTTGAATAATGGTATC
Organism: Tolypeutes matacus; assembly: GCA_026826555.1. Taxonomy (NCBI): domain Eukaryota; kingdom Metazoa; phylum Chordata; class Mammalia; order Cingulata; family Chlamyphoridae; genus Tolypeutes; species Tolypeutes matacus. Next base: position 7,879,660 of record JAKSZT010054462.1, on the reverse strand, counting down.
ATACATAGGAAACCTAGGAGAAAGACCAGGCATGGAGAAGAGTAAAAGCTCTATTTTGAACATACTGAGATTGAAATACTTATGGAATGTTACAGTAGAAACACAGGTAAGTGGAAAGAAGGGTCTGAAAATCTGGAGAGTTTTCAGAACTGAAGATACTAATTTATTAGTCATCAGTATTTAATGAGAGCAGAATGCTTCTGCCCTCCACTAATTCCAGTGAAGAAAGAAGACACGTACAAAATTAAATGCCTCTGTACACAGCAGACCAAAACAGTTTTTGTCACAAAGATCGGAGGGGTCAAATTAATCCTGATTGGGTAGAGCTGGGGAGGATTTTGACATAGATAAATTTGATTTGAAATTGAAGCAAGAATAAAAGTGATAAACGTAGTAGGAAATAAAATTGAATAAAGCAAGAACTCCTTGCCTAAGGATTATAGGACGGGTTTGAGTCATGGTTCATAGACCAAATAGGCTGAAAGTAAAATGTAAATGAGTGAAGATAAATCTGTAAGTCAGGAAGTGGCTAACTGGAAGTGAAAAAGTGTTGAATACCTCTGAAGAATTTGGACTTTTATGTACATGATTGGTGGGCGTCAATGAAGATTTCCTAGCAAGAGAAAGCTTTAGGGAAATATCTCTAGCAACAATGAGGAGAGTAGATAGGAGTGAGAGTCTGGAGATGGGAGTTGGGGTAATTATGAAGCTGTTGTAATGGCTTAGCTGTAAAGTAAGAAAGGCTAAGTGAGGACAATGGTGGAAGGAATGGAAGAGAGACCCTGCTTGTGAATACCAAGGAAGAAGAAGGCTCTGAAGATAACTCTGATGTTCCAAGCCTGACTCTCTGAGAAGATGTTACCATTTACTGAAATATGGAGCATTGAACTTTTGGAGCATTGAACTAGGAGCAATCCTGGTGGGTAGATAAGGAGAAGTTATTCTTCCATTGTATTTCCTATTCAACAACTCAAAATACTCCATCAGTGAATCAAAAAATGTGAGTGGGACCAACCTTGCATTCATTCTCAGAAGGAATACTTCCTTTCCAATGCATTTATGAGAGTCTGCTATTTGCCATTAGGAGAAAAAATTCAGAATTTTCTTTTCCTAAAAGGCAAATTTATATAGAAGAATATGGGAATCAATAAGGAAAGGAAAAAGGGAACTGGAATGGAAATGGTCCACTTAGGAAATCCTTATGCCCCTTGCATGGTATATATCTGTGGCTAAGAAGTGATTGCCAATTTCTCAGTTTCCCTAATACCAATGGAATGAGAGCAGAAGGGAGTACACTACTGCCTGGCTAAGGCTTTAGAGAAGGCTTTTCACTCTTTCTCAGGCTAGATGCAGATGCCAAAGTTGGATACACAATAGAATCACCTGGGAAGCTTTTAAGACACTGAAGCCTAGGTCTCACCCCAGATCAATTAAATTAGAATCTCTTTAGGTAGGACAGAGGCATGTGAATTGTTCAAGCTCCTCATGTGATTGTAAACTGTAACCAAGGTAGAGAACCACTTCCCTAGCTCTTGGAAAAGTCAAAAAAATGAAAGAACCTGGGTCCCTCAATCACCACATGGAGACCAGATGTCTGCTAACCAAGAATACCCACTTGGACTGTTTGAAGAATGAGAAATAAGCTTCTGTACATTTGGAGGTCTATTTGAAATAGTGATTTATATCACTACTCTATCTAATAGAACTCTCCCAGCCCTCACCCTATAGTGTACCTGTGGACTATTGGAGTTGACTTGGAAACTTTGGAGTTGAGCTGGGAAGAAGAGCAAAATGGGAAGAAAATAATTGAGAGGAAATTGGGGCCAGATAATAAGGACACACTAGAATGATTTCGACTTATTAATAAATCAAGAAACATCTTTAGGGTCTTTCTGATTCTAAACTGAAGATTCTGAGATTTTATTACATATCACAAGTTCTCTGTCCCTCATAAAGTTTACCCTCTATTATTTCTATAAGCATATAAAAACCTTGAAAGAATGTTTCATCAGATCCATCTTCATATTTAATATACATTCTTGTCCCATTCTGTGTTTGTTGAAAATATACTTGACAGAGCAGGTATCAGAGGTGCCAACAGGAATAGCACTATACAAATCACAGGGAGTGGAATTTCACTATGGAGCTTCTACAACCACATATGATTATTCTGAAGATAAAGTGATGAAGAAATTAAATCTTAGATAAATTGTTATACACAAGGTCAAACAGGTAATAAATGGCACATCCTAGACATGAAGCTAGATCTATCAATGTGTTTTTTTTAAAGATTAATTTATTTATTTATCCCACCACCACCACCCCCGCCCCGTTGTTTTGTGCTCACTGTCTGTGCTCTGTGTGTTCTTCTGTGTCTGCTTGTCTTCTCTTCAAGCAGCACCAGGACCTGATAATGGGACCTTCTGAAGTGGGAGAGAGGCGCTCAATCTCCTGTGCCACCTCAGCTCCCTGGTCTGCTGCATCTCTTATTGTCCCTCCTCTGTGTCTCTTTTTGTTGCGTCAGCCTGCTGCACCAGCTCTCCACATGGGCCAGCACTACTGCACGGGCCAGCACTCCTGCATGGGACAGCATTCCACGTGGGCCAGCACTCCACATGGGCCAGCTCACCGCTCGGGCCAGCTTGCCACATGGGTCAGCTTACCTTTCACCAGGAGGCCCCGGGAATCAAACCCTGGACCACCTATATGGTAGATGGGAGCCCATTCACTTGAGCCACATCCGTTTCCCCTGTCAATATGTTTTAATGAGGTTGAACACTTCAAGAGCTAAGACTCACATAGGAATTTAATGAGATATACATTAAGGAAATAAGGTAAGATGAGTTGGATGGACAGCTAAATTTGGACCACTGGGCTGCTAGGGAGCATCACAGAAGGGATGCTCTTCCACTGCAATTTTAAGGTTGAACAGGTTTAGTCAAGTCGAAAAGGAAGAAAGAAAACCATGGGGAAAATTCAATGTGGCAAAGTGTCAATGTAGGGTATTAAAAGGAATGCATTCAATGTGGGAAGCAATAGAATACCAGGCAAAAATGCATCAAATGTCAGGGAGGTATAACCTGCCTGGTTTCTCAACCTCAAATACAGTTGAAAGGAGGAAAACACAAGAAATGTGAAGAGTACGTGTGGTGACCTGGTTGTGGAGTGGGGAGAGGATGGGAGAGAACAGCAAAGTTCCCCCACAAAGCATTCATGTAGGAATCCACGAATGACTCCCAGACTAAGTTAGGCCTCGCTGTCTCCACAGGCGCACCAGAAGCATATTCAGTACTGGGTTCATGGAAGTTACACCTCAAAATCGATTCCACTGTCATCTCTTTGATCTTGGACTATAACCAGGAGGTTTTGCTTCAAGGCACGTTTCATCTAGAAATACCCTAAAACCAAAACAGCATAAAAAGGGGTAAGGAGAAAAATCTATAACTCGCCACAGTTTTGATTACATCTCTTTAGAGAGCTTTTGACAAAAGAGAACAAACCACTGAAAGGTGACAATAAATCAAAGCCCAGCAGCCGTTTTTTAGATTCTTAAAATTGCTTTATCTGTTTTAATAATATCTAAGTGAGAGAAACATTCAAAATTTCACAGACTATGGACATAAATAATTTTTTTTCTGAAGACTTGAAAGAAACATCTTCATTCATTTGATTTTTTTCATTGAAAAGGCTGAGGAATCTTTTACAATAATTTTTCACTACAAGATTGGGATCCTTAGGCTAAAATAGTATTTAGTTCAGTAATAAATGAACATAAGAATAACAAAAAAAGAAAAATGAACATAAGGTATATCAGAAACAAAACATTTATGTATATTATATGTATTTTAGTGTTATTGTGAGAATCAAAATAATATTCATAATAATAAAAGTTAAAACTACTGAGTGTTTATTACATGTCACAACTCTGGGACTTTCTTGTTTTAATTCTTATAACATGCCCTTTCCATATGGTACCATTGGCTTAGAGAAGTGAAATAAACTTGCATATCATCATATGCCCTGCAAATGGTGGAGGTTAGTTTTGAGCCTATATCGGTCTGACACCAAACCATACGCTTTTTTTTTTTTCCCAGCTTAAAACAAGGCATGTTTATTATCTTATAGATTCAGTGGGTTCAGGGGTACAGGCATGGCACAGTAGGGTTCTCTGCAAGAATGCAGTCAACATGTCAGCTGGAACTGGTTCTTATTTGACAGCTCACTCAGGTTGTTGGCAGACTTACTTTCTTTGTAACTGTACGTTGCATGAGAGCTTGCTTTTTTCAAATAAGATTCTCAAGAGTCTGCCAGCAAGATGAAGTCTTACACAACAAAACGTAATCGTAGGAGTGATGTCCCATTACCTTTGCCATATTCTGTAGTTAGAAGGCAGTCACAGGCCCTGCCCAATTCAACGGGAAGAGATGGTACAATTACCAAACCACAGGCTTTTTATTCTACAGTATGCTGCCTCACCAAAGAGATAATTTATACAAAAGAAAAAGATATATTTTCTTCTTGTGTTTATTTAACATTGACATTTCACATAAAATGTGAACCCAAATGTAAAGTAACAGATTTACTCTTTTAAAAAATCACACTTCACTCATTTAAGTCCTAAATTTCAGGATTATGTGTCATTTTTCTTCGGTCTTTATCCATCTTTCCTATCATTTTCCTTGACTAAGTGCTCAATTTTTGAAGGCTCATTCATTTGCTTTCATTTTCTGCCTTTCCCTTGACAGAAATTACCTCTCCTCCTCTAACAGAGTTAAGATGGCGAATGGAAGAAAGCAATTTGCTGTCTCCATTCTTATTTTTACTATAATTTGCCTGTGGCCATGGCAACCATATTGGTGGAAATAAAACCACCAGAACATGTTGCTGACAAGCATAAATGTAAATATAGGAACACTGGAGTAGGTGATTTAAGCTCAGGAAGGGGTCTGGCTGCTGAAAATAGGCTCCATGTCCAGCTTTGGAAGAATAGAAAGGACGCTGGGCTTAGAGTAAAAAATGTGGGGTTGAGTTGCAACTGTGGTACTTGCTCTATATGAACCCCACTTTCCAGATGTATAAAACAAGAGTAACATCCCCCTTAATTTATTGCCAAAATATATAACCTCAAACCCTCTTGAAATTTCAAAAGCTTGGTTATAAAGGTAATTTTTATGAAGATGTGTGTTTTGTCCCTTCACATATTCTAAATTTATTTCTTGCATCAAGAAGGCTATTAGAGGGAATTGTGGGAAGATGACAGAGCAGGAAGCGCCAAGAATCAGTCCTTCCACCAGAACAACTATTAAACAGGCAGGAACTGTCTGCATCAACCATTCCGAAACTCCAAAGTCCAGTAGAACACGGTACAGGATCCAGGGAAGAGTGGGAGGAAAGGCTGGTAAATCAGGGTAAATGCCAGTAAACTGCTCTTTCCACGCCATGGCAAACAGCACCCATCCCCTACTCTTATGGTCCACAGCACTGGGGTCAGCACCTGGTGTAGTTTGTTGGATCCAGAAAGGGGTATAGAAACCCAGTACCCCAAGAACTGGGGCAGGCGAGATGGAGGGGCTGATCGCTAATCACTGCCTTTGATTAGCTACTTGGGATGGCTGGAGGCCCAATTCTGAGCGTGGCCATTATTCTAACCTATCCCATACAGAGGTGATGTCAAGTCAAGAAAGCGCAGCTTTAGAGAGCCATGGAAGAAGTTCCTGGTGCCCTTCTGATCCTTCCCTCATCCCATCCCCAGGGCAATTTGGAACTGGACAGTGCTCCCTGTCCAGCCCTGGCCATGTTCCAGATGGGAAAGACTGACTCAGGAAACATCTTTCCAGCCTGCTCCCCTCCAAGAATATTCCCTCCAGGCAAAAGCAGTTTGAGAGGAGGAAAGCAGTGTAAGAAACAATTGAGGCAGGAGGGCTGGGGCAAGGCTCATCTGCTGTAAGTCCTGCAGTGGAACTCCCAAAGAGGAAGAAGTTCTCTTTCCTGGGAAGTAGAGGGGGCATCCAAACTCCTGCAAACAGGGGAACTCCCAGCCAATAGCAAGCGCAAGCCCAGGGCAAGATACCAGATAACCCAGAATGACCCTATAACCCAGCAATCCCACTTCTAGGTAAATATCCGAAAGTATTGGAAGCAGGGATTCAGACAGATATTTGCACAATGATGTTCACAGCAGCATTATACAGATTTGCCAAAGTCTATCAAGTGATGAATGGATAAACAGAATGTGGGGAATATATGCAGTGGAATATTACTCAGCTGTGAAAAGGAATGAGGTTCTGATACATGCCACAACATGATTGAACCTTGAAGACATCATGCTGAGTGAAACAAGTCAGACACAAAAGAGCAAATATTGTCTGATCTCATAGTTATGAAATAATTAGAATAAGCAAACTCATGGAGTCATAATCTAGAAAAGAAGTTACCAGGGGATGGGGTGGGAGTAGAGAATATAGAGTTGAGGCTTAAAATGAGTTTCTATTTTGGATGATGAGAAAATTTTGGTAATGGATGGTGGTTATGGCAGCATATCATTATGAATATAATTAACAGCACTGAATTATATATTTGAACGTGGTTAGAAGAGGAAATTTTAAGATTTATATATATATAAAACTACCCTAAATTTTTTTTTAGAAATTAGTTGTATGGAACTATACAACACTAACAGTGAAACTTAAGTTAAATCATGGACTATAGTTAATAGCACAATTATAAAAATGTGCTTTCATCAATTGTAACAAATGTACCACACCAATACAAGGTCTTAATAATGGGGTGGTATATGGGAACCTTGCATTTTATGCATGATTTTCTGTAAATCCACGACTTCTCTAACAGAAAAAGAAGACTATTAAAAAGTTAAATAGCTAAACTTCTTGGTTTTGGACTTCCTAGAATTGCTTTTCTGAATGGCTGTTTGGTCTTGTACCAACAGACAGCACTGAGAGACAGTACAAAAAGCAGTTATATGGAAATACATTATTACGTTAATTTTAAGAATTTTGATGCGCATGTTTTTCATGTTGCACTGAGTGGCCTTTGGTAGATCACATAGAAGAAATTGCTCTTACAGCTTAGGCTCGGGAATGCAACTGCTCCTTCTGCTGAGCCACTGTTCTGACCCATTGCACACCATGAATCTTGAAACTGATTGCATTTTTCTCTTTGGAGATAGAGCTGATTCATGCTCTACTACAAACAACTGTACAGGAACTGAATCATGTGCTTTTCTGTATTAACTTTATTTCTCTATTAGTTGTATTTTTCAGCCTTCCATGCTACTCTGTCCCTATTTCCTTATTTATTCCTCACTTATTGTGCTGCATGGATTTTGCTAGCTACCTGATACCTTTTATAATCAAGGTAGGGTAATCGATATAGACTCCCAGGGGCCCCAAGAGAGCAGAACACCCAAGAAGTCAAGAAGAGTGTGAACCATTAACCACCTCCCTAGACATAATGCCTACTAAAACACCCCATAGCAAATAAAAGTTGTCTAGGTGGCATATGGTTGTCAGCCGCCATTTTGAGACCCCCATGTTTTTTCCCAAGACTCTGGTAAAGATTACCTGATATGATGTGTAAAACAAGGGCTTCGCAATAGTATACATTCTATAACTACTTGGCATTATTGTATGAGGGCATTTCCTCCAGCCATCACTTTTCTCATTAGTTTCACCTTTCAAGTCAAATAGTGAGTGCCAGAAACAGAAAGATGACAATATATAAAATAACTCTTATAGGTAACATGCTGGGTACTGATTCCTATGTTTAGGAACCTCTAAATAATATGCTAGCTGTTTATCTCCATCAGAAGCTCATGAAGGAGAAGTGCATAGGTGACAGTCTGTTAAAATCATTCTGTTTATTTTTCTAATGCCTTAGCTCCAAATCCTTATATGGAACCCCAGGCTGAATATGCTTATAGATTTCTTGTATGGCTCTGGATTAAAACTTAATTCCCAAACAGACCAAATGATATTCTACCCCCTTTCTAGTAAGCTAACACTCTAACCTTCTGATGGCCAAAAAATATGTGGAAATCTGAGCACAAGAGAAAACACACCAAATAAAGGGAAGTTTTTCTCCCCAAGCCTTAGAGATGATTCGTGCTGAGAGCCATTAGAGCAGCAGCTCACATGTCTTCAGTACTTTGCAAAATACTTTACCCTCTGACACACATTATTCATTTAATTTTCATGGCAACTCAGTGAGGAAGTTAGAGATTAATATCCCTTCTAGTAAAGATAAGAAAATAGGTGAAATACTAAATGCTCTGTCTCCAAACTCAGAAATTCACTTCTGAAGTAGATGTAAATTGAAGTGATTTCCTTGCTCAATAATTCTCTCCAATGTCGATCCTTCTGGTTTGCCCCATTCTTCCTGGACAACCCCTGCCTCTCTGACCTCAACGGTGAGCATTTGATCCAAAGTAAGTCAGTCATAGCATCCCACTCTTCAAGAGAGAGTCTTGTAGCCCAAGCTGGACTAATTAGGATGATACTTTTCAGACTGGAATTGAGCTAGGACTCATTTTTCACCCTCAGTTCACAGAAGTGACTCTAAGCCTAGTGTTGGGCGATAAGCCTAAGTGTTGCATGGAGCCATGGGGTCTCCCACATTCGATGGGAGAGAATGAGGCAGAGGGATCTAGAAAAGCAGAGATGAAAGGTGGAGAAAGAAGCTCAAGACATTTTTTACTGCTTTAGATATGGACATCCTTTGGAACATTGTGTTGGTCTTGTCTAATGAGTTTGAACTGGGCTGCTCAAACAGCCTACTGAAAGAATCCTGGAAAATGCAGCTAGATTTACAAAATATGTTCTTTATTATTATTTAAATTCTCTGCAAACATGACCAGCGTGGCATGGTGAGGGAGGGAAGAGGTCAGGAGCCCCAGGCTCTAAACCTTGCTTTGCCCCTCTCCAATGTGAGATATTCACAAAATCAATCTTCTCATTTGTCGAAGAGTAACTTGCCCCAGGTTTCTCCAATATCCCTTTTAACTCCAAAACACTGTAATTTAAGGGGGAAACATTTTTCTCTTATTCAATAACCATGAATTCAAAAGTAAACAGATTTATGTAAGTAAGATCAAAGTTTGGGGGAAATGATAAAGCAAGGGGCAGATAGTTGGAAACAACACAAATGCTAATATGGAGGCACAGTCTCTAAATTAAGGCAGAGATGACAGTCTAATTATAAATCGCCATTCAACAGACCTGGGATCTAGCCAAAAGGAAACAAAACAACTTCTCTGCAGCTACTTGGCATATGACATTAGCCATTAGAACACACCACGTCTGCCAACATTAGTACTCTTTATTCAGGCGGTTTGCTAGACATGTAGAAATGTTTAAAATCCTCGACTATGACTATGTATAATATTTACACTATAAATGAGAGTAGCTCTAAATCCATTCTTCTCTAGGTAATTACTTTGCTTTAAAATATGGAAAAATATGTCATTTGTTAAACGAAATAACCAGTATTTAATGTAAATACATCTCCTCTGGGATCTATCCAGCCCTCTCAGTAAACAACAGACTTTGCAGTAGTCACAATACAACTAAGATCAAAGTTTGTTTTTCTGCCTGTCTTGACAACATGCAAGATTAAAAAGGCAATATACTATACATTTGGCCACTTCATAGTTATAACATTAATCAATCTAAAGCAGAGTACACAAAATATAAATCATGCCATACTTTACACTGAACTTGACTCCGAAAGAAAGCCTGGCACAGTTGTTTATGGCACAGTAAATATTTATGTCCAGGTCTCTGATTCAGTCTTCTCTACCTACTGATGAGTAAGTGAATGGGATTAGGACTTCAGAACATGTAAACTTGGGAGAAATTGTTTATATTAAACTGTCAATGGTAATGGTAGTTGACCCTGACAGTAAATTAAAACCACTGACAAGCAAAGAACCTGAAAGGTGATTTGATGACTAATGATGTTGGGTACAAGTCTGCTCTTACATGACATGAACTCTTAAATGAAACGAAGCATTTATCTCTCGGATACTCAGGCTTGCCTCAGTGACCCAATGATCTCCCCATCTTTGAGATGAACTAAACTGCCTAAGCTTTGAAGTTTATCATGCCCATAACTTGTATTACTGAGGAGATAGTCCCCAACAAACCCCACCCACCCAGATGGAGCTGATTAGACCAAGTTGGAAATGGGGTGCAGGAATAGCCAACACATAAGTGGGTGAGAAACTGATGGCATGGTCTGACTTGAAAGGATGGACCGGGAGGTGAGATTCCTAGGAAAGAAAGCAAGAGTGGGCAGAAGAAAAACTGTGAGACTGCAAAGAGAATACAAGAGTTATATGTAAAAGAGATACAGAAAGAAGCCAAGATGCCCCCAAGGAAAAGAAAAAGAAATAACCAATGAAACATGCAAACAATGAGAGAGAAATCAAGTCCATCCTACAAGTCCTCTGATGGAAAGGATTTCCATTCAAGTTCCAGTTTCAGTCTTCCTCTATTTCTACTGAAGACTTTTTATATCCAGGGCAACCTGAATTTTCTTTGCAACCAAAGGAGCCTAACTTTAATGGCAATTCATCTTTTGTGCTGGGAAGTGTTTTTAGAGAAAACCAAAATAAGTGATCTTGGGAAGTTAATGTTTCCTTTTTGATGCAAAATGTCAATGGTTTGAATCTCTATATTTCCAATAGGAAAAAAAAGATAACTTGGTAAAAAAAAATGGGTAAATCCCATCTAAAATAGGATAAGAAAAACGTAAGTTATTTTGATTTTTGTATGTATAATGGATTTCTGATTTTTTTCCTTGGGAGAAGACAATCAGGGTTTTGATTCACATTAAGAAATCACATGGAAAACATTATTAATAACAGCTGATAACATCAAAAGCCTAAACTCAAACTGCCCACTTTATATCCTCTTAAGAAACTAAAAGGAAGCCCTGAAGATGTATATCTTATATCTCAATAACTCCAGGTAGTTATGGATCTCCTTTGCTTAAAAGCATTCTCCAAGAATTAAAAAGCCCACGGAAGAAACATTTTTTCTTTCCCTTCCTTCTGTTATGCTCCCTTCCTGCGTCTAAATCCTCAGCCAGAGAAAGAACTCGAGTCAATGAGGCACTAGAGTAGGCTTGCTTTGATACTGTGGGTGGTAACGATGACAAGCTCTGAATATTTGAAATTCTTGGGAAATAGATTTTAGCTACATTTTCAACCCTTTCAAAAAGTAACAAAAGGGACTCAAATACTTTTCTGCATGGGCTGCTCAGTAAATTTCCTTGGAGGTGGAACTGGTGGCAGCCATTACTAAATGTAGAGAAGCTATATACCTGAGGTGCTGACTCCTAAAGCACAAAGGAACTGAATTCAATTTCTAGCAATGCTCACTCTTCAGTGTTCCTGGAGGTTATCTTTATACCTATAGAACCATCACTAGGGAGTCACTAGACAAAAATCTCTTGGCTAAAGAAAATGTTTTATTTCCATCTCCGTCTTCAGCAGGCTGACTGCAGCCTTTTCAGTGAACAGTCAGTGGCAATGAGTAGCATAGAGGAAATTCTCAGTACTATCCTTTGAAGTAGGTAGGCAGTCATTCTGGGGGTACTCTTTTTATTTTCTCCCAGAAATGCACTGGATTTTTATATTAATACTTACTATGTGTGAGTGTGTGTGTGTGTGTGTGTGTATGAACCTATATATATATATATATATATATATATATATAAAGATGGGTATGTGGGGAGCTGATGTGGTTCAGTGGTTGAGCGCCGCCTTCGCACATATGAGGTCCTAGATTCAATCCCCGGCCCCTGGTACCTAAAAAAGAAGGATTAATATAAACATGTATTAGTTTTTATAAAAGGGGAAAAAACTGCTTCTATCCAAATATTTATTTAATTAAAAAGAAAGAAAGAAATTTGGTCTAGTAAGATTTGATTGAGCTAAGAGCATTCCATTCCATTAAACCAAATTTCCCTTCCTTCTTTCCCTGAATGTACAAACAAATATATGCAGCTATTTGACTAAATTAAGCCAACTTCCATTTCTCTACATCAGTTGATGTGCTACAGTAACAATGAAAACTCCCACATTTAGGCATCATCGAGTTTTTAGATGGTTAGTTTTAGAGGAAACTTGGTTAGTAATTGAACGTCATGCACATTATAACTTTCCTAAATGTATCATAGATATAAGAAAGATTTGCATTCCATGAGAACAGTAACTAAGCAGACGGGAGAAATGGGGATAATTAAACCTTCTTATAGATTTCTTCTGAGGTATAGATGAGATTTCTGCATGCAAAACTCTAAAGTATTGTGGCTAACACACAAATAAGACTACTAGGAGACCTCCCTTCTCTCAGTTCTGCTAATATCTTCTCTAGGCTTCAACTTTCTCATCTACAAAGAAAATAGGTTGGGCATTCAGATCTCTAAGTTTACTTCCAGATCCAAAACTCTGAGATTCTTCATCGGTATTTTTTGATCTTCTATTAATACAATAAATATTGACATCTTAAAGCTCTCTCAGAGAAACAGGAAAATAGACAGCACATGTCTGTGAACCGTGACTGAAGCCGTGGAACGTCCAACCTCAGAGTCTCCACAGTCCCAGCTTAACGACAGTGTTTATCGTGAGTTCTAGGGCTTACTCTCTATATTAAGTTTTTAAGGAAGGTTTCCATAGTTTAAAATGACAAAACGTTTTGAAGCTCATGGTGATAAGATTTTTAATATCTTAATTTCTTCCTCTAGGATGAGATTGGAGGTTCTATTTTTTCCGATCTCTCAGAGGTCTATGTCTACAATACAAGTATGCTCCTGAAAAAATGATCATTGTATCATCATCACCACCATTATTATTTATTGGTCTTATGTTCCCTTAGCCTCAGAAGAAGATGTCCTCTTTGATATTCTGTGTCTTGAGATTTGCTTGATATCAAGGAGACATCCTTACAGCAGGTTTAAATGAGAAAAAGTTTGTGATGCGAATATACCAAAATTTAAAACTTCTAATGCTAAAAAAACCTCTAATGACAGAGTTAAAAGACAACACATAGTAAGAAAACTTTTGCAAAATATATAACAGTCAAAGGTGAACATTTCTTATACATAAAATACTCACAAAGATCAGTATAAAAATAGAGGAAGAGAGAAGACCACATTAAAAAAATAAACAAAACACTTAAAATTTTAAAATTGTCAAAAGAAAAATCTATAAATGGCCAAAAATATACAAGGAAAGAAGCTTGACCTCATTAAAAATTAAGAGAAATGTCAGTTAAAGCAATAATAAGATTACATTTTGTTTGCCTCTTATATATCTAAAACTAGAAAATATTTATGGCATTCAATGTTGGCAAAGTTGTAAGGAATTAGATTCTCACATTGTTATGATGATAAATTGGTATGAACTGTTTCTAAAGAAATTTGGCAATATCTATGAAAATGTTAACTGGAACAACCTTATTATTTAAAGTGGCCTTATAATTTGTTCTGAAACCAGAACAAATTTAAGAGTAAAATTAATAGAGCACTAAAGTAATTAAAAAGAAATAAGTTTAAAGTATTCATTTATTGCCAACAAATTGGTTTTATTATATTGGGTGACCTGTATAATCATTTGATTCACAAAATATTTTCCATAATATAATTTTTATAAAAATAACATATAAACATGTTGTACTTTAGAGTGAAATTCTTTAAAAGCTTGCTTATATTGGCAACCTAAGTAGAATAATTAATTTTGGTACATATTCATGAATTTAACCAATTTTAGTTATAACTCTCTCTACATTTGTGTAACTGGCATTTTTCTGAATACTTTATTTTCAAATATGTCATTTTTAAATTTTGCATAAAATTTATTTACATTTTCTTCACATTTAAATTTTATGGTTAATAAACTTGAAATTGTCAACACCCTCAACCTCTCTGTAGACTACAACATTTTATTACATTATTTCTCTCCACATATGCTGAGGTATCTGAAAAGCTCATAGAAAATTCTAGATAGAGTTTATTTTCCGTTCTAGACCTTTTGAATTGAAACATGGAATACTTTCATAGGTACTTTTTGCTTCTCTTCCCAGTACCTATTTTCAACAGGCATTTTTAAAAGACAAATGTTATCATAAAATTTTCCTCTATTTAGGATTTTTTAATATTTTCCCAAATTTAAAGCCTGCAAATTTGTAGGCCTTCTTTACTTTCACTTGATACTAGTACACCTTTCGTTAAACTTGTGCCTTTTTAATCCTTTGCTGACAAAAGAATTTACTACATAATTTTAGAAAAAGCATTGCCAAACAATAAAATAAATGGCCAGTTACACCAGAGCCATGTATGACAGAACCAACTGTAGTAAGACTATTTCCACTCCTCCCCATAAGCTCCACAGCAGAACTGCTCAGCGTCTATTTCCTGGCCTATATTTCATGTTCAGCCAACCTATAATTTGCCACATCCTCCTCTCCCCCCATCAACTGGCAGCCTAGAGTCTCTGTGTATTTCAGGAGCTGGGCCCCAAGAGGCTCATGTTTAAGTGTGCTTCATTTGACAAGAGGACACCTTGAAAAGGTGTCCTTACCAAGAAGTTATTAGTTATGATGTGTCTGGAAAGTGGTGGGAAGAGGGAGCTAGGTTATCTCTAATTTATTTTCAGGTTTCATCCTATGTTAAAGCTGAAACTCTATGCACTGCACATCAAACCAACTAGATGAGACCTCAGTGGAATCTGGGATGAGATAGTGGAGGTCTAACTGTCTCATTTCAATGGCACCAATAATAATTATTTATAAATGCAAAATCCAAGACATGTTAAGCTAGAAGCAGTCACTGTGACAACCGGGGAAAACCAGGCTATTACTAGGCAAGCTAAGACATAGTGTACCTTTACCTGTGATCCATCAACCCCACTTGTGGGACTCCAATGGCCAGTTTTACTTGCAAAAATATATAATTATAGACACGTATGTATAGAAGTTGTTTGTTTCAATGTTAGATTAAAAAAAGAAAAGAAATCAACTAAATGTCCATCAAGAGAGGAATGATTCTGTTTATTAATTTATATATAACCATACAATGCTGTGCAAATATTAATAGCAAAAATATATGTGTATGTACTGACCCCAGACAGCTGTCTAAGATGGCCTGTTAAGTGGAAGAACATAAATATAAACACTTGCAGAACATGCACACACTTTTATTTTCAGCATGATTCCATTTTATGTACATATAAATGCCTTTGTACATGTTTTAATAAGCATGAAAAAGAATTTCTAAGTGTACACATGCAACTGGACACAATGATTACCTCTGAGTGGCAAACTGCAGCTAAAGAAGGTGGGGAGAGAGAGCAGGGAGTAGGAGTCTGGCCTGTCTCACTTTTTGTTCTCTGAAACATACTGTTATTTTAGGCAATTCCTTTGGATGGTTTTCCATATTATAAAATAAAAATAAAATAACGGTTATAAACTATACAGCATCGACGAGATCTACAAATGATGGAACGTTATATGTAAACCAGGACGTATGATTACATAAAATTAGACATCATTTTTTTTTATAATTTGCATGAATCAGATAAAAATTATATAGGTTTGCTATACTTATGATCGTTTCTTTATCTGTTCTCCATTTTACCAACTTTCTGAAACATACTCTTATGTGGACTTATTAATTTAAAATAAACTGTAAAAGATTTTGTAAGTGAAGATTTTTGCACACTGGATGGTCTTGAGGTTTGAATCTAAGTGCTTTTGTCTTTTCCGTTACCTTTAGTTCTATGCTAGCAATTTAAATTCTCGGATTAATTTAGTCCCAATAAAGATTTGCTCTTTTTTTTTTTTAGGGAAATGACAAAGTTTAATGCCACCCTTAAGATGTGAAGGTTGCAGGGGCTATGGGCCCCTGAATAGCTCTCTTTAACTCACCAGACTGATCCCAACTAAAGGAGGCAGATCTAGGAGTACGACTTTACTTGATCTTAACTCAACCAAGCAGAGCCTCCAGCTGCTGCTGTGCCAGGTATGGAATTGTTGCTAGAGTGGATTGACATACACTCAGGTACATAGCAAATGCATTCTTTAAGCTTTGCTCTTGATGGGGGCAGCAGGATGGGGAGGGAAGCATGTGATAAAGTCTGCAGAAGAATAATCACTTTTATAAAAAGGATGAAAAATAGAAGGTGAGAAAAGTGAATACACACAAAATCTATTCCTAGGCGTCTCATAGGACCTGAGATTCCCACATCAGAAAGCAATTGCTCAGATTTAAAGCATTGTCAAAACATTGCTGTTTTCAGGATTTCTTTTCCTAAACTAAAGCACATTTGGCCATTATAAATAACTAACACAATGAGAGGTGGGGGTAGAATAAATTATTGGCATGTTCTCCACCAGCTAAGAAGGACTGTGGTGGACAGATAAAACTGATGGGGGTTGAGAACACCTGATCAGTGAGGTCCCCAGGGATAACTGGTCTCCCGGTAGGGTGGGCTGCAGGTCGCAGGGGAGATGTGTAAAGACACTGGCTCTAGAGTACAGGGACAGCTAAAACGGAAGAGGGGGCATAGAAGGCAATTCAGAACGGTGGGAAAGGCTAAAGCCCAATTTACCTCTTTCTCTAAGACTCGAGAAAGTAGGGTCATAATCAACATCTGAAATGTGTAAACTGCAGTAGGAACCGACTTTTCTGGAAAGACGGAGGTATTTACTTCTGTGTAAAAACAGAAAAACAAAACACTTATCAATTCTCTTTCATTTTACTCTTCTTTAATTCATCAGTCTGGGATTTACACAGTTTAAATTCCTTTACTGTGGCCTCTGTTGAAAATTCATGAACAAATTATTTCTATGATAATGTAACATTAGTTAAAAAAAACCACACACACAAAATTCAACTGGAAAACCAATCTAAACCAAAATGAAGTATTTTCATCTAGCGAAAGCTAATGGCACAGTAAACTCGTGCCAACTGGGTATGTGTATGAAATAATGCCCACATTTTTAAAGGTACATTTTAGGTCAAAGGGAACTTCATCTACATAGCTACCCATGCATATCCTAAAGAGGACTGTTTTCAGTTTAGTCTAAAACTTCTTTAACCCAGAAAAGCAAGCTAGTAATCCATAGAAATAATTTTGCAAGGGCTAAAAGTGTTTTTATTTCCTATTTTAGAAATAACTCTTTGGAAATATCACAGTGGAAACCACTTCTCAATTTTATATACATTTACTCCAGAAAAAGAACCCTGGGCTGCTAATATGAATTCGATTGCCTTAAATACTTTTCAGAAGTAAGCAGAATATGAGAATATATAGATTACCAATTAACATTCATGTATTGCTGAAGAATTTGTTGCTTTGAACTATTTATTATAAAGTAATATTAGATAGCCATTTGAATTTTTCCATGAGGAAAAAGTTTATAAATAAGTAAGCTAACTAACCTTGATCTTTCCACAATTTTCATATTTTTGGACAGAGACTCATGTCCAAACACACATGATGGACTAATATAAAATTAACATTCCAAGAATCAGTATTGCAGTTTAACATTTATTGAATTCCCCATTGGGAGACATCTCCTACTTAAAACAGAAGATATAATTCATTGCCCAAGTGCATTACATAGAGTTTTGCCATAAATGCATGTTCAATTAAATTTCATTAAAGGTTCTACGGATGGAAAATCTCACTCAAAAATTTTATATAGAGAAATTTCTTCTAACTAGAAACCGAATTTTTGGTTTCTTCTAACTAGCAACCAAATCTGTCATATTAAACATCCTTTTGCCTGGGTTATATTTTCTTATATTAAAATCAAATTAAAAAATCAAATATTCCTTATTTGTGATTAAAAATTCTGGGGATAATCATGTTTATTTTCAACATCTCTCCTTTAGCTTCATCCAATGAGAGTAAGTGTTCCAAATATAATCTCTTGGGCTCTATAAGATTCTTATGTTTATTAGGTAGCACTCAAACAAGCAAGTGGGAGTGGATTTATTTAGAAAAGGTTCAAGTGAAAGAAATATGGCTCTGCTTCACTCTCAGTTAAAAAGAAAATTTCCCATGCCCTTCAATTCTCCAGATGTTCCAGTTTTCCCAAACAGAGCAACTGTAGCCCCAATAATCTAGAATTTCTGCTTGTGCCAAACTAAATCCAGGGAACTATGTGGTACAATTAATAATGGGGGAAAATTGGAGGTATATGTATAAAAATGAAAGATTAAGTAAAATGTATAATTAATGTCCATTTCAGTCAAGAGATTGAAGATCAGAAATTCTTGGTATTGAAAAATCAAGGGAAGGAAAATTGCATAGGTTGAGTAACTTGTGAATTCTTACACTGATACAGCCAACTAGGTATCATTAGATGAATCGACCTGCCAAATCAAGCAGGGATTAAGCATGGGAGACAGATTTCAATCCTCTTTGCTGCCATCTGGCATCAGAGCCTGCTCATCTTCCAGTGCTCCACGCAGCACTTAACGGAGTAACGACCGCTATGCTATGTGGAAGCAGTGCTTTTAGCATGTCTGTCTGAGGGACCACCACAGTTTGGTGACTTGGCCTATCTGTAATTCATTCTTAGAGGCAAATAAAGGAAAAGCTTCACGCAGGTCCATGAAGGTTAAAAGAACACTCATTCTCTCTTTTTAATGTTCACCTGGAAGGCACCTGGTACCATGTGAGACGACTGGCTGTGGAGTCGCAGACGCCTCGGATCAGGTGCCCGTTCTGCTACTTGACTAGCTACGTGAACTAAAGTCCCAGTTTCCTTTTCTATGTAGTGAGGATAACAATAGCCTTCTTATATAGTTGTTGGAAGGCATAGTAGATAAACCTGACAAAAATAGGTAGTATTGTCTCTTGGATGTTTTAGAGAGAAGGGGATTGGGCAGGTACAAGGGAAAAGAAAGAGTAGAGTTGAATTTTTTCTCCTTAAAATTAATAAGATACAACTTAAAACACTTTAGAGAGGTAGAAAGCTCACAGAAGAAACCAGCTAAGTTGTGGAAGCTCAAATCTAATGAAGCACATTTACTCCGTTGGGATGAGTTGTCAAGCTTGTCCTGATTTTATCTCACACGAGGTAGCCAACCAACTAAAGCAATCACATCATGGCAAATAAATAACCATCACAAGCTTGAGGAGAAGTAAGATTAATGTGCTTATTTAACCAGAAAAAGGATGGCAGTCCCACTTAACCTGTTTTCTAGCTCCAACATTAAAGCAAAGAAAAACGACCACGAATTTTATGACGTGCGCCTCCTGTCACAACCCTACAATTCAA
This sequence comes from Tolypeutes matacus, assembly GCA_026826555.1. Taxonomy (NCBI): domain Eukaryota; kingdom Metazoa; phylum Chordata; class Mammalia; order Cingulata; family Chlamyphoridae; genus Tolypeutes; species Tolypeutes matacus. The sequence continues at coordinate 7,860,350 of JAKSZT010054462.1, read as the reverse complement.
TTACAATCCACAACAGATTTTAACAAATATAAAGAAAGCTAAGGGAAAATTTTCTTCATTCCTATGGACTGAGGATGTTAAATGATATTGCCTCTAAGATTTTTAAATAAACATACTTTAAGAGATGTTGGAGAGCTTGAGAATAATTCATAGATTGCCTCTAAGGGTCCTTCAAGCTTAAGGTTGCGAGTGAACAACAAATTGTGTGGAAAAATTTTAAGTGTGTCCATTTTCTGGAGAACATAAGAACAGAGATGAGCAAATCTTACCTCTTAGATTTGGAATTTTAGGGAAATAAATAATACTCCACTTACCTAGAGGTTAAGCTTCCCAGATCCTCTATTACCAATAAAACACCCATGAGTCTGGGCTCCTCTGATGAGCAGCTCAATGAGTTATATATAAATTCAAAGAACCATAGGGAAAGAGAATTTCCATTTATGACATTAAAACAGGTCTCAATCCTTCTACCATTTACTCCACAAACCCTTTTTGAGTGCTAACCATGTGTGAGGATTGTACCAGACACAACACATAGAGAGACAAATGGCCATGGCTACTGCCTCTGAGAAGCTCCCAGAAATAAGGACCAAGTTACAGAACCAAAAGAGATGGCGATACAGAACAGTTCTGATCATGCTCACTTCTTCTGGAAACGTTTGACCCAGAAATGACATCAGAGCGATGTATCTAGTCTCAGAATATAAAGTGAATTGTAGTGAAAAGGAGATCAGTTGTAGCATGAAAGTGGTGCTGTCTCCTCAGAAGCAATGGATGACTAACAGTGCCCTCACTGCTTTCCTTGGTACAGTTTATGAGCATAACCAACATGCATAAGAGGAGTTTAAAATTCTTGACAGTATTTTATTGTCTATATTCAATCACAGTCACTCATCCTCAGATAAAAACAAATAAATTTGATGTAGTAGATTTTGGAGAATTTGGAGATTGCAAAAGATAAAGCATTTTCCTTCCAAATGTATATTATTTTAATCCTTCACCTCTTTTACTGCAGGGATAGCTGAAAAAGTGCAGAGTGCCAACCAAAAACTCTGCTCTTGCTATGGTGGTCAAGTTGGCAGGTTATCTTGCAGGACTTACTCTGAAAACGCTATAGAATATATATTCATATAAAGAAATATTGTTTTGCAAAGCAATACATTAATTTATGACAAAGCTTGGTCTTTTCCTATAGAAAGAAATGACTCTAATTTTAAATACACAGCAAATGCCTTCTCTTTCCTTTCATCACTCATCTTTCTTAGCAAATCCCCGAAAACCTGTTTGAGGCTCTTCCCTGACTATATGTGAAAACATTATTTGCTTCTCATCATTTCAACAGTACTTTTCAACCAACATAAACCCTCCTTCATGCTCCTGGGAGCTAGGGTTACAATAACAGTGCAGAACATGCCATGGTGCCAGTATATACAAGAGATGCTGGTAATATAGAGAGAAGCCGTCCCTGGGCAGGGTTTTAAAGGATGGAGATTCAACAGGTTGGCAAAGGTATTTGCCTGTGCGAGTTAAACTTGACTGAGCCTAACTTTTGTTAACAATAAAATAAATGTGGGAAGAAGTGTTCTTTCAGATCTTTATCCATTTCTAAGGTTATTTTTTACGGGGTTGCTGTTGATTAATTTACTTGAGCATAGCATTAGATTCACTTAAACAAGGGATCATGTAAACTGCTGTCTCTGACTGGTCATCCTTAGGGTGACCTTGAGAAGCCCCCTGCCATCAGATGTCTCTGACACCTGTGCATCTCTCACCACTGTGACATGGGATTCCTTAACCAGACAGGAAGTGAGGAGAAATATTCCAGAGTGGATGAAACAATATGTGGGTTGATTAAGAATTAACAGAATACTCTAGCAATGGAAGAAATTATAACAATGAGGTGGAGCCAGTGGCCACTAGACACTTTTGGGGCAGGGAGGGGGCGAGCAGTTGAAATACAGGGGCTTCTTTGGGATTTGGAGGTTGTCCTGAGTACCTTTGTGGCAACGGATGTAGGCCATTTTAAGTCAGCAGACACCACTCGGAACTGTGTGGGAGAGAGTGTGGTCTACAGTGTGAACTGTGGTCTATGGTTGGTGGCAAGGCCCCAGGATGTGTAAGTCCTTTGAGGGTGGTGGGCCACACTTGTGGGAGTTGTTTGTGTGGGATGTGGTGGGAGGTGTGGGAGGTGGGCAACATGGGAATCCCAGTGGGTTCCGTGTAATATTTTGGGTATCTAAGCACCTCTTAAAATATATTTATATATATACATAAATAACATTTTTGTAAGCAAATGCACATATATGCATATATATTTTATATCATTTTGCAAATGTTGGTATATATTGTGAAAATTTTGATTTTTTACCCACAATAAAAAATAAATAAATAAAAGAGGAAAAAAAAAAAAAAGAATTAACAGAAGACTTCCAGGAAAATGGCGTTGACATAGGTAAGCAGAGCCTAATTCTCTCACAAAAAAGAACGAAGAAAGGGCAAAAACCTATCGGAGGGAGCTGCTTTGGAGATATATGGAACGGGAAAGTGCTGTGCATCATCCAGTGGGAACTAGACAGACAAAGAAGCCAAAGGAAAACTGTGAGTTACTCACCCCTGTGGCTGGAAAGATATACCCCACCTTCAAGGCAAATGACCTCAGTAAAGCCCCTGGCTCACTGCAACCAACTGAATGAGAGGGGGCATTCCCTGGGAGGAAGAGGGGTCTGGTGGAGGGTAGAGAGTGGTTTCTTTTCCATGAGTTTGGCCAGCTGAGCCCCCTTTGAATCTCAGAGGGGACCCTGATGGGCACTGAGGAGACTGCTGGGGATGAAGGGGGGATTTGCTCAGTCAGGCTATCACAACCAGCCTACCTGGGAGACAGAGGAACTAAGGTAGAGAGGGAGCGGAGACAGGCACTGAACCAGGCCGGCTTGGCAAACTGTTAGAAACCTAACTCACCCAAGGGAACGGAGGCAGGAAGACTCGGCTAAGTTTTCAGAAGCCTACTTCAGCTGAGTAGCTGGTGTAGCTGAGTGGGAGAATTCTTGCCTTACACTATATAAGGTCCCTGGTTCAATTCTTGGGTCTCCTTGGAGAACTGATGCAGAGAGTGACCCAACAGGTTATCTGGCACCCAGGTGATACCTTATGACAGGGAACATACAGACAGATTTTTTTGTTTTTGTTTTCAGGTTTTCTTGGATCTGTTATTTTTCATTTTTTATCAGTTCCTTTTTTTTTTTTTTTTTTTTTTTTCTTTGTTTTATTCCCTACAACCAGGTACATCTTCTGTGTAGGGCAGGCTGCAGGGTGATTGGTGAGCGCCAGCAGCCTGAGAAGCTCCTTACCAGCCTAATAGGGAAGGCTGTTGTTCTTGGGTTGTTGGGGTTCTTTTTAGCTGTTGCTGTTTTTGTTTCTTGTTCATTGTGTTTCCCCATTCTTTGTTACATTTTTTTTCTTTTACTTATTTTTTCTATGTACTTTATTTCTTTGCTTTCCTTCATTTTGCTCTCTGCTGTTTTCTGTTTTTCTTTCATTCCACATATTTTTATTTGGCATTCTTTATATATATGTCTTTTTTTTTCTCTTTTCCTCTCTTCTCATCATTCCAGCCTTTTAATTTATTCTATTTTTTTCTATTTTGTTTCTTGTTTCATTTTTTCCTATTCCACTTTTTTATTCTTATTCCTTTGTATTCTTTACGATTTTTTACTCATATTACTTATTTATTTTCCTAGCTCGTGTTCTGTTCCTCTTCTATCTTAATTATTATTATTATTATTACTACATTGATCTTTTTCTTTTATTTCTTTCCTTTTCTTTGGTCCTAATTTTTTTTTCAAGGAATCACAGATAACTGAAAGGAAATAGAATAGGAGGAATGAAGTGTCAAAGAGAAACCTTACCACACACATGCACACAAAAACAACAACAACAAAATAAAACCCTAGAGTAGAAAAAGAAGCTAACCAACTGAACAAGCCCATCAAGATAAACAGATGCCTAGACACTAACAAAAAATTACAAGCCATACTAAGAAACAGGAAGACTTGGGCCAGTCTAATGAACAAATTAAAAAACATGAGGAGATGCAGAACTTGGAGCAACTAATCCAAGATGTCTATCAAATATCATGAATTGAATTAATGAAGTGAAGGAAGAGATTAAGGATATTAAGAAGACACTGGGAGAACATACCAAAGAAATTGTAGACATACATAAAAAGATAACGGATATAATGGTGGTGAGTGGCACAATGCAAGAAATAAAAAATACACTGGAAGCACATAACAGCAGATTTGAACAGGCAGAGGAAAGATTCAGCAATGTGGAAGACAGTACATCTGAAATCAGACAGATAGTAGAACAGATAGATAAAAAGATAGAAAAAATCCAGCAGTGACTTAGAAAAACATATGCATTATAGGCATCCCAGAGGTAGAAGAGAAGGGAAAGAGGGCAGAAGGAGTGTTGGAGGAAATATTGTCTGAAAATTTCCCAACTCCTTTGACGGACATGGATGTACATATCTAGGGAAGCACAGCACACCCCAAACAGTCTAAATCCAAACAAACCCACCCCAAGACATATACTTGTCAAATTGTCCAATGCTCAAGACAAAAAGAGAATATTGAAAGCAGCAAGAGAAGAGATCCATCACATACAAGGGAAGCTTGATCTGATTAAGTGCTGATTTCTCATCTGAAACCATGAGGCAAGAAGACAGTGGTATGATGTAGTTAAGGTGCTAAATAAAAAACTGTCAGCCAAGAATTCTGTATCCAGCAAAGCTAGCATTAAAAAATGAGGAAGAATTCAAAATATTCACAGTTAAACAGAAACTAAGAGAGTTTGTCAACAAGAAACCTGCCCTTCAAGAAATACTAAAAGGAGTTCTACAGGTTGAAAGGAAAAAAACAAGAGAGAGAGAGTTAAAGGAGAATATAAGAAAGAAAATTATTGGTAAGAATAACTAAAAAGAGAAGTAAAAACAACATATGGCATAAATAAACCTAAAGAAAATATTGCTAATGTAAGTAATGCCTTGACAGTAATAATATTGAATGTTAATGGATTAAATTCTCCAATCAAAAGACACAGATTGGCATAATGGGTAAGAAAATATGATCCATTTATATGCTGTATACAAGAAGCTCACCTTAGACCCAGGGATGCAAGGAGGTTGAAAGTGAATGGTTGGAAAACAATTTTACATGCAAACAATAAACAAAAAAGGGTGGGAGTAGCTATAATAATATCAGACAAAATAGACTTTAAGTGCCAAACTATTGTAATAGACAAAGAAGGACACAATATATTAATAAAAGGGGTAATGTGTCAAGAAGAAAGAACAATCATAAAGACTTACACACCTAACCAGGGCACTTCAAAATACATTTGGCAAACATTGGAAAAACTAAGTGGAGAAATAGATGACTCTACAATTATAGTAGGGGACTTTAATACACCATTATCACCATTAGACAGAACATCTCAACAGGGGATCAATAAAGAAAGAGAGACCTAGAATAACACATTAGAGAATCTAGACCTAATAGACATATACAGAACATTATACCCAAATACAGCAGGATATACATTCTTCTCGAGCATACATGGATCATTCTCCAGGATAGACCATATGCCCGGCCACAGAACAACTCTCAACGAATTTAGAAAGACTGAAATTATACAAACTAATTTCTCTTACCACAATGGAGTGAAGATGGAAATCAGTAAGGGGCAGAGAAGCAGATTAGGCACAGAGATACTCTTAGACAATCAGTAGGTCAAGGAGGAAATTGCAAAGGAAATTAGTAACTACCTTGAAATGAATGAAAATGACAAAACAATGTATCAAAACTTATGGGATGCAGCAAGAGCAGTGCTGAGAGGGAAATTCATAGCCATAAATGCCTATATTAAAAAAGAAGAAAGAGTTAAAATCAAAGACCTAACTGCATACTGAAGGAATTGGAAAAAGAACAGCAAACTAATCCCAAAGCAAGTAGAAAGAAGGAAATAACAAAGAATAGAGCAGAACTAAATGAAATTGAAAATGAGAAAGCACTAGAAAAAATTAACAAAACCAAAAGCTGGTTCTTTGAGAAGGTTAATAAAATTGCCATATCCTTAGATAGACTAACAAAGGAAAAAAGAGAAGATGCAAATACATAAAATAAGAAATGACACCATAGAAATAAAGAGTATCATAAGAGGGTAGTTTCAAAAATTGTATGCCAACAAGATGGCAAATTCCTAGAGGAATTTTTCCATATCATCTAAGTTATGTCAGCCTACATTGAGCAAAGAAGAAATTAATGAACTCAACAGAACAATCACAAGTAATGACATTGAATTAGCCATCAAAACCTCCCAACTAAGAAGAGCCCAGGATCAGAGGCTTCACAGGTTAATTCTACCAAACTTTCCAGAAAGAACTAAAACCAATCATGCTTAAACTATTCCAAAAAATAGAATTGGAGGGGACGCTGCCTAACTCATTCTATGATGCCAATATCACCCTAATACCAAAGCCAAGCAAAGATACCACAAGAAAGGAAAGCTATAGACCAATCTCTCTTATGAAACTAGATGCTGATTTCCTCAACAAAATACTTGCTAATCATATATATGAAATATACACCATGAACAAGGGGCTTCATCCCTGTTATGCAAGGATGGTTCAACATAAGAAAATCAATCAATGTAATACAATATATTAACAGATCAAAAGAAAAAAATCAAACGATTATCTCTATTGATGCAGAAAAAGCATTAGACAAAATACAGCACCCTTTCCTAATAAAAACACTGCAAAAGATGGGAATAGAAGAAAACTTCCTCAACATGATAAAGGGTATATATGAAAAACCCACAGCTAATATCATATTCAATGGTGAAATGCTAAAAGCATTCCCTCTAAGATCTGGAACAAGAAAAGGATGCCACTCTCAACGCTCTTATTTAACATTGTGTTAGAATTACTTACTTAAGCACTTAAGCAAGAAAAAGGTATGAAAGGCATCTAAATGGAAAGAAGTAAACATTTCACTATTTGCAGAGACATGATCCTATACATAGAAAGCCCTGAGAAATCTACAACAAGGCTTCTAAAGCATATAAATGAGTTAAGTAAAGTGGCAGCATATAAGATTAGTTCACAAAAATCAGCAGCATTTCTGTACACCAATAATGAGCAATCTGAGAAGAAATCAAGAAAAAAATACCATTTACATTAGCAACTAAAAGAATCAAATACCTAGGAATAAACTTAACTAAAGATGTATAGGACTTGTACACAGAAAACTACACAAAACTGTTAAAGAAATCAAAGAATACCTAAATAAATGGAAGAATATCCCCTGTTCATGGATAAGAAGACTAAACATCAGTAAGATGTCTATCCTACCCAAACTGATTTACAGATTTAACACAATCCCAATAAAAATTACCACACTATTTTTTTTACTGAATTGGAAAAGCTAACTATGAAATTTATTTGGAAGGGCAAGGGTCCCCAAATAGTCAAAGACATATTGAAAAAGAAAAATGAAATTGGAGGAATTGCACCACCTGGCTTTAAAACATACTAGAAGAGTACAGTGGTCAAAGCTGCATGGCATTGGCACAACAGTAGAAATACTGACCAATGGAACAGAACTGAGAGTTCTGATGTAGATACATGGATATACGGTCAACTGATATTTAACCAGGCCACCAAGTCCACTCAACTGGGAGAATGGCCTCTTTAACAAATGGTCTTGGAGAACTAGATATCCATATCCAAAAGAATGAGAGAGGCACACCATCTCACACCTTATATAAAAATTAACACAAGATGGATCAAAGATCTAAATATAAGAGCCAAGGCTATAAAGATCCTGGAAGATAATGTAGGGAAGCATCTACAAGAACTTGTAGTAGGAAATGGTTTCATAAACTTTATACCCAAAGCACAAGAAACAAAAGAAAAAAATAGATAAATGGAACTCCTCAAAATTAAAAACTTTTGCACTTCAAGTTTCACTTTAAGGAAATGAAAATGCGGTCTACTCAATGGGAGAAAATATTTGGTAACCATCTATCTGTAGGCGCCTAATATCCAGCAGATATAAAGAAACCCTGTATCTCAAAAATAAAAAGACAAACAACTCATTTTTAAAATGGGCAAGTGATTTGAATAGACACTTCTCCAAAGAAGAAATACAAATGGCTAAAAAGCACATGAAAAGATGCTCAAAATCACTAACTATTAGGGAAATGCAAATCAAAACTACAAGATATCATCTTACATCCATTAAACTGGCTATAAGTATTGGAGAGGATGAGGAGGAATGGGAATCCTTATCCACTGCTGGAGGGAATGCAGAATGGTGAAGCCCTAGTGGACAACGGTTTGGTGATTCCTCAGGAAGGTAACTATAGAACTGTTATATGATCCAGCAATCCCACTGTTGGGTGTATATCCAGAAGAATTGAAAGCAGAAAAATATGCACACCAATGTTCATAGTGGCATTATTCACCTTTGTCAAAAGCTGGAAGTAACGCGTGTCCATCAAAAGATGAATGGATAAGCAAATTGTGGTATATACTCACAATGGAATATTACTCATCTATAAGAAGGAATGCAGCATTAACACACTGGATAACATGCATGAATCCTGAAGACTTTATGTTGAGTGAAGTAAGCCATGAACTGAAGGACAAATATTACATGACCTCACTGATATGAATTAAACACATTGAGCAGACTCACAGATCTAGAGTCTGGAAGATAGGCTTACAGGAGACAGAAAGGGAGTACAGGGTTGTAAGCCAATGCCCATATGGGAAAACCTATGATAAGATGGAAGGGTGTACTTATGCAGTGGATGGACATGACAGTGGTGCAGTGATGCTATTGGATTTGGCAGTGCCAGTCTGTGAGGGAGGTATGGTGGCAGGATTGGGTTGGATTATCCATGGAAGTAGGGGTGAGGGTCAGTAGAAGGAGCAGGTGAACTCTGGGGATTTGCAGGTCTGTGGTTAAAACTATAACTTTGGGAATGTTCTTTTGCCAAATATGGCAGGGGAGGGTTACTGGTGTAGCGTGTTGGATGTGGGGGCAGGGCATAATGGACAGGGCACACCTGGGGCATGCTTCTATGGAATTTGTAAGTGTTCATCTTGTCACAGTGTGTTGTATCAGAGGGTGGAGACCCACACAATAAACAAGAAAATATTAAACTCCCATCCTGGGGAGTCCTGCTATGTTCTCAAATAGAGGGGCAAGAGTCTCTCGAGAACATAGGTAGCGCCTAATAAGAGAAAACAGACCAATATGCCAAGCCCTCAATATTATTGCAAGTAACTATGAAACTTATTCTTCAAAAGTGAGACTTAGTGGTTACCATAGGTCCTGAGGAGAGGGAGAGGGTAGAATAGAATAGATGGGACATAGGACATTTTGGGGGCATTGGAATTGTTCTGCATGATATTGCAATAATTGATACAGGCCATTTTAAATTTCTTCAAAATTTATAAAAGTGTACAGTCCAAAATGTAAATCATAATGTGAACCATTGAGCATGGTTAGTAGCAATGCTTCAATATTTGTGCGTCAATTGTAACAAATGTACCATCTGCATGTAAAATGTTATTAATAGGGGAAAAGGGTATAGGGGGAAGGCATTGGGTATATGGGAATCCCCTATATTCTGTACGTGACTTTTCTGTAAACTAAAGCTTCTTTGAAGATAAAATGAAAAAAATAAGACACTAGGGGAATATACAGAAGAAAATGTCACTGTACATACAAGACAACAGATCTTACAGTGATGAAAGACATAATGGCTAGAAAAAAAATTTTTATTATTTCAATTTATTATTTTTTTGTATTTTATTTGTTCTTTTTTAAATTATCATTTCATTTTCTTATTAATTTGGTCATTTTGTTGGCTTCATTTATGCAGAGGTTTTGCATCACAGAAGGGTCACAACTATGGCAGGCAAGGATCATTGGTGTGGGGTGTCAGTGATGGGGGATGCATGGGAGGGGGTTCACCTGTCACATACCTCTAAAGCATATGAATGTGTTCAAGTGTTCATGGGGCATTGTCATGGTAGGTGGAGAACCACACAATAACCAAAAGAATATCAAATTCCCATCCTAGGGAGCTCTGCTACATTCTCTAATGGGACAGCAAGAATCCCCTGGGTACAGGGGCAGTGCCTAGTGAAGGAGGATGGACTGTTGTGCCGGGCCCTTGATATTGATGATCATACTTTGAACCTTTTCTTGTGAAATTGAAACTGCCTAGTATTATATGTTGCTTAAGAGTTATTCCTGAGGGCCTCCTTGTTGCTCAAATGTGGCCTCACTCTAAGCCAAACTCAGCATATAACTGTACTACCTTCCTCTCGGCATGGGACATGACTCACGGGGATGAGCCTCACTGGCACCATGGGATTATTACCAAGCACCAACCAGCAATGCATCTCGAAAAAGACCTTGACCAAAAGGGGGAAAGGGTAAATACAAATGAGTTTTTATGACTAAGAAATTTCAAAATGAGTCGGGAGGTCATTCCAGAGGTTACACTCATGCACATCTTAGCAGTATCTCATTCACTGCCACAGTAAATATTGCCTCAAATAGCAGGGCTTCAGAGGGCTCTAGAGACATCCAGACATTCTAGGCAGGGCAGACAGCTCAGGAGTTTGGTGCACTACCAGTGGGCCCTACTTTGGAATTTATGCTCCCCAGTGTAACAGAATTGGACTTTTTCGTGGTTTCCCCACACATGGCTCTTCTGCCCCTTCTATTTGAGCCTATAGTTAGTACTAGAGTTGATAGATAAATGTCCAAGACACTTAAATCTTTGGTCTGTCCATGTGCCAGGTGGACCTTAAATCTCAGCAGAGTTGTAACACCTACTTCCCAGTTCATTGGACTCATCCAGGACAACTAATAAGGAGATGATGATGATGGACAATGCCCATCCCAAGGAACAGAGAGAGTCTGAAACTGCAAGAAAGATAGTCCTATCCATCTGACCCATGGGATCTAAGCCCCCTCTCAATTAGAGACAGAGTGGGCATCACCATCCCCAAATCCTCAAGTTGGGGAATGAATAATGGACTAAAGTAGACTTACTATATTCTACTATAGACTTATTGTTATTTCAGCAATGGAGGAACTTTTATCATTGACATGGAGGCAGTGGGCACCAAAAGTTCTGAGGGGAGGGAGCGTGAAAAATAGGTATAACATGGGGACATTTTTGGGACATTGGAATTGTCCTGCATGATGTAATGACCGATATAGGCCATTATATAATATATCATAACTTACAAAATTGTGTGGGACAGAGTGTAAACTATAATGTAAACTATAGTCCATTGTAAGTAGCAATGCTTCAATATGTGTTCATCAATTGTAACCAATGTACCATAGTAATGAAGGATGTGGTTAATGTGGGAAAGTGTGGGAGGGGGAGGCAGTGGGGCATATGGGAATCCCCTATATTTTTTATGTAACATTTATGTAATCTAAAGAATCTTTAAAAAATTTTAATGTATTTTTAAAAAATAATTAACAGGTACAGATCACTAATTATAGTGTGTGATTCATTGGTAACTTCTGTCGGACCACTGATCCCTTTTCAGTAAGAGACAGCTGTTCCCAGGTGGCTGGAGGCAAAATTTTAGTCCTAGTCACTCTCCTCCTCTTTGTACTGCCTTTTGCCTCCTCACTCTCTTCCTTGGTTAGACTGTCCTCTTCTGGTGAAGCCTTGTCTCTCTAAGCAAGCCACATGCACAGCCTCCTTAAACTTCCGACATACCAATCCAGTTCTAAACACACAACCCATTCTCCCATATCAGCTGGATGTGCCAGTTTTGTTACTATCCTTCTCCTTGCTCCAAGATGCCTGTATCTTCATACTTAATCATTTGCACATCCCGTCCCATCACTGAATGGGTAAAATACTTCTCTCTGTTGCGGCCACTTTTCATTCATCTTTTAGCTGTTTGACTTATAATCGAGCACACTGCAAAAGTGCTGAAAGTCAGCCACACAGCTGGGCTCAGTGACACAGCCTGCCCCGAGCTGCTCTCTCCTGTTGGCCATCTAACTTGCCTCAGGGTCACAGCCTTTTTGTGACATCACAGTTGGCATGGTCCCCTGTCCTTAGTTATGGTTTTTTTTTTATATATATTTATTTTTATTTATTTATCCCCCCCTTGCTGCTTGTGCTCGCTGTGTCCATTTGCTTTGCATTTTCCTGTGTCTGTTTGTCTCCCATTGTCGCATCATCTTGCTGCGCCAGCTCACCACACCGCGCGGGCCGGCTTGCCTTCACCGGGAATCGAACCCGGGACCTCCCATATGGTAAACGGGAGCCCAACCACTTGAGCCACAGCAGCTTCCCCAGTACTTCTTGATAGTACTGACTGACCTGAGCCTCTGGGGCAGATGATCTGGTGGAATCATGGATTTGCTAGAGGATTGATGTGTCTCTCTTCTTGGGTGACATTTGCACAGTATACAACTGCAGGCTACTGGAATGACACCCTAACCTCAAAAATTGCCTTGCAAGCCTTTAAGGCAGGGCTTCTTAACCAAGGGTCTGTGAGCTTGAATTGAAATTCACAAAACATTATTCTTGTGCGGGTGTGACATATTTATTAAATAATACACAGTATAGTGTGGACTTAGTAAGGGGCCCGTGGTTTTCAGCTGACTGGCAGAGGGGTCCATGGAACAAAAAAGTGTAAGAACCCCTGCTTTAATAAGCAGAACATCTTAGGGCCATGCTTCTCCTCCGAGCAAGAAGATACAGGCTTGGTGAAATGCCCAAAAAGGATAAGAAGGAACCTGGGGGCAGGGAGTGAAGCTCCCGTGCAGCTTAAGTGATCGGTTTTTCTTCAGATTAAAAGATAACCAAGTTATTTAATTAATTATAAACCCTTGATTGCTCCTTGTTGTTTATCAGATAGCTTCCAAATGCTGTAGTCTGGGCAACTAGGACCTTCATGGGCTCGTCTCCACCTGCTTTTCTCACACCGTCCATTTCCCATTCCCCACCCTCCATTCACCCACACCAAACTCTTGCTGTTACTAAACCCCCCGACCACGCCATGTCATTGTTTTCCTAGTTTTTTTCAACCTCGAATGCCCTTTACCCCTGCCCAAATGTAAAATTCTCCCTCGTCTTTCAAGGATTAGCTTAATCTCAACAACTGCTCAGCCTCCGCCTAGCTCAGGGATTCTTAAGTTTATTGTTCCTCGGACACTTTGCCAGTCAGGTGAAAGCCACGGCCCCCTTACTAAGTCCACCCTATACTGTGTCATATTTAATAAATCCATCACACCCGCAACAACACGTTCCCACAAGAACAATGCTCTATTGAATTTCAGTGCAAGCCCACGGACCCCTTGTGAAGACCCCCTCCTCTAGGTGCTCTCCCTGGCCTTGCCACCAAGGACCCTGACAACACGCCTCTGTCTTTCTTGAAACCCGTGTGGGTTCGTGAACACGGCATTGATTCCAGCCTTTGCTCACGTTTTCCTTCCCATTAGGACAGATCTTCCAGCCTTGCTGTTCAAAGTACCACTCCCAGACAAACTGCACTGGCATCACCTGCAAACATATCAGAACATGGAATTGCAGGGCCCCACGCTAGTTCCACCAAATCAGAATCTATTTTTGTTCTTGGATTACATAAATGTTACATCAAAAATATAGGGGACTCCCATATACCCCACCTCATTCCCTCCTGCACTTTCCCCCATTAACAACGTCTTTCATTAGTGCGGTACATTTGTTACAACTGATGAACACATATTGAAGTATTGCTACTAACCATGGCCTATAGTGTACATTATGGTTTACACATTTATAATTTTCCTACACGTGATTCTTCTGTCTCTTTTATTTGAACCTACAATTAGCACTATACCCATTAAATATATGTCTCAGAGTCTTAAATCTTCTGGCTATTCATATGCCAGTTGAGCCCTGAATCTCAGCAGAGCTGCAGCCAACACCTGCTCTCCAGTTCATCAGACTCACCCAGGACAACTAACAAGGAGATGATGATGGACAATGCCCATCCCAAAAAACAGAGACTATTCACAACTGTAGGCAAGACAGTTCCATCCATCTGCCCCATGTGTTCTAAACCCCCTTTCAATTGGAAGCAGAGTGGGCATCACCATCCCCAAATCCTCAAGATTGAGGAAGGAACAGACTCTATTTTAACAAAACCCCTGGGGATTTTCTTTGCTCATCAAAGCTCAAGAATCACTGATCTAGGTTAGCAGTTCTCAAGATCGGCTGTTGTGGTGGGTTGAGAGGTGACCCCCAAGATATCAGGCTCTCAAACCTGCAACCAGTAAATCTTACCATATTAGAAAAGGTTTGTGTTGGTGTTGTTATGTTTTGTTCAGATGTAATGAATTAATGCTCTTAAAATGGAGAGAGAATCCTGGATGACACTGTTGGGCCTTAAATGAAATCATGAGTCCTTATTAAAGAGCGGCAGAGGGAGACTAGACACACAGAGAGGAGAGGGCGATGCGAAGATGGAGGCAGGTTAGAGCACTGCAGCCACGAGCCGCAGAATGAATGCCAGCAGCCTCCGAAAGGCAGTGGAAGGAATGGATTCTTCCCATTCCTTGGGAATTCCTGGGGCAGCACGGAGCACCTTGATTTCATACTCCCGGCCCCTAGAACTGTAAGAGAATAAATCTGTTAAGTCACCAAGGTTATAGCAGCAATAGGAAACTGACACAGCTATTTTTATATTTTAATCACCTAAAAATATTTAAGAAATAGAGGTGTTTGTTCCACACAATTAAATCAGGACCTTTAGGGCTGAGTACAGACATCTGTACTTTTTTTTTAACAAATCAATTTTATCGGTAAATATTAATAAAGCCTAGATCCATTCACAGTGTACACTCAGTTGTATTCAGTATAATCACGTATTTGTGCATTCATCACTTCACTCATTCTTAGAGCACTTTCATTATTCCAATAATAATAAACAGAAAACAAACAAAACTCATCACCTCTCCATCGCTCTATGCTTCCCCTGCCGCACATAGCTGCTATTCTGTTTCCTTCTCTCTAGTTTATTTGTATTTAGATTTTGTAAAAACAGTCTTATTTATGCAATATCACCCATATTCATGTGTTACATGAGGTTTTACTAGCTTATACACTCTCATGTTACAGTTTTGGCTTTCCTTCTAGTAATACACATGTCCTTAGACCTTCCCTTTCAACCACTGTCACACCCATATAATAGCTCTACTAATTACAAATACAATGATGTACTTTCACCATTTCTATTCACTTCCAAAGATTCACAAACAACGTTTTTACCAATCCTGCACAGATTCATCCTCAGCTTTCCATTCTCTAACTTCATTCTATTTTCTGGTGAATGATTTATATTCTAATTATTAACTCCATGAGTTTACACAATACATTTAATTCATAATAGTGCTATCATACAGTATTTGTCCTTTCGCGTCTGGCTTGCTTCACTCAACATAATGCCCTGCAAGTTCATCCATGTTGTCGTATGCTTCACTACTTCATTTCCCCTTACTGCTGCATAATATTCCATCACGTGAATACAGCACAGTTTGTTTATCCATTCATCAGTTGATGGACACCTGGGTTGTTTCCAGCTTTTGGCAATCGTGAATAACGCTGCTACGAACATTGATATGCAGATGTCTGTTCGTGTCTCTGCCCTCAGTTCTTCTGGGTATAGTAATGGTATTGCCAGGTCATGTAGTAAGTCTGTATTCAACTTCTTCAGGAACTGCCAAACATTCCCACCAACAGTGAATAAGTGTTCCTATTTCTCTACATCCTCTCCAACATTTATACTTTTCCGACCTTTTAATAGAAGCCAGTCTGATAGGTGTGAAATGATATCTCATTGTAGTTTTGATTTGCATTTCCCTAATCGCTAGTGATGTTGAACATTTCTTCATGCATTTCTTCACCATTTGTATTTCTTCTTTGGACAATTGTCTTTTCAAGTCTTTTACTCATTTTTTAATTGGGCAGTTTGTCTTTTTATTGTTGAATTGTATGATCTCTTTATATATCATGGATATTAAACCCTCATTGCATGTGATTGCCAAATATTTTTTGCCATTGAATCAGCTGCCTTTTCACCCTTTTGATGAAGTCCTTTGAGGAGCAAAAGTGTTTAATTTTGAGGAGGTCCCATTTATGTATTTTCTCTTTTGTTGCTCATGCTTTGGGTGTAAGGTTTCTTAATGTTTTGTAGATTTCTGAATACAGGTCCTTTATGTCCTTGGCTAAGTTTACTCCTAAATATTTGATTGTTTTAGTTGCTATTATAAATAGAATTTTTTTTCTGATTTCCTCCTCAGATTGCACATCAGTAGATTTTTGTGTATTAATCTTGTGTCCCATCACTATGCTAAACTTGTTTATTAGTTCTGGTAGCGCTGAGGTGGATTTTTCAGGTGATTCTAGATATAGGATCATATTGTCAGCGAATAGCGAAAGTTTTACTTCTTCCTTTCCTCTTTGGGTGCCTTATATTTCTTTTTTTTTTTTTTTTTTTTAAAGATTTTTTTATTTATTTATTCATTTATCCCCCCCTTGCTGCTTGTGCTCGCTGGGTCAGCTAACCACGCCGTGCGGGCAGGCTTGCCTTCACCAGGAGGCCCCAGGAACCGAACCCGGGGCCTCCCATATGGTAAACGGGAGCCCTACTGATTGAGCCACAGCCGCTTCCCTTATATTTCTTTATCTAGCCTAATTGCTCTAGCTAGAACCTCTAGCATAATATTGAATAACAATAGTGACAGTAGGCATCCTTGTTTTGTTCCTGATCTCAGCGGGAAAGCTTTCAGTCTTTCACCATTGAGTACAACGTTAGCTGTAGCTTTTTCGTATATGCACTTTATCATATTGAAAAAGCTCCTTCTATTCCTATTTTTGGAGTGTTTTTATCAAGAAAGGGTGTTATAGTTTGTCAAATGTCTTTTCTGCATCAATCAAGAGGATTATGTGATTTTTCTTCTTCAATTTGTCAATGTGGTTTATTACACTAATTGATTTTCTTATGTTGAACCACCCTTGCATACCTGGACTAAAACCCACTTGATCATGGTGTGTAATTCTTTTAACGTGCTTTTGGATTTGGTTTGCAAGTGTAGTGTTGACGATTTTTGCATTTATATTCGTTAGAGATATTGGTCCGTAATTTTCTTCTTTCATAGTATCTTTTCGGTATTAGGGTGATTAGGATGATGTTGGCTTCATAAAATGAATTTGGTAGCATTCTGTTCTGTTCAATTTTTTGGAAGCTCTTGAATAAGATTGGTAATAGATGGTCTTTGAATGATTGGTAGAATTCACCTGTGAATACATCTTGTCTAAGGCTTTTCATCTTTGGGAGGTTTTTTTTTTTGTTTTGTTTTGTTTTGTTTTAATGATTTTATTTATTTATTTAGTTATCCCCCCCTTGCTGCTTGCGCTCGCTGGGTCAGCTAACCACGCCGTGCAGGCGGGCTTGCCTTCACCAGGAGGCCCCGGGAACCGAACCCGGGGCCTCCCATATGGTAAACGGGAGCCCTACTGATTGAGCCACAGCCG
Source organism: Tolypeutes matacus (assembly GCA_026826555.1). Lineage (NCBI taxonomy): Eukaryota > Metazoa > Chordata > Mammalia > Cingulata > Chlamyphoridae > Tolypeutes > Tolypeutes matacus. The sequence goes on along the minus strand of JAKSZT010054462.1, from coordinate 7,842,710 downwards.
CTTCCCTTTTGGGAGGTTTTTGATGACTGTTTCAATCTCTTCACTTGTGATTGGTTTGTTGAGGTCTTTTATTTCTTCTAGAGTCAGTGTAGAAGGTTTTTGTGTTTTTTTTAGGAATGTTATCCATCTCCTCTACATTGTCTAGTTTTTTGGCATACAGTTGTTCATAGTACCCTCTTATGATCTTTCTTATTTCTGAGGAGTCAGTGGTAATTTCCCCCTCTCAATTCTGATTTTATTTTTCCTGTCTTTTTTTTCTTTGTCAGTCAAGCTAAGGGTTTGTTAATTTTGTTGATCTTCTCAAAGAACCAACTTTTGGTTTTGTTGATTCTCTCTATTGTTTTTTTTTTTTGTTCTTGATTTCATTTATTTCTGCTGTGAACTTTACTATTTCTTTATTTTGGCTTGATTTGGGATTAGTTTGTTGTTCTCTTTCTAGTTCTTCCACGTGTGCAGTTAGGACTTCAGTTTTAGCTCTTTCTTCTTTTTTAATGTAAGCATTGAGGACTATAAATTTCCCTCTCAATACTGCCTTTGTGGTGTCCCATAGCTTTGATATGCTGTGTTCTCATTTTCATTTGTCTCAAGATATTTGCTGAATTCTCTTGCAATTTCTTCTTTGGCCCACTGATTATTTAAGAGTGTGCTGTTTAATCTCCATATATTTATGAATTTTCCCTTTTTCCATCCATTATTCATTTCCAGCTTCACTCTGTTATGATCAGAGAAAGTGTTTTGTATAGTTTCAATCTTTTTAAATTTATTGAGACTTGTCCTGTGACCCACATATAGTCTAACTCAGAGAAGGATACATGAGCAATTGAGAAGAACGTATACCCTGCTGTTTGGGGGGTGCAATACTCTATAGATCAAGCATCTGTGTTTTTAAAAGCTCTCTGCAGATTCTATCATAAGGCCAACATCAAGAACCACTGTGTTTAGGGCAATGTTTTGTCACATTTAATTTTATGTTCTCTGTAGCCCATTACAATCCTTGATATTGAAAATGTTGTTTATTAAGTACTTCTTTAATAAGTTGAATGAATTAATGAGAGAGTTATCAAAGAAAGTCCTATATATCTTTATCACTAGCTTGCCCCTATAAATGAAATAAAACCTAATCTTTTAGGTTAAGGCATTGTGACTCTAAAAATGATCTGATAAAATGCAAATACCTCTAGGAGAGATTTCACTAATTAGCCTTTAAAACCCGAGCATAAAGAGAAGAAATTGCTTGCCATATCAGTCTCAGGTTCTCACTTGTAAAATGGTAGGAACACTCAAGAGTACACAGCGAAATAGAATTACTGATCAATCAAGGTATTGGCCACGGCATCTGAACACCTAAAATATGGTAGAAAATATACGAGAAGCTGTCAAAGTCAGGTTTTATCTGCCCTCCTATTGCCTCTTTTAATGCATCTGAATCTGATTTCAGGAGTAAATATGTCAGAATTCAGCACACTACTTTTTTTAGCTTCCTAGGCTGCTATAAACCCTCTACCAACACTGTAAAATTCTGGCAATGTTTCACTGCAGATTTTTACCTATACATTTCAGATCATTGTAAACAGTTTGGCATTGAAAGTATAAAGATTTACTGGTGCTATAAGCATGCCATTGAGTGGAGGCACTATCAGGATCTGTTTTCTCCTTCCCTCAAGGGAAGTTGGTGGTCCCGGAAACGGTTCTCAGGCTTAGCTGGCACAGGGTAGCAAAAGAGACACTGCCAGCTAGTACTGGAAATTCCAGGCCCTCATATTTGCATTTTCCACTTGTAACCCTACCATTATAACCAAAGCAGAGGAGTGGGACCGCCTCTGTCTCTTTATCACTGCACAAACATACACATCTACACATGCACAGGCACACACACAAACAGCACACACACCCACACACCGTCTGCTGGCTTTTTGTGATGTCTTTATCCTTATTATATCTATACCTTTTTAAACTCGAATTCACCAAACACAAGGGAGGGATACTTTACTCTGCGCTCATAGCCCCTAGACAGAGCTCTAGGCCTTTTAGCGATAGTTCTGAATAGTGGATGTGGCTGAAAAAACTGTGAATTAGTCCTGACAGAGGGCCCTGGGCTTCCCTGAGGCTGGTTGTCCTTTCACTGTTTTCAGCTGAGCAGACATGACTGGTCTCTTCACAGCCAGATTTTTAGCAGAAGTTATAAGCTTACCTCTGTGACATGACAGTGGTCCCTAAGCTGCCAAAAGGTGGTCCTGGCACAAGAAATGAGAGATAAACCACATTACTAGCAACTCTTGCCAAAAAAGTCCTTCACCCACTTGCAGAGCAGGCTAGCATCCTGCACTAATTCACGTTCCAGGATGCTGTTTCAGGAACATTCCTACTGACATCATTTAATGGCAAACCAGTGCTAAGAAAGGAAAGAGAACACAGTTTGCAGGCATCAATTGCCAAGTGCAAGAGTAGGACTGAGGGTCACAAATGTTAAAACAAATGTTAAAAAATGTTGAAGGAAATTATCTTTTCCTGGCATGACATTACTAGTTGCCTAGTTTAAATTTTATTTTCATTTTCTTTCTTCGTTTAAGTTTTACGTCACAGGCCAAAGTAGGGAAAGGCTCCTTTCAAATAGTTTATGAGATTTAAAATGACAGTGTCTGGTAGAAATGGGGCAAAATATCATTTCTAGTTCTGCCCTTGATAGTGCAGCTGAATAGCTGGTTGCCTTGCAGTAATGGAAACCATCCATGGTTCTTTGGACATGTGTGAGAGTGCTCATTCACCATGTGGGCATACGTGCTGTAATGATATTTGGCTGCATCCAATTCAGGATGGATTGTGGCCAAATAAAATTATTGCCCTACATTTAATAAGGTCACCTCCAATGACTGTGCTTTGCTGTACTTGCTGAGAGAGATGTTTCTGATGAAATGGAAAAAGGACCGGACATGGAGTCAAAAACCCAGGAAGTCCAACTTTATCATTTACCGTCCTGGAGACCTTTAGTAAATCATGCAAATTCTCTGTGTCTCAGACTTCTCACCTGCAAAATCAAATGATAACATACACCCATGATGCTGTTGCAAGAAGTACGGGAGAAAATGAATTAAAAAGTGCATACTAAACCATAAATCACTATACAAATTTAAGACATCCATATTAGTGTGGTTCTTTTAGGGGAAATAAAAATGTTGCACTTTTAAAAGAACCTCCAGCAAAATTGTTCATCTACAATTTGATGAGCCATGCCACTCCAAAGAAGCTATTTCAACAATGTATTAACATGTACAATAAAAGAATCAAGGACAGAATTGCAACAAATAGGAAAAGGTGCAAATATCAGACTGCAGATCTTCAATCTAATGCTTCTCCCTGGGATATATCTTGATCCAGCTCTGTGCACAGAATTCTGGGTGAAATTATTATGACTCTCTTGGAAAAATGTAACAGCCTGTTAATTTAAATAGTGGGTGTTTGAGGGATTTACGTAATTCTTTATTTTAGCTCCCAAAGAGCAGAATGAAAGTAGAGTATTATCTGGGAAAGAAAAGAATCTAAAAGACCATATCTCAAACTATAGTCTAAGGACAGCAGTGGTTTGGAATAGATCTTCTAAGTGATAAGGGTTGATACAAAGTGAAAAATATGGTTTTGATTTGGGCAAAGCCTTCAAATCAATTAAAGATGTTAAGAGTGCTATTTAGCTCCCCTTTCTCTTAACTAATTATTAATGAAATAAGTGAGGAGGGTGAAATGGATTATTGGGTTGTCCCTAAGGGTGAAGCTAATGCAGCAATAATAAACATCTTATGTCAAAAAACAATTATTTTATTTCGTGATCTTTTTCTTGCTGAAGTTCTAAGACTAAGATTCTTCCAGAATCCTCTCTCACATGTTGATTTTCCATTTTTACCCATTATACATTTGAAGGGTCCTTTACACATGATCTCTCTACCTTTTTGTCTCCATTAAGTTCCAACCATCCCTCTCTCCTCCTAAAAGGCAGCCTTGTTATGATTCTGAAAAAGAAAAGACATTTTCATATATTTTTTCATAGAAGTGATAACAGGGAAGGTCTGGAAGTGATTGAGGTGATAATGAAAAACGGGGTAACCTGGAAGCTGTGTTGACAAGTTACACTCTCATTGCCAGCATGAAAACTCCAGGACTTAGACTTCTCAATTCAGAACTTCCCTGGTATCCCCAGGTTTGAAAATGTTCCTTCTCACCCCATTATCTCTGAGCCTAAGTTGGCCTCAGTCCCAGGAATTGTGCAAGTGTTAGTGGCTAAGGTAGTACTAGCCACTAGACAGGAAAGAGAAATATAATATATTAGAGTTAAAAAATGATCTATCCTGGCTCTCTAGTCAAAGCTTCTCATTTTATAGATGAGAAAACTGAGTCGTAGCAAGGTAAGCGATAGATCCATGGTCATACTACTAAAGGGTTGTATAGTAATTCCAGATTCTGTTGTATTGAGTTAGGTCATATGAGCAGTGCATGGCTTAACCTGATAGCTGAGGGCATACAGAGTGGAAGCTTGAGCTCTTCTCCAAGTAGAGTCATCAAGGCTACAACTGGCACCACCATAACCAATAAAAACTGATGAACAGGAGAATGTGCTATTGACAGTAATGGAATTGAGGTATTTGTTGGTCAAGGTAAGATGTTGACACTAGGCAAATTCAAATGCACCCTCTTTTGCTTAACTTTGCATCACTGTATATGTAAAATCACTTATAATTTTATAAGAATTTCCCATGTAAGTAGTCTTCAAAATTATTTTAATATTTGCATAATTTTGGTCAAGTTGCACCATATTTATCTATTTTCAATGAGAGAGATACTTTGCAGTTATTTGTCTTATAAATGGACCAAGAATGAAAATTTGTTGAATAGAGTTTTTACTTCTTTGGGGCAAACAATGAACTGAAAAATTAAGCTTAATTTATAAGATATTTGTATTCACAACCTCTCCCTCAAGTTGGATCCATTTGTTTTTGGCACATGTTCAATACCGGGGGGAGGGGGATTCTCAGCCACTTGATCAGAACCAAAAGGCAGGGCTTTGTCCAAAATCTAGCTTGCTACAATTGTATAATAATTACCTATAGTAATAGGTATATAGTATTTTTTTCCCATATTCACTCATTAACTCATTCAATAAATAATTCTTTGGCTCCTAAAAGATATAAATCCCTAGATGAATTGCTCTGAAAGATTATAGAGATATATCTTAAACAAAGGTCCGTGCTTCAAGCAACTTAAAATCTAGAAAAGGGATAAGCTATTGTGGTAATAATTTCCAGTTGGTCCCCAGAGCCCATGTTTCCTTCCATCTTTTAGCAATAGGCCTCCATGCTTTTAGTACAGGCACATGGCTGCCCAGCTGCAGATGATTTTTCCTAGGCTCCTTTGCAGCTATCAGTGGCCAAGTGGAAGTGATGCATGCTATGTTCTGGACTTACAACATTGGACATCTTCTTCTCTGTCACCTTTCTTCTTTCTACAGGCTATGACCTGGATGTGGCCATGACTCACTTTGACCATGTTGTAAAAGACAGTAATCCAGAGGTTGCTGAAACAAAAGCATGGAAGGAGCCCAGGTTGCTGAATGACTTAGTGGAGTAGTGTCATCCCACCAGCTGGTATCATCCACCAAGCTGTCACGTTCGAGAGAAATACACTTCTGTCTTATTTAACCCACTGTTTTAAGATCTCTTTAATACAACAGCTTAGCCTTAACCTTCACTAATACAGTCAGGCACACAAATAATGGCAAAACAAGCAAAATAGTAAGAAAGGCCACAAAAGAGAAATACCTGAAGTGCTGTAGAAAGTGCACAGGACAAGGAGGTGGGACATCTGGTTGTACAACTCAACTCTGCCCTTTAACATCCATGAGATTTTAGGTGAGTCACCTAGCTTTGCTTAGTCTTTGATTCTTCATCTATGGAATGAGACTGTCCATAATTACTTTATATGATTGTTATGAATATTAAATTATATGTGGTTGATTGTAATTTTTTCCCAATTATTTTCTTCCCTACCTGCAAGAAGTTCATATATACTTGCTCTTTGTCACATGATTTAAAGTGTGCATATACTCTGTTGTCAGGCTTGGCTATGTGACTTGCTTTGACCAGTGAAATGTGAGTAAAGTGATGTATGTCAGTAGATTAAACTGGTATTTTGGTATAATTTTGTTAAAGTAATTTGTTACTTTAAATTTGGCTCTGTATTAGTCAGTCAAAAGGGTGCTGAAATTTGTTGGCTTTTATAAAGCGTATTTATTTGGGGTAAAAGCTTGCAGTTACAAGGCCCTAAAGAGTCCTTAAGAGGTGCTTTCTTACCCGAGTTAGTTGCCACTCATCCCTGCCATACATGTCGAGCTTCATACCAGCCTTTCAGTATGTCACTCTTAATCTAAAGATACAGAAAGCCATCACTATATATTTAAGGAAAGCATCCAACATAAACGGTATAAAAGAGAGATGCCAGAACAAGCAGAAAAAACAAACTCAGAGGAATGCGGAGAGTCAAAGAAAAAATTGTCATTAATATTATAAAAAAGCTTTCAAAGGCACTCCAGCCATTAAAAAGGAACAGAGAGGAAAAACAAAATAAAAATTTAAAACTAAGAAAATTTTCAAGAATTCAACATATAATAACTAAATTTTTAAAATGTATTAGAGGGAAGCGGCTGTGGCTCAATCAGTGGGGCTCCCGTTTACCATATGGGAGGCCCCGGGTTCGGTTCCCGGGGCCTCCTGGTGGGGGCGGGCCCGCCCGCACGGCGTGGTTGGCTGACCCAGCGAGCACAAGCAGCACGGGGGGGATGGATGAATAAATAAATAAAATCTTTAAAAAAAAAAAAAATAAAATAAAATAAAATAAAATGTATTAGATAATTTGGGCAATTAAATTGAAGAGAACTCTGAGAATGTTGGAGAATATGTCAAAAAGATGGGAAATAGTAGAAAAATGGAGATAATTAGAGGCTCAATCCAGGTCTAATATTTGACAAAGAAAAGTTTCAGAACAAGAAAATAAAGGAAATAGAAGGGGAGAAATTATCACAGAAATGATGCCGGAAAATTCCTAGGAGCTCAATTTCCAGAAGTAAAGTACACACTGGTGTGTACTCCATATACAAAATCAATACATACACCAGAAACTCTCATGAAATTTCAGATCCCTAAGGATAAAGAAAGTGTCTAAACACTCCTGGTCAATTTTGTTTTATTTATACTCTCCCCATACCTCACTCTCACTTTTATTGAAGCAAATCTCAGACATCTTAATATTTCATTCAACAGACCAAAGTAGATTTATTGTTCTTATAATTATTACCTTGTGTTAACAGAATAACTTGTAGCATTGATAGAAAGATTGTGGTGCTCAGGGGTTCAGAGGGGAGGGGGAGGAATGAATAGATGGAACACAGGGCAATTTTAAGGAAGTGAAATTGTTTTGTATGATAATACAATGACAGATACATGACATTATACATTTGTCAAAGCCTATAAAACTGTACAGCACAAAGTGTAAACAATAATGTTAACTATAGACTTTGGATAGTAGAGATGTTTCAGTATTGGTTCATCAATTGTGACAAATGTACCATGCTAATATAAGATGCTAATAATAGGAGAAACTAGGTGTGTGGGGAGATGGTGGGTTATATGGGAACTCCCTATACTTACTATGTCATTTTTCTGGAAATCTAAAACTTCTCTAAAAATAAAGTTTATATATATATATACTTTATTTTTAGAGAAGTTTTAGATATATATATATATATTTTTTTTTTTTATCAGTATGTATCTCCACAATATAAGGACTCTTTTATAAAGGGTAACCACTACCCACTGTCAGAACTAAAAAAAATTAATTCCAATCAAATATCCATCAAGGTTAAAGTATCTAATTGTGGAAGCGGCTGTGGCTCAATCAGTTGGGCTCCCGTTTACCATATGGGAGGCCCTGGGTTCGGTTCCCGGGGCCTCCTGGTGAAGGCAAGCCCGCCCGCACGGCGTGGTTAGCTGACCCAGCGAGCACAAGCAGCAAGGGGGGGATAAATGAATAAATAAAAAAAATTTTTTAAAAAAAAAAAAAAAAAAAAAAAGTATCTAATTGTCTTATAAATATCATCCATTTATTTTTCTATCAAATTGTTTGAGCAGGGATCCAAATAAGAACCATACTTTGTGATTGGTTAATACGTCTCTCCAGCTTCTTTTAATTTGTAGTTTCCCTCCCCATCTCTTTTGTTGTTTTGTCATTTTCATTGTTTTGCTGCTGCTACTACTATTGTTAAAGAAGTCTCGCCATTGGTCTTCTTAGGTTTCTCACTGTCTAGCTTTACTAATTGCACCCCTATGGTGGATAGATATATTTCTATTGTCTGTATTTACCGTAATTTGCCAATTAGATCTAGAAGATTTATCTGATTATAGTACAATATATTGCAAAACTACTTCATAGGGATACATGATATTCGTTGTCAGTCTCTTGATGTTAGCAAACATAAATTTGGGGTTGCAAAAATTCCAATTCTATCATTCCTTCTCCATTTATTAGTTGGAATATGTTTATGAAGAGAAACCTTCCCTCACCAACAATTTGGTGACTTTCTCATTATAACTTTAATAAATATTATATTTTACATAAATATTGAATGATAAACATTTCTCTCTCAGGGAAAGGGCAACTTTTCTAGAGAGTATTTTGTCAATATATGTCAAACTTTATTTGACTCATACCACTGAGAGAAATTTGCCCTACAGATATACATCAAAGATTGCCAAGATAAATATATAATAACATTGTAGTGTAGTTTATAATAGCAAAGAAGTAGAAACAGTAAAAGTGTCCCTCACTACAATACTTGTTAAATAAATTGTGGTACTTCCATACATCACAGTCACTGAAAATATGTGACATATATTCAATAAAATGGGAAGTTCTGCGTGATAACATGAAGTGAAAAAGCAAGGCTCAAAAGAATTTTTGTCATTCGAGTCCTTTAATGAAAGTAAAAATATCTATATAAAGACAGCTATATGTGTGTGTGTGTGAGAGTGTGTGTGTGTGCGTGTGCAGGTTGGGTATATACAGCATTTTTTTCTGGAAAAACTCATTGTAAATTAAAAGTAGTTATTTTTAAGTCATTAAGAGTAGGGAGAATTTACATTATAACTTTTCCCACTCTACACTCTAAATGTTCTAAACTATTTTAATTTGTTTGTATTTAATGAGATCAGATAGTATCTGAGCAGCAGTATTAGGGAAATTTTTGTTTATTTATTTTGTTTATATTTCTCTGTATTAAAGATTCGTTAAGTTGTTTGTTATTTTTTTTAAATGAATAGGTAATTTGTGTTTTAACATAGTGAAATAACTTGTGCCTTTCCATCTTCTGCTCTGAAAAAATACTGAAATTCTAAAAGGAGAATGAGAAAACTTCATTTTTGACAAAACCAGATGAGAACTAATGCCACAAAACTCAGAATAGGAGGGAAGGCTTTCAAAGCTCTGAAGAACAAGCAAGAACATGGGAAGACAGGAACATGGGTTTAATTGGTGTTACTGAAAAAAAAAAAAGTAATGGCACAAAATATTTAATGATATAAGTCAAGAAAACTTTTCAGAAATAAACTTGAATGTTCTGATTTAAAAGGATAGACTTTTTAAAAATTGACACAAATATTTAACATGGAGATATATCTTAACCAGCAAATGTCCTCAGATCTTTAGATGAAAGAGAGAAAATTCTTTTGGAAGTCAAGTAAAAAAACAAGTCACGTATTAGGAAGGAAAAGAAATCAAGCAGCCTTAGATTTCTCTACAGCAACCATTAGTGTTAGGAGCTATAGAACAGAATAGACAAAGTCTTGAAGAAAAGAAAGTGCAACTCAAAAAGTTCTTGTCAAACAAAACTGTTGGATAGAATAGCAACATTTTTTTAGCAAGAATTCAGGAATTTCATTTTCCATGAGCCCCTCTTAGGGAAATTACCAGAAAATAAATTTCAGGCAATCACAGATAAATGAAAAAAATCATGATAAAAGGTTGGTAGTGAGTATTAGATTTATCTGACTGTAAGATTAAGACAGAAAATCCTCTGTTTACAATGAAACTATAAATTCTTAAAAGAACCAGATTACAAAAAAACAAAAAATAACCAAGCCTATTGGCATATTTAGTCTCTTTTCAAAAATTTTTTTCTAAAGAAAATCCATACCCAAATCTCAAAATATCTAGAAATAATTGCAATGAAAATGCTGTCATTTCAGAATCTATAAGGTATAGATAGCTAAACCGATGCTCAGAGGAAAATTTATAGCCTTTAATACTTATGTTGATTGATAAGTAACAAGGAATTATTATTAACAAGAAATTATAATCAATAAATTATGCATTCAATTCAAAGAAATTAGGAAAAGATTATCATAATAAACTTAGGAAAGCAGAAGTAAGGAAATAGCGTGGATAAAAGCTGCTGGTGACATAGAAAACAGAAGACAGGAGTACAAATAAAAAGTTCTAGAGTTATTTAAAAAAAAGTGATAGAATAGATAAACTTAGCTAACCTGAACAGGAAAAGGGGAAAAGGAACAAACACACAAAGAAAGAAATAATAATTTAAAATTTATTAGATAAAAGGAAATTAAGTTCATATAAGGGCAGTTTCATCCAAATTATGCAAATAAATTTGAGAATCTGGATGAAAAAAATTTTTAAGAGAAAATGCATCTTGACAGATTGATTCTAAAATTCTTGTGGAAAACTAATAGCAAAAATTACTGGGGCCATTCTTAAAAGAAGAGTACTGATTGCTGACCAACTCTACTGGATATCAAAACCTAGAAAATTAATGTGCACACTTGTTCATGAAAACACAAACTATAGACAATAGCATAGAACATCCCGAAAAAAGATGCAAATAGGTGTCATTTCAAATTACCAGAAGGAAGATAGATTATTCAGAAAGTGTTGTTCAGACAAATGGGAGGCCAGAGGAAAAAAAGAGTTGAATTTGTGCCTCAAATCTTCACATAAATAAATATATGTGATTTTGATAAAAACAAAAGTATAGGAAGAAAATATGGGAACTATTTAAAAAACAGTAATTTAGGAAGGAAATTACTTTCTCTGTAGGTTATATAACCTAGAAAGCATAAAAGAAAATACTAATAAATTCAACTATTTAAAAAATGTTTAACCATCACATAGCAAAAAAAATTTAAAAAGAAAGAAAAATGTCAAAAAAGGAAAACTATTTGCAACTCATAAAAAAATAGATGCTATTTTATTTTATATATTAAGTGCACCTCCAAATCAAAAGAGAAAACCTATAATCCAGCAGAAAAAGAGAAAAAGGGTATGAACAGATCGCAATGCTAAGAGTAACACTAACTCAAACTATGTGGACACACCTTTACTCACCTGTCAGATTAGTAAAGATTAAAGTGTTCACTAATACGCTGTAATGTCAAGGGATGAGAAATTGGCTTCCTCTGAGATGTACTCTTGGGAAAAATAAGAGAGAATTAAGGCTAGAGAAGGGAGACATGTTTATTGGCAACAAAAACAGGGAAGTATGTACACTGCGTTTTATTTTTGAACCATATCTTCCTCAGATATTTCATTTTGCCTGGCCTGTCATTACTTGAAGTAAATTGATGGCCTTAATCGTCTTTTAGGAATTCTTATCCAGGTTACCTACGACTTCACGGTGAACATCAAAGAATGTCTCTGACAGCTTTCTCTGTTCTGAAGAGGGTCTAAAACATCCTGGGTTCCCAGTGTGGCCTGGACTGTTTTCTGAGAAGCAGCTCCTAAATTGATTGCCTTTAGGGGGTTTTAAAGCACAAAATAAACATTTTCTCACAAAATCCGCTAATTCCTTCAGCGAAAGCAGCAAACATGGACAATGGCTGCTCTCCTCATCTTCCTCTGACAGAGAAAATAAATTAAGATGGGCATGGACATGACGGCCTCGCGTAGACACATTACTCATCTCGATCTGGTTTCCGTCTAGCCTAATGAGATCAAATTAAATGGAATTGTGCCATTCACTCAGACCATCGGTTTTTTGCACTGAATTTTCTGAAAAAAAATCCCAAGGCACTCCTTAAAAAGGTTAAGGACGGGTTTCCATATTTTCTGGCGTTCCTCGGATTCTGTAAGGCACACCTAATAACCTTAAACTTTTATAGAAAAGACTGGGAAAAGGGAAAGGGTCCAGGTGAGCCCCCTCTCAACCGTGATTATCCACTTGCTACATCAAGTGGCAAATGTTAGGCACTGGACATCAAACTTCCCTTAAATGCCAGCCTGTAAAGACAGAATTTGAAAGTGCATAGAGAGACAAAATGTTCTTAAACTGATGGCTTTTCTCATGGGCTAAGGATATTAAAAATCAAAGGAAAATAATTAAAGGAAACGAAAGATAAAGGCAAAACACAGCTTCGTATTGATTTTCTGAAAGAGATGCCTGTGAGTATGACCTAATCAGTATCCATCATTGTAGGCATATTTGTTATGCCAGGGATATTCTTCCTTCTCTTCCTACCTCCGTCCCTAATCCTTTTCTGAACCCTCTGTTCTTACACATCTCTCTTCCCTCAGAGATCCTCTAAAACCTGCTGCTTCAACCTAAGGTAGTATTAAATCAAATGTTTCTTGCATTGCTCAATAATTGTTTCCTAAATGCTGACCCTAAAGCACCCAGCTGGACGGCAAGCTGCTTGAGGCATCTGTTAAATGCTGATTTTTCTTTTGCTTCTTCACAATCCCTAGCACAGCGTTGAATGATGAAACAGAGAAAGAGAGAGACAGAATTTTATACTTCGGTTTAGATAATTCATTCAACAAATTTGTCGAGGCCCTCCTGTTTGTTTTAGGCACTGTTTCTAACACGGCAAAGAGCACAGCAAAGAAAAATCCCTGCCTTGTGAAGTTTACGTTCCAAAGGAGTGACAGACAATAAACATGATGAAGAAATAAAACTTATAATATGTTAGATGCTGATATGCATTAAAGAGAAAAAAATAAAGAGGGACGGGAAGTGTCAGGATTGGATAAGGTAGGATTGAAATTTTAGAGAGGGCAAAGAGAAGATCTCACTGAGAAGATGATATTTGATAAGAACTAAAAGAAGAAAAAGAAAGCAACCTCATAAGACTATGTGGGGGGAAGCATTCTGGGCAGAGAAGATGGCATGTGCAAAGGCCCTGAGGCAGGAGTATGCCTGGGTTGTTAGAGGGAGAAGGAGATTGACATGCTCTGACATGTTTCAACAGGATCACTCTGGCTATAATAACAAGAACAGCCAGTAAGAAGGCAAGAATGGAAGCAGGGACACCAGTTGGGAGACCACTACAATTATCCAAGTGAGAGATGATGGCAGCTTACATCAGGGTGAGCCTCTGAGCAGGTAACACCTCATAACTGAATCACAAGTACAGGACAAGAGAGTTCACATGTGCAATTTATGTGAAAGCCTCCCATCATAGGAAATCATAGGTTGATAGTAAGGAAGCCCTAAAAGTTTTTTTGTATCTTAGGAAACGCTGTTACACTGCAACAATGACCAAATTCTGTAGAGGGCAGTGCTGCATCTAAGCAAAGTAGCTAGCACTGTTTTTAGGGTGTGGGGGGCGAGAGAAGTGAGAGCTCCGCCATCACGAAAACAGAAGAAAAACGTTTCACAAATACTTTAAATGGTCATTAAACCAAAGTGAAACACACTCACTTCCCAGGAAATTGGAAGTGGGGACAGTGCAGAGGAGTATTTGCAGCTAAAAAAATTATAGACCAGTGACTGAATTCTGCAGATAGGCTGGCCATTGGAAAAAAAAGTCTCCTCTGTCTTTTTTTTTTTTTTTTTTTTCCACTTATAGCTTCATATTTTTAATTGAGGTGTTTTAAATGTCCTCTGTCTTGAATATCTTCTGACCCAGGTTGTGAGAGATAAGAAATTCTGTGTTGTTAATATTTAAGCTCTTTTTTTCTCCTAGTTATGACTATGATATTAGAAAAAATTATGTCCCCTTGGGAATAAAGAATTCGCCCTTAACAATCATTCTAGTTTTAACTCCCTAAGGCAAGGGAGGGAAGGAACAAGCTTTTCGTTGCAGCCACTGTGTGTCCAGCACTATGTGAGACACTGCCCTTGTTAGTGCAATTCATTCTCATAAAACGGGATTATTGAGGAAAAGTGATTTGCTCCATGTCAAGCAGACAGCATACTAAAACACTGGATTCTGAATTGTCCTCTTTCTAATCCTATGCATGCTTACTTACACCATACTGCCTATAGACCCAAATATGACTTTTCTTAAATGTCAGTCTCTGTTAGGAGACATAAATCCTCAAGTCTTCTTTAACTATTAGTAAAATAAAGGACTCAATTCAATCCCAACTCAGGTTTGTGATTTTTCCCTTTCAGAGCCTCACATCAGAAGTTGCCCACTTCCACATTTTTCCATAGATTATTTGAATCTAACAACCAAAATAGAGGACCTTCAGTGACACAGTGCTCCCTAGCAGAAGGCATCAGGCACAGTGACAAAGAATATGTGATGTGCAAATAATAATACTGTCTTAAAAAGGGGGGGGGTGAAGCAATTGCCCTACACACTTGCTCCCTCAGGCCTTTCAAACTTATGTATCTCTAAAGCTCTATGTCTCCCGAGATGTGTTCCCTGGAAGCCCTTCCATTAATGGATCTCTTCTTCTGAAAACAGAGCATAAGTATCATTGGCACCACCCCATTTGGCAATAATCCCGGATTGCTGGGCCTGAGCCTTTCCTGCTGTCTGAAACGACCACTCACATCTTTCGTGTTCCTATTTCACATACTCAGGTATGTGGACTGAGGAGGAACCAAGGAGGACGGAGATGCCCCAGGTACCGAGAGGAACATTTGAGATGCCCTTGGCTTCTTTCAAGTTCATTACATGTCTATGAATTTATGGGTTGAACTGGGTTGATTCTCTCTCCCTCTGTGTTTCCATGAGTGTCACTCAAGCTTCACAACAATAGAAAATGTCAATATATTTGGCTGATTTGAGGTCTTTTTAAAAATTTATTTATTTTAAAGAAATTTTAGAAGATGTAAATGTTACATAAAAAATATAGGGGATTCCCATATGCCCCACTTCCTCCCCCTTCCTACACTTTCCCACATTAACGACATCCTTCATTAGTGTGGTACATTTGTTACAACTGAAGATATTGAAGCATTGCCACTAACCATGGGTTATAGCTTACTTTATAGTTTATATTCTGTCCTGCACAATTTTTAAGTTATGACAAAATATATAATGGTCTGTAGCCATCACTGCAATGTCATGCAGGACAATTCCAACATCCTGAAAATGCCCCCATATTACACCCCTTTTTCGCTCTCCCTCATGTCAGAGCCTAGGTTGGCCACTGCCTTTATATGAATGATACAAGTTCTTCCATTGCTAGAGTAACAATAAGTCTATAATAGAATACCAGTAAGTCTACTTTAGTCCATCATTCATTCCCCAGTCCTGAGGATTCTGGCATGGTGATGCCCACTCCACCTCTAATGGAGAGGGGGGCTTAGATCCCATTGGGTGGATGAATGGAACTATCTTGCTTGCAATTGCAGGCTCTGCTCCTTGGGATGGTTGTTGTCCATCATCATCATCTTGTTAGTTGTCCTGGGTAAGTCCAGTGAACTGGAGAGTAGGTGTTGCAATTCTGCTGAGATTCAGGGCCCATCTGGCACATGGACAGACCAAAGATTTAAGTCACTTGGACATGCACCTATCAACTCTAGCACTAAAATATAGCACTATAGGCTCAAATAGAAGGAGCAGAAGAGCCATGTGTAGGGAAACCACAAATGAATCCAAATCTGTCACACTGGGGGCCATAAATTCCAAGGAAAGGCCCACTGGAAGGGTGCTAAACTCCTGAGCCGTCTGCCCTACCTATAATATCAGGATGCCTCTAGAATCCTCCAGAGCCCTGCTATTTGGGTCAATATTTACTGTAGCTGTCAATGAGATTCTGCTGAGATGTGCATAAGCATAACCTCTGGAATGACCTCCCGACTCACTTTGAAATCTCTTAGTCATAAAAACTCATTTGTATTTACCCTTTCCCCCTTTTGGCCAAGGTCTTTTTCTAATTGCATTGCTAGTTGGTGCTTGGTAGTAATCCCTCAGTGCCAGGGAGGATCATCCCCGAGAGTCATGTCCCATGCTGAGGAGAAGGTAGTGTGTGATATGCTGAATTTGGCTTAGAGATAGGCCACATTTGAGCAACAAGGAGGCCCTCAGGGGATAACTCTTAGGCAACATATAATACTAGGCTAAGCTTCAATTTCAAAGGAAAAGGTTCATAAATACAATCATCAATATCAAAAGCCCAGCACAATGGTCCATCCTCCTTCACTAGTCATTGCCCCTGTACTTGGGGGATTCTTGCTGTCCCATTAGAGAATGTAGCAGAGCTCCCCTGGATGGGAATTTGATATTCTTTTGGTTATTGTGTGGATCTCTACCCACCAAGAAAATGCCCCATGAACATTTGAGCACATTCATATGCCTTAGAGACATGGATGAACCCCCTCCCATGCATCCCCCCATCACCAACACCCTGCACCAGTGTTCCTCCCCTGCCATGGTTGTGACCCTTCTTTGATCCAAAACTTCTTCAAAGATGAAGCCAAGAAAATAACCAAATAAAAGTAATAAGAAAATGGAAAAATAATGATAGTTTTAAATATAACATATAAAATACAAAAAAAAGTTTTTAATTTTTTTCAAATTTTAAATAATAAAAACAATTTTTTTATATTGTCTTTCATCACTGTAAGATTTGTTGTCTTGTATGTACAGTGACATTTTCCTCCATATATTCCCCCAGTGTCTTTTTTATTTTATTTTATCTTCCAAGAAGCTTTAGGTTACAGAAAAGTCACAAAGAAAATATAGGGGATCCCATATGCCCCATGCCCTCCCCTTTTCCCCGCTCCTCTATTAATAACATTTTACATGCAGATGGTACATTTGTTACAATTGATATACAAATATTGAAGCATTGCTACTAACCATGGTCAGTGGTTTACATTATGATTTACATTTTGGACTGTACAGTTTTATAAATTTTGAAGAAATTTAAAATGTCTTGTATCCATTATTGCAAGATCATGCAGAACAATTCCAATGCCCCCCAAATGTCCTATGTTCCATCTATTCTATTCTTCCTTCCTCCTCTTCTCAGGACCTATGGTAACCACTAAGTCTCACTTTTTGAAGAATAAGATTCATAGTTACTTGCAATAATATTGACAGCTTGACATATTGGTCTTTCTTTTATTAGGCACTGCCTATGTTCTTGAGAAATTCTTGCCCCTCTACTTGAGAACATAGCACAACTCCCCAGGATAGGAGTTTAATATTTTCTTGTTTATTGTGTGGGTCTCCACCCACTGATATGACATACTGTGACAAGATGAACACTTACGTATATTTGCAATATCATTATATATGGCTGATTTGAGGTCTTTAACTTGTTAATATTTTAATGTGTTCTTGAGAAGCTTTGTTTGAGTGTTCTTTTTACTTCTCATTAATAGGCATTGATATGTTAAATAAATTGTAATTGAGCTCTAGAGGCAGTACAGTAGAATGAGAAGGCTTTGGAATAAGAAACTTGGTATCAGGTCCTACTCCCTGAAACCTATCTATGTTACTTTATATGGGCAAATGGTCTTTGCAGATGTAATAAAAGTTAAGGACCTTGAGATGGGGAGATTACCCTGGATTTTCCAGGTTGGCCTTATATGCCATTACAGTTGTCATTAAAAGAGTGAGGCATAGGGAAATTTGCTGCCCTCAGAAGTGGAGAAGGCACTATGACCACGTAGGCAAAGAATGAAGTGATGTGGCCACAGGCCAAGGAATGCTGGCAGCCATCAGAAGCTGGAAGGCGCAAGGGACGATCTTCTGGAGCCTCCAGAAGGAGAGCTGTTCTTCCCACGCCTGATTTCAACTCAGTGATACTGATTTCAGCATTCTCAACTCCAGAACTGTGGAAGAATCAATTTCTGCTGTTTTCATCCACCAAGTTCATAGTAATTCATGACAGCAGTTGTAGGAAGTGAATGTCACAGGCTTTGGAATCTCAGCTCCGTCTCGTACCCTTTGTGGAATGGGCATATTATTCAACCTCCTTGAGCCTCAGTACCTTCACCTGCCTAATCTAATCAATAATAGCATCCTCACAGAGTTTAATTCTTCTCAGAGAATTAAATGAATTATCAAGGACAAAGTACCTAGCACAATGCTGTGCACGCAGCAGGTTCTAAAGGAAAGCTTATTCCCACTCCTGCCTTAGGGATTAAATACCAGGATGGTTGTGAAACTGTTTAAGTTTTAGATAAATTCTTTATTCTAAAATAAGACAAACACAGAAAAAATTTTCTAACAAAATATCTAGAAATGATTTAAGATAATTTATTAAACTCTAACAGACACAATGATTATCCTCTTTGGGAAAAGCCTTTGTTCCAAAGTCACTGAATGACTGAAAATTTCAGCTGCAATTCCACTGAAGAAAGAACTTTTTCCTCCAAATGAGTCTTTCTGTGTTTAGCACATGGTTGAGTCCACAACTTTGTTGTCTCTACTTGATTAATCTGCTGAATGTAACAGTGATTTTGTAATTAAGATACATAAAAGTGGTGTTATTTTTAAAAAGAAAGGAGTATCTGGTGAAGAAATAGGATGGAGATAATGTAGTAGGAGAGAAATGTATTTTGTTCTTTTAATTGTGGGGGAGGGGACTCAAAACTCTCAGAGTCATAGTGATACTAACCTGTTTTAGTTACCACTATCATCTATCACTGATTCTACAGAAAACCCTTTAATATGAATCTCCTTGCCTGTGATTTGAACTGAATGCAAGGAGATTATCAGTGTGATCCTTTTGTAAGAGCAAGGTAACTTTTAGGCTGACAATGAAATTTATCTTTGCCCAGAGATAACTTTTTTGAAACAACATTTCGCTCAGTTTCAGAGTATTACATTTTGTGCTCCTCTGGATATGTTCCTTTAGAACAGAGAACTTATTTAGGCCTCAGTGTCTTCATCTCTAAAATGAAGGAGATGGGCATTTATAAAATTGCTAAAAATCCATATTTTAATTCTTTTCCAACCAATCCTACTTCCCCCAAACCACAATTTTTCTGAGATTCCCCCAAACCAATTCTTCAATCAAGTAGCCCAAATGACACCATCTAAATTCACCTGCCAGGTCAAAAGCTTGCAAGGAATCAAAAAAAAAAAAAAAAAAGGTAGTGTTCTCTGATAACATTCACTAGGGAGTACAAACGTACAATATAGGATTGTCCTCCAAAACATGGCACAAACACAGATGGAAAACAGAAAATTGTGAAGACTATGAAACAGCATGTAATTTAAATTTAGAAATAATCTAGAAAAACACTGAAAAGACCAGAGTTGGAAAGCATCTATTAAAGCAATGAGGCTCAGGAAAGTGAAATGAAGCTGCCACATCTCCTCTAGCTGTAGCTAGGTGTCAGTATGCAAACGTAGGACTGACTGGTGCTGGCTTTCAGAGGAGGAAACCTTGGTCAGCCATCTTCTGCGTTCAAATGATTGTTCTCCAGGGGGCGGATGTGGCTCAAATGGTTGGGCGTCCGTCTGCCATATGGAGGGACCTGGGTTCGATCCCCGGGACCTCCAGGTAAAATAAAAAAAAAAAAAATCAAATGATTGTTCTCCAGGTGTTGGGGGAGGAGGGAAAAGGGTTTGGAAGAGAGTAACCAGCACAGTGGACACTGGGGCACCCAACACGTCATCATAAATGCCACTTTAATTTTCACCCTCCTTGGGCCCCATAAACCTGCTTCAGAGCAGGTAGTTTTTCCTTATCACCAGATGAAAAGTGGGGTACTCCCACTCAGGTCTGGAGACCATTTTATGTAATGCAGCCTCAATTTAACAATTAAGAGTGTTCAGTTCCACACTTAAAAAAGGAAAGGAAAGGGAAGCGGCTGTGGCTCAATCAGTAGGGCTCCCGTTTACCATATGGGAGGCCCCAGGTTCGGTTCCCGGGGCCTCCTGGTGAAGGCAAGCCCGCCCGCACGGCGTGGTTAACTGACCCAGCGAGCACAAGCAGCAAGGGGGGGATAAATGAATAAATAAATAAAATCTTTAAAAAAAAAAAAAAAAAAAAAAAAAAGGAAAGGAAACTTTGAACCTTATGTACTGAGCAAATTCCAGGTCTAGCAAACATAGATTACTTATTGATTAAAAAGAAAACAAAACAAAACCCCACACAAAATAGTTAGATATAAAAACAAATTAATGTTTTATAGAACCTGGGAAAAAGAATTTTCAGCAAAGTAAAAAAAAAAAAAAAAAATTTTAAGAAAGAAAATTAAAGAAAGCCTTAATTTCTTAAAGAATTTTTTAAAAAATTTAATTCTTTACTGTGGAATAGCTCAGGAAGTCACTTCTGTTTTAGATAACAGAATTGATAACTGAGCAAGGAATGGCACTGCGGATTATAAAAGTCTTGCTTTAACTTCAAACTTGATTTCACCTTACAACTGCTTTCCTCACTGAGTAGACCCTGCAGCAGGCTGGCTGCTCATGATGAGAGATGGGTGTGTTGAGCTGCTGCTTTTTCTTGCAGGCTCTTAGGATAGTTAAGGCAGAAGCAGCAGCCGGCCTGGCTATAGACTCTGAGCCTGGCAGGTGGCAGCAGTTTAAAGCTGGCACGTTTTTGGGGGGTAATCTCATGGGCTCATGGTGAATCCCCTGCATGTAGGCCCCTCTGGCCACAGCTCAAGAACAGTCAAGCTTCCTGGGTGGGCTCCCCTTTAACATGACTCCATACCTGAGTCTGGTCCTCAGTGTCTGTGGGCCTTTGCAGGGCATGCCGTTTATTTCCAGACACAGCCTGTCTCTGACATTCACAGGCCACGTTCCCTCCTCAGGCAAGTCGGGCGTCTCTCTTCCATGTCCCCCACCTGGAGGGTGCACAAGTGATGCCTTTGAGTTGTCACTGGGCTAGAAGTGAGAGCAGCGATTTGATTTAGCAGCTCTCCCCCAGGAAAAGGTCCTCACAAATCATCAAGAGTCTCCACTGTCCTGGCCCTTTAATACCCTTGATTTGGGTGAGGCACCCATGGGGGAATTGAGACATGTCCCCCACAAAGTACATGTTCAAGCCTTAATTCGCATTCCCGTGCGAGTAAGCCCATCTGTAAAGAACTTTGAAGATGTTATTATTAGTTAAGGTGTAGACTCATTTGTGAGCAGGATCTTCAAAGAGCCTAAGATGAGCTCACATTGAATCTGGGTGGCCCATAATCTGGATGGCTGGGGCCTCTGTAAGGAAAGGAAATCCTGACAGAGCCGCTGAGCAGAGGTAGACGCCAGGAGGAGACGCCACTGTTGGAGACAGAGAAGCAAAGAACCCCACAGACCATGGCAAGGCAGCACCAGAACCCGACAGGAGAAAACACGGACCTTGATTCTGGACTTCTGGCCTCCAAAACCATGATAGGGTAAGTTTCTGTTGTTTAAGCCAAACCATTGTGTGGTGGTGACAGAGCTGCCCTGGCAAACTAAGACAGCTTTCGAGAGCAATGATGCGCTCTGGAAATGGGAACGTTGGTAGTCTGCCTCCCATTGCATTGGCTTTCTGCTCCCTGTGATGTCTTGGCATCTGTCAGAGCTTCCAAGTTAACAGCGTGTTACACTGGCTTAGTTACTCAGTGGTCTTTCCTGGGAAAACAGGGCTGACAGTACGTGTGTCTGTTACCAGAATAACAAAAAAACCTCACATGCCTATTATGAAAATGACACCAGGTATCAACCACAGAAACGTTGATTCATTTCTTTAAGCAATTGCTTCCTATGTCTTAGACATTGCTCAGGACCTAGGACACAAAGATATAAAAGCTAGCACTCCAGAGATAGATAGATAAAGCAGTTGCCATGGGATAAATGCTGTGGTCCTATGAGCAATAGATAGTTAGATAATCAAAGCAATGCAAATTAAGGCAACAAGGACATACCATCATCACCTATGAGAACAATCAAAACTTTGAAAATACCCAGTCAATTAGGATGAAAGGAAATATCTAAATGCTATTGGTAGAATGGTAAATCAATGTAACATCTTTGAAGGACAAAGAAACATTATCTATATATAAAGTGTATATACATGTTGACCTAATAATTTTAATTCTCAACTCTATCCAAAAACACACATAAAAAATATACATGCACAGAGGCACAGCACCGTATTCATCAGAATGTTCATTGCAGCTTTGTTTGAATGGATAAACCAGCCGAGCAAAACTCAAGAAATAAATTTTAATGTCATTATACAATAGAATAAACAGAACTAGGTAGATTTATGTCTGCTCATATAGCAATATCTCCTAGATGCATTACTAGACAAGAAGGCACAGGATGGCATAAATTGTATGAGCCCATAATTTAAAACAAAATAAATATGTGCATACTTTGCTATACACTAAAATGTTCTGGAAGGATTCTTAAACTGCCAAGAGTGGGAATAGGACCAGAGGTAGAGGTGATGGCAGGAAACTGTATTTTTCATTCCATGCCCTTCTGAACTCTTTTAATTTTTTTCTCTGTGCTTGTATCACTGTATAAAAATTTAATTTTAAAAGGTATAATAAGACCTCAATGAACTTACACCTCCTGGAGCCTTGCCACCAACCATAGACCACAGTTCACACTGTAGACCACACTATGGGAGATGTTTGTGTTGGATGTGGTGGGAGGTGTGGGAGGTGGGCAACATGGGAATCCGAGTGGGTTCCGTATAATATTTTAGGTAATCTAAGCACCTCTTAAAATATATGTATATATATATATAAAAAATAACATTTTTGTAAGCAAATACACATATATGCATATATATTTATATATCATTTTACAAATGTTTGTATGTATTGTGAGAATTTTGATTTTTACCCATAATAAAAAAATAAATAAATAAATAAATAAATAAATAAATACTATTAACTAAAAAAAAAAAAAAAAAAAAAAAAAAGGTATAATAAGAGCCCAGAGGTATGAATGACTAAATACTAATGTATGAATAAATTATAGTGCTCCTGAAGATCTTTGAAGTTTTTATCATAGGATGAAAAGATAAATATAGAGAACTCATGATGTGGTTGAAGAAATACATCTGTATCTGAAATCAAGCTGAATGTTACCAAATAATTCAGACTTGGATTTTTCAATAAATGTAAAGAAATTGTATTATGCAAAGACTACTTATTTTAAAGGAAAGGATGAGAAAGAAATAAAGGCTAATTGTATAATGATAGAACTGGTATGTTCTCATGTGAAAAGTAAATTCTAAGTAAAATGGACAGCATTTTCATGTACTTAATATAAGTACATTAAAAGATCTATGAAATTACTACTGATAGTCCAGCCAAATATTTGCCTAAGTAAAAGAATCCAAAAATGTCACAATTTAGGCATATCGAGGTATAGGTTATAAAGGATTTTGAAATACATTATTCCCTGTGTTTTCCCCTAAAAGGTAAGTAGGAACTGAATTATTATCGGTCCCTAATGAAGAAACAGATTTTGAGAAATGAGAAACCAGCCCAAGGTCACAGAGTGGGTAAATCTTACAGACTGGATCTTGAATCCAGATCCTCTGACTCCAAACCCATTATCCTTTCCAGAGCTGCCTCTAAGAAGTCACTTCCACTGGTAATATGCACCTAAAGCCGGATGGAAAAAGCAATACATTATGACCATTCATCACTTTAAATTAGCATTTTACCAAGTAACCACGCTTTCATATTGTGATTTATTCATTAATTTATCATTTTATTGTTTCTCAGAAACCTTCAAAAGCAACATTCACTATCCCTTTGTTATAAAATATATTGGCAACAAACTTGAATTTATTGATTCAGGTCATTCTGATAAAGGTAAATTTAGTAAATCATAAATTTGAAACAGTTTGAATTAGTACATGTTAAAAAGTTTTGGCACCAATGTATTTTTCTCCCATTACTACTCTCAAATTCCCTTTGTTTTGGAAGAATTTTTCCTTCAGATATATAAATTGCAACTTTATTCTGTTTCTAAAGGAGTTAATGATATAAAAATAAGTTAATGATATAAAAACCCTAAAATTTTTCAAGGTACTAAGTTACTTTAAAAAATAAAAACAATAATATTTGATTTTAAAATTAGCAACCAAAAACGTTTATGTGACTGGTTTGGTCATCCATATTCTGCTGTTATTCAGACAGATCTTTCTGTATTCTTATTAACCTTTGCATGCAGGTCTGGAACTGCTTTGTATTCAAAAGGATCAAAATGCTTTTCAGACTCATCACCTTAAAAATGAAAGAGGCCAGAGACCAGAGGTTCATGATAAGAGGCAGAGTTCTCCAAACTTGCTTCATTATAGCATCATCTGAGGATCTCGTTAAAAGTTCTGAATCCCAGGACACATCACACACACACACACACACAAGTGCACACACACACACAACTTTCTAGAGCAGAAGCCAAGAATCTGATTTTTTGACAAGCACCTCATGCTGAGTCTTTGATCAGGAAAGTTCCAAAAACCACTGAGCCAGAGAGGCAAAGATAAGAAACAGGCACCTTTCCAAATTTATAAATAAGTGAAGACCATACTTGATAGCACCTGAGAATTTGAAGAACTGAAATAGAAGTAACATCCCCACCTAGTCCAGGAATAAAGTTGCAGTGGCTTCCAAGAGAAGCTCAAATTTCCTAAACTATACCCTGAGGGGGAGGGGTAAACATAAGGTCCAAGGCCAAGGATCCAATAGGCCCGGGTTTTGTGTGTGTGTGTGTGTGTGTTTTTTTTCACTTCTTTTATTTTTTAAAATATACTTTGATTACATAAATGTTACAGAGAATATATAGGGGATTCCCACATGTGCTGCTCCCCACACCTTCCACATTTTCCCACATTAGCAACATCTTTCATCAGTGTGGTACATTCGTTGCAAATGATAAACATATTTTGGAGCATTGCCACTGAGCATGGATTATAGTTTATACTGTAGTTTACACCCTTTCCCACAGTGAGGGGATATACATGGGAGGAAGTTTACCTGGGTATACATATAAGGCATATAAACATGTTCAAATGCTCATGGGGCATTGTCACGGTGGGTGGAGAGTCACACAATAACCAAAAGACTATCAAATTCCCATCCAGGGGAGCTCTGCCACATTCTCAAATGGAACAAGAATGCCCCAAGAACAGGGACAATGACTTGTGAAGGAGGATGGCCCATTGAAGGACACTTGATATTGATGACTATGCTTATGAGCCTTGGCTCTTGAAATTGAAACCTAGCCTAGTGACGTAGGGTGCCTAAGAGTTACCTACTGAGAGCCTCCTTGTTGCTCATATGTGGCCTCTCTATAAGCCGAACTCAGCATATAAAAGCAATAAATTCCCCCCAGTGTGGGACACAACTCCCAGGGATGAGCCTCCCTGGCACCGAGGGATTGCTACCAAGTACCAACAAGCAATGCATCTGGAAAAAACAAAAAACAAAACAAAATAAAACACCTTGACCAAAAGGGGGAAAAGCTAAAGTCAAATGAGTTTGTATGCCTAAGAGACTTCAAAGTGAGTCAAGAGGCTATCCCAGAGGTAGCATTTATGCACATCTCAACAGGCCAGGGGTTCTTAACCGTCTTTGTTCCATGGACGCTTTTGACAGTCAGGTAAAAACCACAGACCCCTTACTAAGTCCATGCTATACTGTCTATTATTTAATAAATATATTCACCCACACCAACACATCCCCACAAGACTAATGCTTTTTTGCATTTCAATTCAAGCTCATGGACCCCTTGTTAAGAACCCCTGCAATAGGCTAAGGAGCCTTGGGTGTGGAGGGCCAATACATTAAGTATCAGCATGCTATGCAGGGTGGTTTCCACAGAGTATTTGCTCCTTTTGCTCTGGGTGAAGCTGCCCTATTTCTACTCTTGCTTTAGTAGTATTTAGACCAACTCTCATCCAAGCCTATGGAAAAATTCTCTCTTAGTGCTCTTTCCCTTGGGCCTTTTCTAGCCATCAATATGGTAAGATGTCAAGGACCAAGGTCATGAGACAGGCTAAGGATAAAGGAAGCTGAGAAGTACTGTCACTTTTATTCTAGACCAAGGGATAAAGAGACGAGAACCCACAAGGTCCAGCTGAGCTCACCAGGACTAGTGAAAATAGTACAGTTTAGGATGCTGTTTTCACCCTGCACATTTTTTTCAGTCATGCAGGCAAACATAGTAGATTCTGTAGAAGATTCCAGTGTTAAGATCTAGGACAAAAGTTTTTCTTTCTAAAGATATGAATAACAGGCTGATTGTAAATGTCTTCCAAAGGGCTCACAAATGAAGGTCAAAGCTTCTGGCCCAAAAAGCTAGGTAAGGTATTTTAAACACTTTGCAGCCGTGGACACCACAGAAAATCTAATGAAAGTTGTGTGTGCTTCTTCTGGAAAAAAAAATACACTATTAGATGTGAACACAAAATTATGTATACAAGTTCAGAGTAAATCTAAAATCCCTCCATAACCACTCTGGATAGCCAAGAAATATTAAAAATTTTCCTGACCTAATAGCAGCCATGGTAGAGGACCTCCCCAGTTATAAATGCTGCTTTCAGCTATTTTTTATGAAATGCTAATTATCTGTCAGGCATTGGGCTGAGCCACTCAGCCACTCTTTAGAAAATTATCAGTAAGGTCATTGCCCATTTCCTGCCCCTACTTTCAGCCACTGAGGATGAAACCTTCACCTATGACCCTGAAAATTTACTTTAAATATGGAGCTGGTTTGTACTAGCTGATTACAAAATGATTCCAAGCCATCTGCTCAGCCTTTCATCCCACTAAATCTCCATCCAGATCTGCCTTCAAGATGGAATGGTTGTTTTGCCTGCTAACAGATCATTTAAGCTACACCCTGCTATTCAGTTTATACTTCTTGAGATTTATCAAAGTGTACTTACATGCCAACTCCACCTCAAGGTGTTTTGCCCTGGGATTCTGCCTGTCTGAGCAAACCCCTACTAAGTCTCCAAGAGCTGGAGAGAAGGAATAAAGAGCAGCATTTTAGGAGCTGTGATGTTTTTGCATTGGCCAGTTCAGTGTTACTTCCTCAAGCAGGCATGCAGCAGAGTGGACAGAGTTGATCCAGGGGAGAGAGTGAATTTAAGTGATACTTCAGCAACCAGCCAACCCAACCAGAATGAAAAAAAAAAAACCCACAAAAACACAAATGCAGTTGTCCACAACATTAAGCCACTTGTTTCTTCATAAAACCTGAAATTCAAGATAAATGGGACCAACAATCCAACAATTTCAGCTACAAACAAATACCAGGTCAGGGCCAAGTGTGCACTCACAATTATTAGTCAGAAAGGATTCCTTTGTCTCAATGTTCTGTTGAACTTGGTGCAGAAGGCCACTGCTTGAGCATCTTGCCTGAAAAAAAATTATAATTAATGAATTCAGAAACACCAGTCCATGCTACTCCTGGCAAATAAAATTAGGTTGTACAAAGAGTAAGATCTATCTCTTTTTCTACATTTTGAACTACTTAAAAGTGATTAAGCACCTTTGGAAACTTCAGAAACTCTTGGAAGTTTACAGGATCTTTCTAGGTAACTTAAGGAAGGGCTAACTGGTGCTTTCCATATGAAATCCAAAGTATTCTCTCTCTCTCTCACACACACACACACACACACACACACACACACACACACACACACAC
>JAKSZT010054462.1:7727166-7813252 GCA_026826555.1 Tolypeutes matacus | reverse complement strand
CTCTCTCTCTCTCTCTCTCTCTCTCTCTCTCTCTCTCTCTCTCTCTCCCCAGATTCATTCCATTTATAAAGGACTCCAGTAAGAGATTTAAGACCCATCCTGAATGAGGTGGGTCACACCTTAACTGAAGTAACCTAATCAAAAGGTCCTGCTTAAAACGAGTCCACACCCACAGGAACAGATTAGTTTTAAGAACATGATTTTCTTGGGCACATACAGTTCCAAACCACCACAAATACCTAAGGTTTATATTCAGTAAGTACTTGAAATGAAAATTAAAAATTATTGTATTACTGCTTTTTACCCTATTGTCTTAGAAATACTAGTACCTGAGATCTGAAAAGGCAATAAAATTGGAAGTATTGTAAACTCTTTGAAAATGCTGAATTTCTACCAAGATTTGATTTTTTTCCTCACTTACCTTTTTTTTTCTTTCAACAAAGCCATGAAATTCCAGAACCATAGATCTGGAAAACTCCATATTTCATAAAGGGGGAAACCGAGGCCCACAGAGATGAAGAGTGTGGGCTCTAATTAGACACACATCTAATTAGTGGTAGAGCCAGATTACAGACCCTACATAGTAGTGCTTCAACTCCATGCCCTCATCTGCAGGCATTAGGAATAAGACTTTATCAAGCCCATATTCTGTTTCCCACTTAATCCCAGCCAAAGTGGCAGAATTGCCTCCTGGTTTGGGAAAATAGCCACAAGAATCCCATTTCAGCCAATTCACATGTCTGAATGTGGATATCCTGCCACCAACCTCAGAGGCAGGCCACTGCTGATTGTGGGGCTGTTTTTCCAAAGAGCAGATGCACTGGGCACTTGAGTAAGGATGAGAAAGCTGATCTTGCTCCAGCTATCTGCCTCAGCACCATCATTTTCTCCACAAGCACATCCCCAAACCCAGCAGCTCTGA
Organism: Tolypeutes matacus; assembly: GCA_026826555.1. Lineage (NCBI taxonomy): Eukaryota > Metazoa > Chordata > Mammalia > Cingulata > Chlamyphoridae > Tolypeutes > Tolypeutes matacus. Next base: position 7,812,330 of record JAKSZT010054462.1, on the reverse strand, counting down.
GCACTTTGGAACATTTATATCTTTATTATTGCCCTCAGGAGAATAAATGGCATGCCAAAATATCAATATTAAAATTAGGCTGACAAAAACACCCAATAAATGTATGCCCTGTAGTCTAGATAAAATATCATGGTTACTGCCACAATCCATTATGTCACTCAGTGCAAGGACAAAGAAAATCTCATTATAATTTATTTCTGTCCCTTTGCATCAGTACAAACAGCTCATTTAAATAAAATGATAAGCAGGACAGTCTGAGTTACTCGTTTAGGAAAGCTATGCCCTCATTTTACCAGTTAGAGGTCTTGATTAAGTAGCTTTGACACTGACTCACAAGATTTTGAAGACAAATGATATTTTAGAGGTCATTTAAACCCAAAACTTCACTGAAATCTAGCTTTCCCTCCTCTGTTCCCCATCACAAACGGACATGTCTCTGTTACTGTTATGTTCTTTGTAGCCATTTATCTATTTTGACACATTTTTCACCCCCACCCTCACACCCACCACTAGATGGTGAGTTCTTAGGACAGGGATTTTGGCTTTATTTATTTTTATAGTCTCATCACTTATTATTGCATCTAACACATGGTCACATGGTAGACACTGATTGATTGCTAGATTAACTATTTTATGATTTTTTAAAATTGAGGACCCATCTTTCTTGTGGCCAAGGCAAAAGTCACTCATTCAGACTGATGATAGAACAAAAAAATATATTAGTGATTCCTTGCCAGTTTCCTTGGGCGGCATCATGTTGACCATTGCCAAATTATTTTAACTTGGTTATGCTTCATTGTGATGTAATCAGTTTGTATCATTACTTGCCAGAAAACAGACTTGTGAAATTCATTATTGGGCCCTATCTTATATCTACCGCTGAGGGTCTTATTCCATGCAATGATAGTGACCTCTCTCCCAGGAGAAATCCCTCTCTGCTGACTTCAGTACCAAGAAGAGCAACAAATTCCTTGAGTAATGGGTTTGTTTTTATATCATGGATAGTGAATAAAGAATGGCTGATAATTATCCCCTTTTGGCAGAAACTTCTAGAAAGCTTGGAACCAAATTTATCATAAACTCATAAGATTGTCATAATAGTTTCTATTTTAAGTTTCGTTCCTTTCCCTGCTTAATTGCCACCTATTTTTCCTTCCTTCAAATTAATTTTAATTCCATCTGCTTGGTTACATTTTTGAATGAATAATCGAAATCATTTATAGTAATTAGATGTGGCAGGTTGAATCATGTTCCCCAACAAGACATGTCCTTAAAGTTCATCCACATTCCTGTGGGTATGAACCCATTTGTAAATTGGACCCTTTGAGGATACATTATCATTTAAGGTACAGACCCTTTTGTGCATGGGATCACCTAAGTTCCTATGTAGGTGTGGTCAAACTGAATTAGGGCAGGCCTTAATCTGAGTTACTGGAGGCTTTATAAAGGGAAAGTCAGACACAGAGAATCCAGAAGGCATGGAAGCCAGAAGTCACAGAGCCACAGGAGGAAACGAAAGACATCACCATGTGCAACAGGCAGAGATGCAAGACAAAGAATTCCAAGGATGGCAGCAAGCCAGCAGCATCACACTGCAGACTCTGAGAGAAAGCATGACCTTGCCAGTGCCTTGATTTAGAACTTCTGGCTTTCAAAAGCATGAGTCAATAAACTGTTGTTTAAGGCAAGCCACTGTATGGTATTTATCAGAGCAGCTCTGGCAAACTAAGACAGTAAATAAAGACATAGAGATATTCCTATGCCTGTAGTCTCTCCATTACCCCAGCAGATTAAAGGCTACAGACCTGATGACCACTGCAAAATTTTCAAACGTGCTAGTCAGGGCCAACCAGTGCCCAAATTAAAGAGGTAAAGCTTCCTGCCCCACCCCATTTCTCTGTTCCCTGTGCCAATCTTCCAGTGGCTTTACTCTTTCCTTTAAGAGCCAAAGGCCTGTGACTACAACATCCTAGATGCTTCAAACAGCCCCCACCACAACTTCCAAATCCAAAATTCCTTCTCCATTCAAATTTCTTTCACCAGGTCTAAGTCTTTGCCTCATAGCAATGAGTAGTAATGAGTAATGAAAGCATAGGGTCTTACCTTAATTTTCTTTGTATCTGCACGAGTTTTAAGATAGTACTTGGTACCTGGAGATATCTGGTCCTTCAAAGAATGACTCAGATGAACCAATCTTTGCTATCTTAGAGCATCATGTTGCAACTTGACAATAGCACAACTCCTCAAAGAATTTCTTCAGGTCAGGTCCCCATCTCCTGACTCAATGAGCTGGACCTGGTAATGGCTTATGGGACAAAGCAATACAGAAAATACTGTTGGGATTAGCTTTGAGGATGATATGATCAATATTCAGGATGGGGCAAGTTTTGCTACAGTAACAAAAAAAACCCAAATCATGTGTCCTATACAACAGTGGTTCATCTTTCACTCACTCTATGAGTACAATACATGTTGGCTAAGGTTGGCATCAAGTCATTCTCACTGCAGGACTAGAAAAATGGAGCCACCACCTTTGTTTGTCAAGATGGCAGTGAAAGAGAGGAAGGGGTGAATCATGCACTGACTCTTAAAGTTTTGCTCAAAGTAATTCACATCATTTCTGTTCACATTTCATTGGCCAAAGCAAATTATATGGCAATACCTAAACTCAAATGAGGCACTCTTACATGTACCAAGAAGAAGGGGAGCTTGAAATAGTTCGTGAACGGCATGATGATGACCACAGAGATAACCTGAGGCTTCTCAGAAAATGGGAGGAGCCTTGCAGTCCTACATGGGCTGTATATTCCAGTGAAAAGTTCAGACATCACTGGAGGACTCAGAAGTGAGATATTTTTGGTACGTTGGGGCTCCATAAAGAAACCAGGTACTGTTTTATTGTATCACCTGTATTTAAAATTATTTTTAGAAGAATAGCATAAAATGCTACAAGCATTAGACTGGCAGTAAAGTTTCCAGTTTTCAGGACTGGGTCTTTTACAGCTTTTACAGCTTATTTGTCAAAGAGGCAACTTGAAGATTTAGAGTATCTAGGAACACTGGAATCAGAGAGACCCAGATTCAGAACCCAGCTCTCCAGAATCTTCAGCAAGTTGGCAAACATCTCAGAACTCAGTTTCTTATTTAAAATGGTGGATGTTTCAAGAACTGAGATTATGTGTGAAAAAATATGTCTCTAGAGCTTGCCAAAAGCTCACAAAATCTTAGTTTCTTTTCTTTAGCCTCACCTGTTTTCTTGTCGTTCTTTGTTGGTGATTAAGATACGAGTTTGCATAGATTCCAGAGTGTTCTGTTTTCAGCACCATGAAGGAACAAAAGAATCAAAACATACTTATTAAGCATCTACTATATCTACCTTTGGGTTAGGACCTTTGAGAATAAAAAAAAAAAAAACTGTATGTTAGCAACTGCATGTTAGGTGGTGAACAATAACAGCCAATACAATGGAGGCTAAATTGACAAGCATAGTTGAAGTTCTTCTGGAACTCAGAAAAGGGTACACAAGGACTCTCCTGTCCAATACAGTAGGCAATAGTCACATGTGGCTACTGAGCACAAAGTGTGGCTGGTTTCAGTTGAGAAGTCTGACTTCCATAAGGCGGGCTCAGTATGGAAGCTTTTAAGCTAGGAACTCTGATTAAGATGAAGTTGAATTCCCCAGGAAAAGCTGACTGGCTGAAATAGAGGCAGAAATTCTTTCTGACTTCTGAAATCCTCAGTTCTAGCTTTTACGACCTCCAGCTGATTGGAAAGGCAGACTACCTTCATTGCTAAGTGCAATTTCCTTTCTTGATTGCAGATGCAATCAGATACAGATGCCATCAACAGACTATAGAAGCAAATCCATCTATTGAATACCTTCACAGGAACAATTAGTCCAATGCTCACCTGACCAAACACTGGACTCCACAACCTAGCCAATTCAACACATGAAATTAACCCCACGCCAGGCACGGGCTCACTTCTGTTGAGAACCACTGTTTTAAGTAATTCAGGGAGAATTCAGGGAAGAATTCAGAGAGTGGGTCAGAGGTGGATGTAACTGTAGTTGACCAGTCCTGCTTTCAGGAGACTATAGAACATCCGTGCTTATGAAGAAATGTAATAAGACGTAGACAACACGTCTGTCAGAGCCTGCCTGGTGGTCTTACCTGAATGATATGGGAGTGTGGCAGAGAGAGCACGGAGTGTGGTTTGGAAACTTGAGTTAGTACTGTGATCTGGCACTAGTTGCTGCGTGACCTTTAGTAGGTCCATCCATGAATGGGGATAATAGTAATTCCTGTGGACTGGGTGGTTATGAGGGGAAAAAAAAAAAAAAAAAGGAAATGTCACATGGAGATGCTTTAAAGTGTTATTTTATTAGAGGTACTTTGTAGAGCTCTGCCACTCCCCACCATCTGCTGATGCCTGCAGTTTTTTAAAGCGAACAAATGCCTTTCTCCACACCATGAGAGATTAAGATTTAAAATGCAAATAACACAGAAGGGTGAAAGGGGACCACGACGTGATGAGCCATGGCCAAGGTCAAAGTGGGTGCTGGAGGCTTTGTGTGTGTTTACTCACTCTCTGACCTCCACAGCAATCCTATAAAATCAGTAGTGCCTCCATTTACAAATCAGAATACTTAGTTTCAGACAGCTAGAGTATTTCTTCCAGAAATTCCTTAATGACAGAGAGAGCAAGGATCAAACCCATGTCTAGTTTGGCTCAAAGTCCATGTTCTCCCCACTGTGGCATAAACCTCTTAATTGCTGCAACACGGAGCCCCAAAACACTGGTCCCAGAAGGCGGTAGGGGGAGGTTCCCTGATCCACTACACTGGGGAATTTCCTATTCAAGAAGCATTCTTCCACACCAATCCTCTTGGAGAGTCAAATGAGTCCCAGAAAATCCTGCAGTAAAAAAAAAACCTCGCTGGGTCTGGCATTTCCAAAATCTCATGTCCAGGGAACCATTTTTATGGCACCACACACATGAATATCCCCCTGCCATGGCCAAGTCTGGTGGCCACCCTGCCATGTAAAGGAATGAAGGCAAACCCTTGCCTGGCATGTGAGGAAAGAGGAAATTCACACAGGGCATGGAGAACCCAAGAGGGTGCAGCCCATGGAGCTCTAGAAACAAACACGAAGAGGAGGCTCTGCCACCTGCACAATTTAACTCAGGGCCTTGGGTGGACAGAACTTGAGGAACTGGCAAATATGCCCAGCTTGAAAGCAATGCATCCCAGGTGCTCGCCTATGAACGAATGTAATCCAAATAGGCTAGACAGATTCTCAAAAAGGATTAGAGGTTTTAGTGTGCAGACTAGTCAAGGGTCTGAATTAATTCAGTCACTGGAAAACGTGGCTGTGTTCAATTCCTTTTCAAAGCTAGGTGTTTCTTATCTACCAACTGGAGCCTCCCAAGAGGCAAGATCACCTAACCAAATAAGGATTAAATTCATTTTTCATGCAGACCTGAGGTTCTTTCCCGACATTTAAATCTTTAGTGTGCCCTCAGATAAGAAGGTGGCAGCACAGGCTGCACAATGCTATAGTAAGAAGACGTGGAAGACACTCAGCCCACAGACAAGAATGTCAGCCCTGTGAAATAGACTGATGTGTCTCATGTTTACACAGCAAATTACATTTTCAAATAACATATCATAACAGATTAAGCCTTAAAAAAAATCTTTCTTTCCAGGCCAGTGAGTGCTTTGTAGGATTATTCAGTCCAGAGGGGCTCCTGCCCTCCCCTGCTGTCAAGGTCAGGAGAAAAAAGCTTCCCATAAATAGCCTCCGTAGTGCCAATCTGAATTGAAATGCAACCCCTGGGCATATACCACAGAGCACCCCAGGTTGGCCATTACATCTCCAAGTTACAGCTATGCCCAGAGGAGGTGATCAATAATTACCTTTTTCCTGGGAGAGTTCGCAAGGTTTTATTTTAAAACAAATAGCATACACTTAAACCAATGAGTTTTTGTTTTGTTTTGTTTTGCTGCTTCGAATCACAAGAGGGGGTGAATTTAAGGCCCTTTTATTGGCTTGGTTTCTTTGTAGAAGGCATGCTTGATTGCTACAGCTGCTGAGCCTTGTAAACAAATTTATACTTGATGAAAAAATAAACACCTTCTCAAATGACGTACAACTGCTTGATGATCTCGGAGAGAGCTAATCTCTTGACAGCAGGTCCAGAGAAGGAGGGATAGCATGCTTTTCAATGGGCCACAACTCTTAGGGGATGGGAAGGATGGGTGTCTATGAATGACCCATGGAAACCTGGAGTGCTTGCTTGCTTTCCATAGCCACTGAGTGCCTCTATTCCACTTTATAACTTCATCACGTTTTCTGGGCTCCCACCACCTCCAGACCACTACTCTTCCTTCTCTCTATTTTCTGTCTCCTAGATGCATCATTGACTGGGATGCCCCATAACGGAGATGGCCAACTGCTCAATAGGACTTCAGAGGCTCAGGGAAGGCCTGCCTGAAAATACCTTTTCTAATGCATAAAATCCAGTCTACTCTAAGGGACTTTTGCTTAGTAAAGCTTTTGTACTCTCTTTAAAAAAAAAAAAATGGAAAAGCTACCAAGTAAGAGAGGAATTAATGAAAGTTGCTCGAGGGTAAATGAGAGGGCAGAAGCAGGGACAATGGTTAGAAGTTTATTCATTCATCGAATATTTATTGAGTGCTTACTATGGACCACACACTGTTCTAGGAATTACAGGTGAAGTAGTGAAAAAGACAGGCAAGGCTCTTGCTTTGAGATAATATATGCAATCAGAGGGGGAAACTGATGAAAATAGCATGCAGTAATGAGTCTAACATGGTACTGTGATAGAGTTACTGGCCAGAAGAGGCCTCTCTGAGGCTGAGGTATTTCAGCAGGGATCTAAGTCCTATGGAGAATTGAGCACATGAAGATTAGGATGAGAGACCTTCCAGGCAGAGGACAAAGCAAGAGTAGTATCCCTAAGGAGGGAGTGAGCTTGGACTACTTGCCATTTAGAAAGAAGCCCAGTGTGGCTGGAACAAAGTGAGGAAAGGATAGAGTGCTAGAGCATGAGTTTGGAAAAAAAAGAAAGATCCGATTTTACAGGGTCTTATGGGCTGTGTTGGTTTTCCCAGGCTGCTGTAACAAAGTACCACAAACTGGTTGGCTTAAAATAACAGAAAGTGTATTATCTTGTAATTCTGGAGGCTGAAAGTACCAAATCAAGGAGATTGCAGGGCAGTCTCCCTCTGAGATCTGTGGAGGAGATCAATTTAGGTAGACTAAATTACGTACACCTGCACAGACGTGTTTTAATCCACATTCCTTTGGGTGTGAACCCACTGCAAGCAGGATCATCATCTGGAAGATGATCTTTTTAGTTAAGATGTGGCCCACCTGAATGAGGGTGGGTCTTAGTCCACATTACTGGGGGACTCATAAAGAAAAGAAACAAGAACCAGAAGTTGGAGGAGGCCACAGGGAGAAGCTATAAGTAGGCAGAAAGCAGACCCATGTGGCAGGCAGCAGAGATGTAGGTCAAGCATCCCCAAGGATTGAAGCAGACCAGCAACAGAGCTCTAGTCTTCAGGGAGAATTCATGGGCTTGCCAATGCCTTGATTTTGAGGTTCAAACCTCAAAACCCTGAGCCAAAAAAATGCGTGTTGTTTAAGCTAAACCAGTTTGTGTGGTATCTGTGATAGCACCTCTGGTGAACTAAGACAACTTCCTTGCCTCACCTTAGCTTCTGTATTTTTCCAGCAATATTCAGTGTTCCTTGACTTGTATATGTATCACCCCAATTTCTAACTCCATCTCTACATGGCCTTTCCTGTCTCACACGGTGTTATCCTCTCTGTGTCTGTGCCCAAATTTTCCTCTTCTCATAAGGACACCCGTCAAATTAGATTAGGGGCCCACCCTACTCCAGTATGACCTTATCTTAATTTAACTAATTCTATTTGCAATGACCCTATTTCCTAATAAAGTGATATTCTGAGGTCCTGGGTATTAGGACTTCTTCTGGGTGACACAATTTAACCTGTAATAGGCTGTGGTGAGTAAAGTCATACACCCCATCTTTTAAAAACATGTTCTTAATCTTAATCTGCATTCCTGTGGGTGTGAATTCATGTATAAATAGGACCATTTGAAGATGTTATTTTTAGTTAAGGGTGGGTGACTGAATGGGGGTGCATCTTAATCCATTGCTGGAGGCCTTATAAGGAGAACCTGGAACTCACAGAAGTAAGAAAGGAGAAGATATCATCATGTGTTGGGAGAAAGAGATACAAGCCAAGGAATCCTAAGGATTGCCAGCAGCCAGCACCAGAATGCTACAGAGTCGGGATAAAAGAAGCCTCTTGATTTTGGGCTTCTTCTAGCCTTAAAATCGTGAGCTAACAAATTCTTGTTAAGCCAAAACTAGATGGTGAAGCCAAAACGAAGACACGGGGTTTGTTAAAAGTTTAGAATCTGAAGTATTTTAAGCATGGGAATGACAATCGGATTTACATATGTAAAGATCATTCCATCTGTGCGTGGAGAATGGACTTGAGGTAAGCAAATGTGAGAGGGTCTAGCACAGAGGCTTTGGAAGTAGTCCTGTTGAGCTATGATCACGGCACAGGCTAATGTTCTACTCACAGAGATGAAGACAGGCAGGGAGATGGGTGACAGGTTCTGAATCAATAGGACATGCTTTTGGGGTAGATATTTGGGATAATAGAGGAAAAGGAAGTTATGGAGAAGGAGATATGACTAATTATAGGAGGACTACTCCCCTTATCAGAGCTTTCCTGAATTACCTTGGAAATTCAGTCACCAGGGGGATGCCATATACCAAGACAAGTCAAACTTCCAGCAGGGTGCTATGAGAAGGAACTGAAACTCTGCCCAGTAAGGACTAGATATCTTATCAGCTTTATTCCTGAGCTATTGCTTTCCTGCAAAAGCCCCCTAGGGGAGGCTCCACATTCAACAGAGTTATCTAGGCCTTGGTTGGAATAAATGCAACAAACTTTGTCTTATCCTCAGCAAGAGTTTTAGAGAGAGGGAAGAACGGTGGGTATGAGAATGAGGCACAGGGTGAGATGATGATCAAGCACAAATGGAAAGTCTAGGATTAGAAATGTTAACATTGCTGACTGTAAAATGTGAACAGGGGCTCCCTGTCACCAAAGTTAGCACGACTAGCTAACGCAACTCAACGCTCTTGTAGAATTTACTCCAGACGCTGTGTGAACCATCAGGAATGCAGAGATGAACAAGGCACTGCCACTGACTTCATGGAACCGGCCACTGCACTCTCAACAGAAGCAATGATAACACGACATTTAGCTGAAACTGACGTACATGATTCTTTAACATTTAAAATTTAAATATATAAAGCAAAAGCTCCTGGGTACAGTAGAGACATGCAAAAAAAAAAAAAAAAAAATACAGCCACTTTTTCACAGCTCCTTCGTGTATAAGGATGAAACGAGGAGACCTCTCTTTGGTGAGAGTTTGGTTCAACCTAAAATACCTTTTAAGGCTGCCAAATGCTATAGAACCAGGTTCTAGTCTACAATTGCAATTCCTCGGACTTCTTCAACACCCAGAAGCACTACAAAATCAAGTCTGCTCTTGCTCTCATTTTAATGTGTGTGGTTTTGTGTTTTGGTTTTTAATTAAGGAAATTTATATGCAAAAGTAGAAAGAATAACATATTAGAACAGATATACCCATCATCTGGTTTCAACAGTTAAATAACATGGCTAATTGAGTTCCATACTCTGCCTATTCCTCTCCCTCTGGATCAATAAGGCAATTCCAAACATTGTATCATTTCATCTATTCTAAGTATCTCTAAAAGATAAATATAAAACATAAAATAAAATATATAAAATATACAGTTGCAGTAATCTGTTACATTGGCAACCCCTTCTGTGACCCCTGCCTCCTGGTACTCATGCCATGTGGAGTCCCCTCCCCTTGAATTCTGGCCAGGCCTGCGACCTGCTTAGGCAGCAGAGTGAAGCAGAAGGGATGCCATGCCAAGTCAAGGCTTGGCAGCTTCCCCATTTGCTCTCTTGGCAGACCTGAGCTGCCAGGTAAGAATTCTAACTTTCCTGATGGATAGACTAGGTAGAGCCAAAGCAAGGAACACAGCTGTCAGTGAAAATGAAGTCTCAGACATATACCTCTAGCCGAGCCATTCTAATCAGCCCCAGGAACTTGAGTCATTCGAGGTAAAGTGTCAGAAATGTGAGTCAAGAAGTCAGGTTGGACATTCAGCCCCAGCTGTCATCACCTGGAACAGAACCAACCGTTTCTGCTGTATCCAATTGAATTCCTGAACCACAGAATTGTGAACAAATAAAACAGGTGTTATTTTAGGTCATTAAGTTTTGGGGTAATATGTTACAGAGCAATAGAGAACCAAAACATCAGTGTTCTCATTTCTTCAAATGTCTCATATTTTTTTTGTTTCAGTTGGAGTATCCCCATATATGATCAGTTGATCACTTCCATCTCTTGTAATCTAAAAGTTAACCCTTCATCTTTTTTGTTGTTCCCCATTACATCTTTTATTGAGGACATCGGATCCCACTTTCTATATGATTTCCCAAAGTTTAGATGTTACTAATTACATATCCATGGAGTCATTTAACATGTTTCACTATCTCCTGTATTTCCTGTAAATTGGAGGTTAGATCTAGAAGTCTGACCAGATTCAAGTTCATTTTTTATTTTACCTCTTTGCAAGTGATAAAAGACAAATGTGCATGGCCCTGGATACTCCTTCAGGTAACTTAGAGGACTGCCACGCTTGGACTGAGCCAGTCTACTGGAGACAGCAAGGTCTTTGGGTGGTATCTGCATTCCTGGCAGGCAGAGATGTTCTATGGACCTAACTATGCAGATATTTGCCCTGTTGTGCATACTCCCAACGTTTCTTGGCCCAAAGTGCAAGAAATGCCTATTTCTTAAACTAGGCATTTCCTAATTTATGTAACACAGTGTGGGGGCACAGTTCTGGGAGTGCTTTTTCTGCCCGTTCAGCCTGCTGGCCAGGGCAGGTCGCTCTCTTATCATGATGCATACAGGGCATCTAAGATGTGGGATAAGGATGATTCTGGGACTGTGTGCACTCTGCTCCTTATCTGTTACAAGTTTTGCCCCAAGAAATGTTATCTCTGCACAATGTGGCAATAGTCATGTGTGTCATTGATCATGCACTGCCGTACCAATTTCCATCACTTATAAGGTAGAGAACTTCTACCTTAATATAATTCCCTTAGCTCCCCTTTTTACAGGTTTCCAACTATAAACAATATTGCAATTAGCCAGCAACCTTGTCTTTCTCCAACCATCTTCTCCACCATCATCTCATGTAAAGTAATAATTTTTAGTACTATTAATACCCAAAATAAATTAGTGTGCTCCCTCTGTTTTCATATATATTCCCTATTCTCCCCAATTTGGCTGCTATATCTGTATTTGAAAAGCATATAGCTATTATATACCATACTCTCTCACTTATAAGCACCATTTAGTTCTATACATATATACTTAATATACACTGCCACTTGTTAGGACAATTTTTTTTTTTAGTTTTCTGAAGCTTTTTCTAGGAAAATACTTAGGAAGAACTCATAGAAAAAATATTCCATAAATTCTTTCATTTCATAATTGTCTGTGGTCTTAGTGCTTGAAAATAATATTAGTAGATTATATAATTTGAAGTTTACAGTTTTTTCTTTGACCATCTTAACTATATTTCTTTGTTGTCTTCTGGATAGTGTTACTGTCCAAAAGTCTGAAGGCAATATTACTTTCATTCTTTCATAAGTGACTTGGTCATTTGCCTATTTCCCCAAGGTTCTAGGTATTTGTTCTCTTTTTTGTTTGTTTGTTTCCTTATAGAATCTAATGGCAGTAATAGAATTTGTTCCCATGTTGGCCTTTCTAGGTTAATATTCTCAAATACTCAGTGTTCCCTTTCACTATGTCATGTCAAGTATTTTTCTTCTTTTAGGAACGTTTCCTTTAATATAGTGTTTGGTTCCATTTGTCTTCATATTATACATATGTTGGCTCTTCTTTGCCTAACTTCAACGGCTATAACCTTCCCCCAAATCCTTTTAGTTTTTCCTTTGTTCTTTTTTATTTTTTTAACTTTCTGCATTTCCAACTTCTATTTATACAAAGACATTCTTTCTGTTGTGTTCTTTAACTACTGTGCAACTTCTAGTTTGTTCTTTATTTCTCATATGATATTTGTCTTCTATCTCCAATTTCTCCTTTGTTTTGCAACCTCTTCTTCCAATTCTTCCTTTTCTTCAGTCACCTTATTTCTGAAATTTTCTATTTTAATTTAGGTTGTTCTTTCATAGCTAGTATTATTTTCTTAATTTATTTTAGTTAGTTTTAAAATGTAAAGTTAGAGTTTTAACTTCTTTTATTGGCATATTTTCCTGGCATGCTTTCATTGTTGGTAGGGCTTTGACACTATTTGTACAGCTTTTCCCATTTTAAAGAAATAGATATTCCTGAACTCTTAAGGGATAGAGAGGTAGGCCAGGAAAGCATTTTGAGCTTCACAGGGCTAGTATTCTTCTTTTGTTATTTTTACAAAATGATAAACAATTAGATCTTATACATTGCTCCCCTCCCCAAATTTTTGTGGTCCCCCCCCCCATCATGTCTGTCCTGCTCAATTTGGATTCTGGTCCCAGAACTTTCTCCTCAATGCAGGACTTTGTCTTTTAACCTTTGGTTTGTTAGTTTTGAGTGCTTATAAGGCACAGATTGCTCCATAACAGTCAGATCTTATTTCATTGAATGCCCTTGCACTCAGCTGCAAATTTATCCTTCAGAAACTCCTCCTAGTTTAAACCTCTGTTCTCTGATTGACCAGTTATGTTTTTCAGCATGTACTTGTTGGCAATTTTGAGATACTTTCAATTCATGGGGCCATCAAAAGGCATTTTCCTTCTTCCACTCCCTTCAACACAGATATTTGCAATTATAGTTGATTTGTTCCCACCATTCATATTTGGTATACATGAACATGTCATACTTTGTCCCCTAGTTTTGTTGTAGATATTGTAAATGGGTCTTTAGTTTCTTTGTCACATCTAATATGTGCATGTTTCTGGGGATATATGGGGAAGTACAAAAACAACACATTGTTATCACCTTCTCAGCATCTTTTTTAAATGTGTTTTTAACTCTCTAAGGAAAATTAGAAAAGTATCAATTGCAGAAAAGATCAAAATAGTGCTATACATATAGTATGTTCATTTCTCTACACAAACTTTTCATGATATATATTCTTATGTTCAAATGGAAAAGAATTAATTGTTGTTATTCCATAGAATATAATCATTCACCAAGCCTCAAATCCAGTGTGCCTTTCTGGAACTAAGAATTCTTAAAAGTTTGTTCTTCTCCAAAGTTTCTTTTCTGAACCCTACCCTTGAAATTCTTCACCCATCAAAATAATGAAATTATTTTCCTAACCATGAAGCAAACTCTGGCTGATACCCCTCCACCCTCATACAGAATAGTCTATGTAGTATTGGCCACCTTTCAAGGAGTAGATAAGAAAACTGAAGAACTATTCATAAAATAACTAAAGGAATGGTTGCTACAGATTAGGTTACTGTATCTGAAAAAATGAAGGCCCTTGTTAATGAGCAGATCAGGCATTTTCCAAGAGATTGCTCTTTGCTCAGTCATCTCTAATCTCCAAAGTTTACTATGAGCAACAATTTTCAGAGATGTCCTAGTTGGTTTCAATTCTTAGGATCAAGTCTAACATAGGATCCAATTTCTAAATCCAGCAACTGACAGCATTCTTCCAAGTATAAATCTGTCTGCTCCATTCAACTATTCTTTTAGGCAACTCACTACCAGGGAGCTAGGTCTTATCTCATGTATAAAAAAACAAGGACAGGGCAAAATGCTGAATCTCCATGCACAAGGCAATTCTGGAAAAGTCAATGCAGTCAAACTATTCATTATACTGATGGTTTGGGGTGGCAGGCTAGTGGGGAGAAGGATTAAATAATAGATGCTGTTTAAAAACAAAGAAACAAGCAAACAAACAAACAAAAACTCTTCAACATATGGGAAGATGATGTAGCTGAAAAAGTAACAAGGAAGTTGAACCAAAAATGGCCTCCAAGGCTAACCCCAGGTGGCATGGCATTGAGCTGGTCTGGCCTTATCCTCATCAGGAGGGGCTCGGCAGGAACCCAGCTCACCACAGATGCCCCAGGCCTCCTGGAGCTGGGAAGCTGCCTTGAAATTCTTCACCCATTAAAATAATGAACTGCTGTAGAGCTGCTGTAGAAAGCTGACTCCTAAATCCACAGTGAGTGGTGCTCAAGCAGTTTGTTTATTCAGGACACCCTCAAAAAGTACCCATGCCATAAAAAGGGCAAACAGCACAGGGTAGCAGCCCCCTATCTGGACCAGCCCTGCCGAGCCCAAGCATGCCACTGCTCATGATGCCATGGGACACCATCTCCTAAGCTCCACGGGATGCTTCTGCTGCCTCTTCCCGCCGACCCTGAGGACCTTGGTGCTATAAGGGAAGTATTCCTTTTTGTTCTGCCTCTGCCACTAAATATGAGTGGGATTGTCAGTGTCTCTGGGCTTTAGTTCCTCAGCCATAAAATGAAGAGGTTTGCCTTTAATGGCGATTTCAAGCTTTTTATTCCCTAGGTAATAGAAGGAAATGTTTCAAAGAATATCAGACTCAGAAGTTCAATTTGTGAAGCACACTGGAGAAACTCCTGTGCTTGTCTCAGGAGGGGAGGCCTTGGATAGCCATGAGAAACTGCTGTCCCCACGCTCCATCAGCCCCACTGCTTCCAGGCAGGCTCTGCCCCCGTGTGCTCTGACCACTAGGATTTTTCTACCTTTGTTCCCTGTGGTGGAGTCCCTGCCTTGGCCAGTAGCTTCATACTTCATTCCTTCTAGCCTGGCTGCTGCCTGGTGTCTACTAAACACGTTCTTAGGATCTGAAGGTTCCCCATAAACTCCCTCCTGAGAACTGAAGCCACAAATACCTGCGGGCAGCGTCCTCCTGGCTGCCCATACCTCAGAATCGGTAACAGTGGTAGAACACTAGGACCATGCCAGTCACAGAGCAAGCACTATGTAAGCGTCCCATAAATGCGAGTCCCCTCGACTCCAAGAGACAAATGAGGAAATGCCAGAGATAAAGATGCTAGGCCTTGCTAATGAAGTAGATCTTCATCATGCATACAGTTTGACTCATGCCTCAGGCCCCTGGCCTGCTCTTAGGCCTGTCATCCCGGCTAGTAAAGCAATTCCTCACAGGGGTACCAGAGCATGGCCCTCACTGGACCCAGGGAAGACGCTTCAGTGAGCCTCTGCAGGGAGCCAACCAACATGCTCCTGAGTTGTTAGAACTGTCCACAGCCAGGAAGTGTTCATTAAAATGTTGTCTGGGAGAAAGCCTCCAGTTTTCATCTATTTCTCAGTTCTTTTTTAGAAACATTTGGTAGCTGCATCAAGAAAGTATGGTTAGGAAGCAGATGTGGCTCAAGCAATTGAGCACCGCCTACCACATGGAAGATCCAGGTTTGGTTCCCGGTGCCTCCTAAAGAAGACGAGCAAGACAATGAGCTGACTTGATGGGCTGGCATGATGGGCTGGTGCAGCAAGCTGATGCCACAAGATGATACAACAAGATGACGTAACAAGAGACACATGGAGGAGGACGTAATGGGAGATACAACAAAGCAGGGAGCGGAGGTGGCTCCAGCAACTAGGCACCTCCCTCCCGCATGGGATGTCCCAGGTTCGGTTCCTGGTGCTTCCTTAAAAAAAAAAAAAAAAGGAAGACCAGCGCACAACAAACAGACACAGCAAATGCAAACAATGATGGGGGTGGGGCGGGGGGAGAAATAAATAAATAAAACAAATCTTAAAAAAAAAGAAAGAAAGTATGGTTACTATAAATCAATGACTTTATTTTTTTAATTTAATTAAGTTTCTGAAGTACCTAGAGGAAAAAAAGAAAATAATTTTCATTTAAAATTGTCTGGAGGAGCAGATAGCTCAAGTGGTTGAGTGCCTGCTTCCCATGTATGAGGTCCTGAGTTCAATTCCCTGGTACTTCCTAAAAACAAAAACAAACAAACAAATGAATAAAAAGAAAAACAACTCTCATTGGGGAGTGGATGTAGCTCAGTGGCTGAGTGCCTCCTTACCATGTACAAGGTCCTGGGTTCAATCCCTGGTACCTCTTTAAAAAAAATTGTCTGGGTAATCCCAAAAAACAAAGCGTATCTACAACTGCAAGCAAAACAGTTCTTTCCATCTGCCCCATAAGATCTAAGTCCCCTCTCAATCTGAAGCAGAGCAGACATCACCATCTTCAAATTCTCAAGGTTGAGGAATGAACAAACATAAGGGTGGAATGCAGCCATGGACCAAAGTAGACTTAGTATTGTAGTAAAAGAAGAACTTGGAACATTGATATAAAGATAGTGGTCATCAGAGTTCCTGGAGCAGGGGGGAGAATAGGTGTAATATGGGGCATTTGGGGGACATTGGAATTGTCCTGCATGACTTTGCAATGATGGATAAAGGCCATTATACATCTTGTCAAAACCTATAAAATTATGCAATGCAAAGTGTAAACCATAATGTAAACTATAGACCAGGCTTAGTAGCAATGTCTCAATATTTGTTCATCAATTGAAACAAATGTACCACACCTAAAGTAAAATGATTTTAATAGGGAGAAATATGAGGGGGTAGTAAGTTGGAATCCCTTATATCTTCAATGTAACTTTTCTGTATTCTAAAACTTATTTTAAATTATGTTTTAAAAGATGGAGACAGAGTTGGACTCAGTTGTGGTTTCCCTACCCACGGCTCTTCTGCCCCTTCTATTTGAACTATGGTTAGTACTAGACTTGACAGGTGTGTGTCCAAGAGACTTAAATCTTTGGTCCATCCATGTGCCAGTTGGGTCCTGAATCTCAACAGAGTTGCAACACCTACTCTCCAGTTCCCTAGACTTACCCAGGACAACTAACAAAGAGATGATGGACAACATCTATCACAAGGAACAGAGCGAGTCTACAACTACAGGCAAGATAGTCCCATCCATTTGCCCCATGGGATCTAAGCCCCCTCTCAATTAGAAGCAGAGTGGGCATCACCATCCCAGAATCCTCAGGATTGGGGAATGAACGATGGACTAGAGTAGACTTACTGTTATTCTGCTATAGACTTATTGTTATTCTAGTGATGGAGGAAATTTTACATTGATGTGGAGGCAGTGGCCACCAGAGGTTCTGAGGGGAGGGAGAGGAAAAAACATGTGTAATACGGGGGCATTTTGGGGACATTGTATTTATCCTGAATGGTGTTGCAATGATGGATACAGGCTATTATATATCGTGTCATAACTTACAAAATTGTGCAGGACAAAGTATAAACTATAATGTAAACTATAATCCACACTTAGTGGCAATGCTCCAAACTGTGCTCATCAATTGCAATGAAAGTACCTCACTAATGAAGGATGTTGGTAATGTGGGAAAATGTGGGAGGCATGAGGAGCGGGGCATATGGGAATCCCCTGTATTTTTTATGTGACATTGGTATAATCTAAGTATCTTTTAAAAAAAAATTTTTTTAATTAAAAAATTAAATTAAATGAAAGATAACAAAACTAGTTCCATTCAAAAAAAAGATAGGGGAAGTTGTCTAGGTAAATTGTAGAACAGTTTATCTGTTCATATGGCAAATGAATTCACCTCTGAAACACTGATACCCAAGAGCCCTCAAATGCCTGAACAAGGAGTTTCCATAAGAAAACAAAGCATATTAAACTCTAAGTATTTTCACTTTGGCCATTCACGAAAGACTCTTTTAAATTAAATAAATAGAATTTGTTCATTTTAACCACAGGGAAAAGAGGGCTGTATTTGACTTGTCTCCATAAAAAAACTGAACTATTGAATAAAATGTTCCCCTTCTTTAACAAAGCATCATCTCTTGAGCAGAATTTTTTTAGAACAAAGTACTGCTCCAAATTGATTCAACCTGCATCAATGCTCTGTTTCAACTCTTGTGTCAAATTCTGGTTTGGGAGTATTTAAGGTGTCATGTGTAAACTATGGTCTAATGATCCAAACAGAAAGAATGTTAAATCAGTAAGAATTTATTTCTCTCATATGACATTTACTCATTTGAAGGCAAAATGGTTTTTTGAAAAAGAGAGAAGATAAATTCTGCTTGTTTCAATTTGCCATGTAAAATGAAATATGTTTCGTTGCCAATAGAGACAAAAAAATGTGCTTTCTTCTTTTTCCTGATCTATTGATTTTTATGAAGATTTCTGCTGTAATCCCCTACTAAGCCTATCAATTAAATGTATAGTGAGTCCTCATACCTCATCACTCTCCTAGTCTTATGTCTTCA
The DNA here is from genome assembly GCA_026826555.1 of Tolypeutes matacus. Classification (NCBI taxonomy): domain Eukaryota; kingdom Metazoa; phylum Chordata; class Mammalia; order Cingulata; family Chlamyphoridae; genus Tolypeutes; species Tolypeutes matacus. The sequence goes on along the minus strand of JAKSZT010054462.1, from coordinate 7,793,865 downwards.
GTTGTTCCCCATCCAGGTTCTCACTGTTAGATGTCCTCCATTTATTAGTCTCAACTAACTTTCTACAATTTTATTTCCAATTACTCTGGTTCTATAAAGCTTGTTTTCTCTTAACTACCTTAAAAATTTTGTCTATTTCTTCTTCCGTACATTTGTATAAACTGTTCCCTCCGACAAGAATGCCAACCTCTTTCTCTTCAGTGATTAAAGTATGATCCATGCTTCCAGGCCACAATGAAAAGGACACTTCTGGAAAGAGATATATAGTGTACTTATATTGCTTTGGAATCAGATGACCTGCATTCAGATTGAAACTACCTACTAAAACTGTGGTATTATTAAATTAGATTGAGCATCAACTTCCCCAAAAGTAAAATGCACATGACTCAGAAGATAAAATTTCCTTATCATCTTCTATAAATTAGGTACTGTCTTAAATACTGAGGTCTACAGAGAGTAAAACAGAACAAGGTCCTTAAGCTCATGGAGCCTAAAGTCTACTGTGAGTGTCAGAAGATAAGCAAGTAAACTAAGAAATGCCTGGTTTCAGGTAGTGAGGAGTAAAATAAAGAGAAATAAAATGGGACAAGAGGATAAAGATTAACTGGGTTAGGGAGGAGGGTGGCAATTGTAGATGGGGTCATCTAAAAAGATGTATCTGCTCTGGTTTTTTAGTTCATCCTGAACTGAAGTGAGAGAATGAACCGTGTGTCTGAAGATAGTTCCAGTCAGAATGGGTAAAGGCCTTGGGCAAGATGAGCTTGGCAGGTTTGAATTGGAAAAAAAAAAAACCTTTGCAGGATAGAATAAGGGGTTTGAACTTTGTTTTAAGCATGACAGGATTTCATCTGGGGGCCTTGAGCAAGATAATGACATGATGATATTTAACTCCCAAAAGAACTCTGGCTGCTTTGTGAAGAATAGAGGTAAGAAAAAGACAGCAAGAAGACTGATTAGAAGGGATCGTCATGCTTCAGAGGAAGGGATGACAGTTGCTCAGACCTGGAGCAGCAATGGAGTTACTCAAAATCGATCTGATTTAGAATAAATGTTGAATATAGAGTCAAGAAGACTTGCTGATGGATTGGATGTGAGATATAATGAAATGCAGATTTAAGGCAAATTCCCAAGTTGAGGGCTGAGCAGCCCTGTAAACGGGGGTGCCCCCTTCTGCAGGGGAGAACAGAGCAGGGGAGAGGAGTCAGAGCTCTGTTTTGAACAGTGAGGTCTGAGATGCCATCAGACAAACAAGTGGGGCTCGCTGGTGGGAAGTTGTAAACAGGAGCCTAAAGAACAGGAAGAGGTGGAGCTGAATATACAAATTTGAGAGTCCATCTTCATTATGATCATAGTTAAAATCTGGGGACTGAATGAGATCCTAGGTTGTGGAGAAAAATGAGGGCTGAGTCCTGGAGTTTTCTAGTATTTAGAGGTTCGAAGAGAAGAAGGATCCAGCAGAGTAGCCAAGGAAACTGAAGGAAACCCAGGTATGGTATCTTGGAACCAAGTGGAAAAAAAATTTCACCAAAAAAATATCAAAAAAGTTGGTTTCTAAAAAATTATCAAAAGTGTCCAAATACTGTGGAAAGGACCAGAAGATGAGGACTGGATACCACCATTGAATTTCTCAAGTTGAAGCCAATGGAGACTGTCAAGAGCAGTTTCATGAGTGGTAGAGATGGCAGCCTGACTGAAGTAAGTTCGAGAGAGAGAGGTGGTGAAAGTGAGAGTGTGCACCTCTTTTACAGCATAAAAGTAAAAGTAGAGCAATATAGCAATTAAAAACATTACTGTAAAGGCAAACAAAAATAACGGGGCGATATCTGGAGGGAGTTGTGTGATCATCAGAGAGTAAAATGCGGGATTTTCAGATGGTTTTTGTTTGTTTGATTTCTGTTTGTTTTGGTTTTGGATGGAGATCGGTGTGTTTGCATATTGACAGGGTTGATCCAAGAGAGAATGAAAATAAAGTATGTAGAGTATCAAGTAAAACTTAGCATTTGGTAAGTGATGGCTATTATTTTTATTATCATTATTACCTGTTCCGTAAAGTCTTTCCTAATGCTCGCTGGTTCACCCCTTATTTGCAGCATCCATGGGGATTTTCATCACACGTTCTTTGGCTCTGTAACATTTCCTCACCATCTCCCCCTCTGATGACACTGCCAGCACAGTTCACATTCAGACGTCATTGTGAAACTGACTCTGAGAATCATTTGGAGAAAAAGGTCGATCCATTCTTGGGAGGCAAAACCAACTTTGAAAAGGACAGATGCTCTGCTCACAGGTTCCAGCTCCCAAATTGAGGAGGGAGGCAGAAGGGAGACGGAAAAAGGCGGACACAGTTCATCATCCCTGAGCAGCCCCGCCAGCCAGTGGATTTCTGGCCTCTGCCATCAGATCATCTCCTTGCCTCACAGAACTGCACACAGTCATTTGGTTCAGAGTTCACTGCAGCCAACGGAACGGCCTGAAAGGGTGGCTTTTGAAAAGTAAACAACACTCAAGAGAAATTAGGATTTGATGTCAAAGGAATTTCTAGTCTGTGCAGATGTATTTTTTCCAATACTTTTTTCCCAAATCAAGAGGATCAAAGGTCTAAATGGCTTCATTAGAGAGTAAATACAGACACAGAAGCCTGAAAATCACTCTCTCAGAAGTCATCTTCTGCTCTAAAATGTGCCAGCCTCTCCTCAAAAGCAGCTGCCTGTTTTGGCTTTCCCACTGTGGCCTCACTCAGACCAGAATTCCCATCCTAAGTGAGGGAGAGATCTTGTGATGTGAAAAAAAAATGGGAGGCACTTATTTTTTTCCTTTATGTGTGTAAAATGTGAAAGTGAAGTTTACGGATGTTCTAATATTAGAATTAGAAATATTAAAAACATAATACACATGCTGAAATTTTAATAGACTGCGCATTTTTTAATCTAATATGAAACAAAAGAAAAGAAAATTCATTGCCAGAGAAACTTTGAAGCCAATAAAATAGCAGGCAAATTGGAAAAGAAGGGGGGAAATGGCAAGGTAATTCAGGATATATTTTAAGTTGCATTTCAGAAACAAATACAAAAGCTAGAGAAAGGCAAGCAGAAAATTTAAATGACAAAATCAAAAATGAGGAATGATAGTTTTAAGCATATCTAAGAGAGTGATAGGAAAATGAAAGTTTATTTCTACAATTATACTAATTAATTTAATGAGTGAACATTTGGAATTATAAATATTGTCGCTTCCAAAGTTCGGTCCTCAATTCTTGCACCCAGCCACCCCCACTTCCAGCTCAAGCTCACCCACGACCCCGCCCCACAAACACACGCACAGACTACAAGAGAACTAAGAGACTCTTAGGAAGTCTAAACAGAGAATGGAACCACCAGGCGCCAGGTTGCAGGTGTGTCCGTGGATAAACTTTGCAAAGGGTGCTAACCCTTCTGAGTTTACGGGCCCCAGGTGCCAAACTTTGCCACATAGGAGCATAAATATGCAGGCATCAAAGTTTAGCATAATTCTCTCAAAAATGCGTCTGCTGATAGAATATCTACAATGCCTCGTTAATCCTTAAAAGACAGAGATTTGGACGGTAAAACAATCATGTAAATTGCAACCTCAATATAAAACCCTTAAATTTATCTTCTGCTCTCATTTCTCCTACCTTATCTTTCAGATGTTTTCCTTCAGCTTCATTTCTGTGAACTCGTTCCTAAATATATAGAAGGAATGCAAGCTAGGGAGTATCATGTCATTTTTTTAAATGATAAAGAGGCAACATTTGTACTCTTTCTTAAGTAACTCGCACACAATGGAATGGTTGTAATGTCAAGCACCAAATGTGTACCAAGCATCTGTAAATGAATGGTGAAGGATTAAAACAATTTCAAAGCACAAAACCTATTCTCTAAGAGTTTGCAACTGACAAGTAGCAACAGTTTTAGTCACTGTAGCTGTTAACAATGGGGCTGTTTACAGCATAAAAATAAAAGTAAAGCAATATATCAATTTAAAAATATGTTTGGTTGCCTTTGTTTGTACACTATTATGATAAGCCCAGGGGAGATATAAATATGTATGAGACATTATCCCTGCTCATGGGAAGCTCACAATAAAAAGAGTGTTGGTCATATTTTAGCTCAAAAAGCATTTTTGTATACAATGTCTAATTTTTCAGTCCTTCAAATGCTTCTGAGAAGCAGGTGAGGCAGGCATTATCTTTTCTATTATACAGATGTAGAAATCAAGGGCCTTGACAAAGTCAAGTAGCCAGTAAATGACAGAGAAATGACTAAAACCAAAGAGTTCCCATACCAAGTACCAGGCTGACTCTCACTTTTCAGTTGGCAAATGGCAACATATCTAGCATATATCCTTGTACGTAAGATACACTGAGAGAATAATACAGTTCAGGATAAGTGAGCATCACATGGGAAGGACCCAGAGCATACTCTCTTGAAGTTGAGAGAAGAGATGGCTCTCCACTGGGATGGTCTTGAAAATATCTATGTATAGGAGAAGCAGCGAGGAAAGGGAGGGCATTCTCGGAGAAGAGGGAATTGCACAAAACAGATCCTTCGGAAGCATGCACACTGTCACCTGCATGACGGGAGTAGAGATGGCGGAGGTGCTCTGGGAGCTAATGTTGGAGAGGTGATCATTGTAGAAGACTTTCGGGACTGTGCTGGGGGTTTGAACCTGATTCTGTAAAGATAATAGAGAATGAAACAGGTTTCTGAGTCAGATGGCGAGCTTAACCTAGCAGAGGTGGGTAGGAATTACAAAGATAGCACGAGTCAGGAAGAACTATTAGGAGTCTGTAAAGATAGAGGACTCTGTGGGTGCAGAGCTGGAAGGAGTTGTGCTAGAAAAATCCACGCTCCTAACCACAGAAAAAGACATGATTGAATCAGGTTCATTTTTAGCAAGTTTCTTAGCAATTATGCGGGTGTCATCACAGAAAGAATTAGTTAATTGAAGGGATCTTACAGGTGATAAGACAAAAAATAGCTCCAATGTCATCAGCACCACTGTGGATTTCTTTAAAAGGAGCACTAGATCCTACAGTTAGAAAGTCTTGTGCCCCCTCACCCCTACTTCTGCATTTAAGAGTGCTATCAGTGCTAATGGAAGTTACGAATGTACTGTGGAGGGGGAAACACGTTGCGTGAATAGGAATAGCAATTTATAGGACTGCTTGAACTCAGAGATTACATTCTGCAGAAAGAAGCCTGTGTTCAATCCAAAAAATTGGCCGAGTCAAGTGGTGTTCCAAACAAATGCCAGAAATAGCCTGTATTTTTGGCTCAATCAGCCACACTACATAGCCATTTTCCTAAAAGCCTACTGGAAACTGAACAGCCCGTGCAGTCCTAAATATTTTTACGGTGTAAGGTGTTTTTTCATGAGAACCATACCATGCCAGGAGGGAACTATTCTCTAAGATGGTGAAGTGTTAATATGTTCCCGGTGGTAGGAACGGGCTTTCTGGGCTAATGCAGTTAATGGGAAATATTCTTTGACCTTGTGTACTCAGTAAGCATCCATGAAGAAAGGAGTCTCATTTGGGGAAAGCATACCAATTTTTCACATTCTAGTGCAAACTTCCCCTCTGAGATTCTCTTCCAACCTCAGTCAAGGGATGGCTTGTCCTTTGGTCAGGCTCATGGATATGCTTTGCTCACTTGGCTGGACTTGTCACAGAGGCACAGGGAGGCGAGAGTGCCTTGAGGGATGAGGAAGCTCATCCTGAAGAGCCCAACACCCCACTTTACAGATGAATGAGCTGAGACTCATGGAAGTGAACTGTGTAATTGCCTGCCCTAATCCTTGAAAGAATTTGCATGCTCCCTACTTCTCAATCTGCAAAAATTGTCTTCTCCTGAAATACCAATTCTCCTTAGGGGAGACCTTCCATGCCTTCTGAACACTAATGAATAGTGACTGTGTTTGAAAGGATTGGCTGCAATCCATTTTCCCGAATAGGCCTGGCCAAGGCTAATGCAACGTGTGTTTTCATGCCAACTTAACCTTTGGGCACAATGCCCAAAGGAAATCAAGCCATGGATCCACTGAAAATGAAGCACAGGCTACTACAAAAGAGAATGACTTCCACCTTGAAGTTTACTTCCATGGGAACCTGTGTGTGTAGGATAATTCTGATGTCTGCTTCCTCACTTCCTGTAGGATAAAGTTGAAATTCCTTGACATTATTATCTGGCCCCTATTTTCCCAGCTTCAATTCTCTCCTCTCCCCTCATCCCTGCCAAATACTTCCTAGTCCTAATTTAGTATTTTCTGACTTCTTTTTCATCATAATCCCAGTAAGAAATATATTTTACATCATAACCCAGTACACCCCTGCAAGCCCAGACACACCCAGGCACACCCGGAGAAGCAATCAAATCACACGTTGTACAAAACACTCTTACCATTCTTTGTGGTGCACTGTTTTCTGTTCCACTTTATTCCATTTCATTTTTAATGTTGCCTTTGAACCATGAAAATCATTTATTGCTCACTGAGCAAAGGCCTATACTAAAAATATTGTTCTGGTTTACAGAAAGTCTTGTTTCTGTGGCACATTCACTTAAGACTCTAGACTTTCACATTATTCTTTCTATCTGCTTACAATGTCTCAACACCTCTTCTTTAGCTGGTGTTCATCATATTTTAAAGCCCAATTCTGATCTGATCAACTCTGTGAAATCTTTATCCACCACCAGCCCACCCACAAAATTTTGCTATAGAACTGACTATATTTGTCTATATCCTTGGCTGTTTTTTGTTTATATCTTTGCCCCCTATATTATGCCATGAGTTCCTCAGTTCAGGGGACCATATCATATGTCTCAGAGGTGCATACCACACTGTTTAGCACAAAGTGGGGTGAGTAAATATTCTTGTTCTTTGTAAAGAAGGATCAGGGAGGCACAGAATTTATGAGTGACCCATTTTTAGTAGATCATACCTTGGTAAAAACCTGGGCACAACTGTCCTAGTAAACTAGCTGAAGGATATTCCATCTTCCTCTCATTTGCTTCCTAATTAGAATTGACACCCTTAAGGGCAACTCTTTCATTGGCCTGTCCAGCATCCCCTTTCTCTTCTTGTGTAAAGTCATCCTGGCTTTTCCCTGGGCAGCCACTACTCCCTGATTCCCTGAGAATGGTCTGCCCCTACCTTGTGCTTCTAGGGGAGGTCCAGTAGCTGGGCCTACCTAAGGAGAGGTCTCCATCCCGCTAACCACTGAAATCGGTTCAAGTTGGACACCCAACCCAACTAGACCAATATTTGTTATACCCAAAATTTTGCTAGAATTGTTGGAAAGACATTCTTTTTTCTAATATACGGGGTGCTAAGCATCATGTAAATCCACAGCTTCTGGGGGTCACTGGTGCTACTCTGTGGAGAACAGAAACCAGAAATGAAGCCTACACAGAAGATGGCAGAACCAGAGATCAGGACAGACACATTTCCAGTTGATATTGAATATCTCCATCCAGCCATGCCTGATGGTTACACATGAACTTTTTGTTAATTTATCCTAAGCCATTTTTTATTTAGGCTTCAGTCTATTGCAATATAAAATGTCCTGACATTTCACATTTGTCAAATGAATCATTGTAAGTCTTCCCAAAGGTCTTGATCTTTAAACCTAGGAATGGGAAGTATGACACAGTAATGGCAAGAGAATCCAGGTGAAGGAACAGAATATTGGCCTTCAGCCACTGCTGAATGAGTGAATAAATGAGTTTCTAGATATCAGAATCCAGAAAAGATCTTTTGTGTCTTTGCCCACATAACCTCCAACCTCTCACTGATGGCGAGAATGATAACGCCAACACAGAGGAGATGGAAATGAGCCTGGCTCCCAGGATTCCTGGGGATCTCCAGGTCCAAGGGCTCTGCTCCACTTCTCCTGCTTTAATGTCACAGAAGCACCATTAAATTGTGAACATAGAGAAAGGTGCAATTCCTGGAGTCACAACTTTTATCCACGTCAACTTGTTTATCTTTTTTTGCCAGGGTTATCTCTACTAGCCAGCAGAAATGCAGTAAGTTTCTGTCTGCTGAATTCGAACCCAATTGGTGACATTCAATGAAGCTGTGATGCCCAGTCTTTTAATAATTTTCATATATATGTTTGTGTATATAATATGAATTACATGTGTAAATGTCTGTATGTGCATGTAAACACACACACATTCATACATATGAAAGACAATTTCTCTTTCTTGTTTTCAAGATTTCTTTACTGGCACAAGACCTGTGGCTGCTGGTCAGACCCTCAGTGCGAGTCCAACTGCTCAGTCTGCCCGATTCTTTCCACATTTAATGCAACGTGACAGGGAGAAAACAGCTATTTACTCTAATGAATTCTCCTTGACAAAATGAGAGATTACTTCAAAATTGAAGCAGCCAAAGCTGATACCCTGGATGGAAATAATTACACTGTGCGGTCTGGGGAGATTAGAAACTCTTTATGGAGAGGGGGAAAAAAGTCACTTTAAAACATTCAAATTCAAGAGTGTCCTAAAGAATGCAGGCATTAAAATAAGCTTATGTATGAAGGAGATGGTTTCCAGCTGTGCGATTTTAGTGGTTTTTTTCTATTCATTACAGGAAGCTGCTCTAGCCCCTCTAAATAAACAATGAAGTTAGCAGCCACTCAAGGCAGGGTGCTATCTAAAGCCACAAATGCAACCAAACTGGGCCACTGGAAGGTAATGTCAGGTTGGGAAATACAGCATATCTGGGGATAGGGAGCACAAAATAGATATTAAGTCTAAAGTGCTTCGTGTCACCAAGAAGCTTCAAGAAGAAAGACCTTCTGACTTCTGGATGTTGAGTAGAGTCAGAGTAGAAATAGGTAGGAGCAAATCCCCAGAGGTGGGTAGGAGACCAACAAGGACTAGATACCCTTATATTAGCAGAAGGGACCAGGTCTTACACTTTGTATTACATGGCTTGTGCCTAGAAGAGGAAAGATAAAGGGTGGGGAGCTGGGAAAGATGGAGGGAGAGAAGTTTGGATGTGGACAGGGGTTTTACCTTCAAGAAAGGCATGTCAACCTTTCCTGTCCTCAGCCTTCAGCAGCAAAGAAGGTGGGAAAGTTCTAGCACCATTCCAAAGTTCCTTCAAATTCCTGGTTCTATCAGCCTGGAGTATTTTATATGACAGGAATAGTTTTCCTGGCGCTAAGAACTCTGAACCCTTTGTTTTAAAGAGCACACAGAAAAGCAACCTATACCCTGGAATGAAACTGACTGTAAGTCTTTATATTGACAAAAGAAGCATTTTAGTAAAGTTTCAGATGAGCTTTGCTCTACTGGTACTCATACCACAACATGTTCTGCTGTGAATTTGTCTTCCTGATTGTTAGAGATAGTGAAAGAGGTCATAAAATCTTCTTTATTGGTATTAAATCATTTCTATACAAAATACCATCATGCAATCCTAGAAATCAAGATTGTTTAGAAAGTAAGACACTTTCTAGTTAATTTCATAGGCTTAATAGGGATGTGTCCAATAATTCAGGGGCACATTCTAAAGGAAAACTAGGACAAGTTCAAGAAGATTCAGTAAAAATTCAATATTGTTGATGCTATTGTACAATGGGCTTTCACAGATACTACTCATAAAGAGTTAATTGGTAAAAATCTTTTGGAAAATCAATTTGTCAATCAACAAAATATGTTGACTTTTGACCTAAGAATCTTAGTTTTTAGGAAATTAAACTAAGAATTAGCAATATAAATATTCTGTTCAAAAGTGTTTATGACAGCATTATTTATAATAGAAAGATTATTGAAAATATCTGCATTGAAAATGATGACTTGGTTAAATAATAAACAGTATATAAATATACAAATACAGTAAAATGCCATTTGGCCATTAAAATTAGCATTTTGAAAATTTTTGTCTAATGGAAAAATGTTTATAAGGAAATGTTAAGTGAAAGGGGAATGTGGAACTCTATAGAAAATAGTTTAACTATGCAAATAAGTGAGAGTGTATGTTTTCTATAGATTCATAAATATTACATAGAGAAAAATATCCATCAAAATGTTAATAATCTAAGTTACATGTGTCTCACTGTTATGGGTATAGGTTATTTAAATTTTCTTCTTTGCACTTTCCTATATTTTCCAAAATTTTAACAAGGAAAATGAATTACTTTGTGATCAAAATTTTTTTTACTTGGACATGTCACTTAATCATTCAAAGCCTCAATTTTCTCAGCTTAATAGAGCAATTTAATAACTGATCTCTTTTTTTTTCTGTTCTTGTTCATGCATCTGATGAAAAGTTGCAATGAATGAATTCTAAAATCCTCACCAAATCTCTTTTTTTTCCATTTTTATGACAATAATAATCACATCAGCAGTTTCATGTCCATTGGAGGGTTATGGTTATATTTGCTTTAAAACTCAACCATTACTCTGGACAGTATTTAGAAATCCTCTCCAGGAGGCAGCCCCCTTCATTCAGCCTAACTTCCTGCTCCTACAAGAAGGAGAGGTTCTTTTACCCCCCAAACCATGCACTAGAAGAGGACCTAGCAGGAGAACCGTGACACTGGGCTTCTAAGAGGACAGCCACAAGCTAGCTCGTTTCATATTTAAAATCAGCACTTTCCCTTTTCTTTCTTCCCCCTCTCACCCAGTCTTCAGATTTACCGTCCTATAGTTTTTTTGGCATGTGGACTGCCTAAAACTAGATTAGCAGAATTTTAGAAGGTTCACTTGAAATCTGTTAATCTTGTGCTTTTTATCCCCATGGCTTACCGCTAACTTTCTAATCTTATGTACCACTATTTCTCAGCATGAACTCTCCTTTGCAGCCAGTCAGGTGTTCAGACAGACCTGGCACATTTCCTAACCCTATGACCCTATCCATGTCCTTCCCTTATCTGGAATGTCCTCCTCTCAGCTCTTCACCCACCTAAATGCTAGATTATACGAATTTTTTATGGCAAGCCATGGCATACTCACTTTCATCTCCCCATAAGCTTCACATCGTTTTTGTACATAGTCGATACCCAATAAATATTTTAAATATGTTGCCATTTGAAGTGTTAAGAATATGGTGATAGATGATTAAATTACAACTAATGTAACTTATAGATAATAGTCAACAGTAATATTGTAATATTTTTACAGCAATGGCAAAGAAGATATTATATAAATCCTAAGGGACAATGATAGGGATATTAAGAGGATATGGGATTTTTATTTTTGGAGTAATGAAAATGTTCTAAAATTGACCGAGGTGATGATAGCATAACTCTGTGATGAAAATAAGAGCTAAAGAGTGTACACTTTGAGTGGATTGTACAAAGCACGGGACTGTATGACACAGGGAATCCAGTGGTAGAAGAAGTACTGTGGTTAACAGAACAAATATGAGAACGTTCTCTCATGAAACTAAAACAAATATATAATAATGGGGTGGGTTGGGGGAAAAATACACCAAATGTAAGAAATGGGCTGTAATTAGTTCATAGTTTGCAACAAATGTTTCACAACAGTGCAAGGTAGTGGTGGTGGGGTGATGTACGGGAGCCAGGTATGATGATATGCAGGTTTGTTTTGTAAGTTCACAACTTTTACTACATACTTACGGTTTATGTGTGTGCATGTATCTATGATATACTTGAATAAAATTTTGTTTTCATATATATATATTGCTATTTGAGTCCATTTCTGATCAATAAAAGGAAACCAACATGATTTTTTAGCCCAAAACAATATTACTCATCTTTGATTGCCCTCCTTATTCACCACACTTAGGTTAGAATGATTAAACTTTTCCAAAAATAAAATCCACCTTCAAATGACTCAGGTTTGCCACCAGAGAGTAGATCTTAGTGAGTAGGCCATCAGCTATAGAGGCAGATTTTAGAAAAAGTTCAAGGAAAGCTTAAACAGTAGTAAGACCATTGAAATCAATATGCGGCCTCTAAGAAGGACTGTTCTAATGTTATTACTTGAATGTAGATGTTTCCATATTTTATATGATCAGATTTACTGTAAGGTCATATCTTATCCATCTATTTCCCAATTCTAAAATCAGTCGTGCCTTACCATGCAATGGGAACTGAATGGCTCATGATTCTGAAGCTAGAAGTCCAAAATCAAGGCATCAGCAAATTGATTCTTTCTTCCCAAATACAATGGGTTTCTGGGGTTGGCTGTTGGCTATCCTTGGTCCTTCACTTTTCTGTCACATAGCAATGCACATGGCTAATGTCTTCTTTCTCCTCCACATTCCATTGACCTCCATCTTCTTCCCATGGCTTTCTCTATGTTTGAATTTCATTCTGCTTATAAAGGACTCCAGTAATCTGGATTAAAACCCAGCCTGATTCAGTTGGCCACAACTTAAGTAAAAATAACATCCTCAAAAAGGTCGTATTTACAGTGGGCTCACACCCACGGGAATAGAATTGAGATTAAGAACATGGTTTTTCAAGCTGGAATACATTATTCAACATATCACAAATCCCTTAAGAAAAAAAATCTACTAAGAAATTTAATCAGCATAAATTACAAATCAGACAAAGCAATCTTCCTCAAAGTAGAAGGACGGAAAAGCCTTTGTTCCTTTGGAAAAATACCTCCCTCCATATGGTCATATATGAGTATTTTCTCTTGGATATTAAAGTTTAAAAAAAAATACCATGTTTAAAAATTAAACTCGCTTTAGTTTTTCTATGATGCTTGACACAAACCATATACTAAATAATATTTATAATTAAAATTTGGTGATGGTGAGGAAGAAGGGGGAAAGAATTAAAAAGTGCTTCCAAAACTTTCACTGGGAAGCCACTCAACCATCTAATCATTTTTTTCCACATCAACTTCTTTTCTTAATTTCCCTTTAGTGTTGTTTACTTGAGCATTGTTCTAAATAATTCCTCTCCTTCTTTAGTGATAATACCTTTCCAGACTTGTAAATAGTTAACATGTTCTCTATTACTCTTTGCTTCACGGATTTTATCCTCATAATTATTCTCTTGAAGTTTATCTCATCAGCCCATAAATAATTCCTATTTTTTATCTCCCTTTTCTTTACAGCTTGTTCGGCATTTGCTCCATCTTCCTTGTAATGAGAAACTACAAAACAGAATGAACGACTCCAGATCATTGGACTCCTAGGTATTTACTTTGTCTCTAAAATATGCAGCGTTCCACTTCCCTAGTTCCTAATTTTAATTAAATAGGTAATTTTTTCTGGTCCTAACCCCTCCGCCTCCTATAATCAGCTTTTATGTGGCATGTCTTTACTTAGGATATTGTTACTACTAGGTGGAGCTGATCAGGAAAGACATTTATTGAATTAAAAATGGGAAGAAATTGTTAGGTTAGTTGATATATAAGGGAGAGGGCTGTAATAGGCAATGCATCTTTGAGATGTTTTTATTTTAAGCTTTATTCATGGGAATGAAATAAATTGCATCTGATCCAAGCAAATATAACTTGCTCAGTGAAAAAACAAAACAAAACAAAACCACCCACCCAGCAATATATTTGAACTAAGACCATAAGAAAGGAAAATATTCTTAGGCTATAACTCTCTTGCAAGCACAAAAGAGTGGCTAGAGTTTTAGAGTAGTCGCTCTGGAGGACAGTGACTGGATCACATAGGAGAAGGGTTTAAGATATAAATAAAAGTAGATTTAATGAGCTTAAGAAATGCTTTCACACATGCCTCCATTGCTGTCTCTCCTGTTGATATGGTTATGACCAGCATAAAAAACCAAGTGCATGGGCATCTACACTGTACTTGTGCTACCTATTTTCATCACTTTAGGGGGAAAATGGGGGTATCATTTGAGAGTGGGCTTGATCTCCTACCATTGCTAAAGTAGTTTGATCCCACCCAAATTTCCAAATTGATTAGGAAAGGCTAGCAGCTGTTGTTTCCCTTACATAGAAGATCTAGAGACTCAGTGGGACATGACTGGAACAGATTGGAACAATCTGGAATAAAAGGACCCAAGATAGAACTTGGTCCTGCTACTTTAAAGTTCTCGGAGAGGTAAACTCAGTTGCAGGTGGTGCCAGAGAATGTCCAATCCAAGGGTTGAAGTACAAGAGCTGAAGTGTTCAAATTCAGGAAAGCAGTCAACACTAGGGCTCTAAATTGTAGGAGAAGAGGATTGTGACGAGCAATTTGGAGCAAAATCAAGAGACCCAGGGTCTCTGAGATCAGAAACATTTTAGAAATCTCAATAACTAAGAACAAAGTCAGGCAGATAGATGGAATTCAAAGAGTCTCTCCACAGATGAAGGGTATCAGTCACAGACTGCAGTTCACTTTCAGGAAGAAAAACGGGAGATGTCCCCACAAGGACTTGCATGGGTAAGACAGACCCTGGTATTAAATAAAATGGGGGCCCACGAAGCTCATCAAGGCACAGGGAACAAGACAGAAACCAAGACATCAGATTAAGGGAATGAAGATCAGACCAGAGGGTGACAGCAAAGTTAACCCATTGCCAGATCCTGCTGTATAGATTCAAGCTCATTAAATCCATCTTGCATCAGGCAAGCAATATTCCTAGCAACAAGGGCAGGGTTGAACTTGACAGAGGGTATCAAGTTACCTCTAATGAGGGAAGAGAGATAGAGAAGCTGAGTATCAGTCAAGGCCTCACACCATATCATCAAGCATTTTCCCCTCTGGACCCCGGTTTGTTGGGATAGAATTTAAAATATTTTTGCAACACATATTGTGAATTTTAGAGCAGAAGAAATATCAGACGAGAATTTTATTTTTATTTCATTTATAAAAGCATAGATATGGAAATGAGTATTTGTGCCTCATAGTATTTATTGGACTTGAAATATATTTAATTTCCTGATAAAATCTGATATTCTCCCTGACCACCTCATTTTACATTTTATTTCACTCTCTTAAATGTCTTTAGTACTTATATGTGTTATTTTTCTGTCTTTAGTTTATATTATCTGATATCTGTTAACTTTTCTTATGCCTGCATATTGATTTGCAAACTCACCACAACCCAGCTTTTCTATCTTATTTCCTAAGTGACTCATCCTCTCCAATCTAACTATATAGTTGTTGTTTCTGGAATAAGTCAAGTGTTTCTCAGCTTTGCTCGTGCCATTTCCCTACTCGGATTGCTCCACTCAATTCCTTCTAGTTACCTGTCCCCACCCCTGGGCAGCCTGGCTGCCTTCACATCCCCTCATCCTGCCCACCTGCCACTGCCCACCATATACACATACATACATCACACATATATTTTGGATTTGGGCTCTAATCCAACATATTCTTATCACTCAAATGCTACCATTCTCCCACAGGATTTAAGCAGCTGAATGGATGGTCCATTCTGCACTCTAGAAACCCAGTCCAAGGCCCCAAGAACTTACCCCCATTTATTTCAATCAGCCTTCACCTGTACTCCACTGCAGCAACCCACACCCATGGCCCCACTGTTGACCATGTCATCCCATGGAACTGTCCAATTCTATCCCTGAAAGTACAACAGAGGGATATACTTACAGCAAGATCCAGGAAACTGAGCAGTGCTGGCAGAGCTCACCGCTTTGTAGGGGACCCAAAGCTTGCACATGCTGGAAGTTTCATCACAGCTTGGAGCCTGTAAGATCTGAATCATGGGAAAAATGTATTCCTCCACATTTTGCATATGCAGAAGTTGTGAATGGATTTTGCAGATATAGCTGACTCCAAAATTCCCATTATTTCTAGGTCCTCTGCCCACTAATGTTGAATTTAAGTATTGCACAACAGTTTGGGTTCATTAAATCGATTAATGTAACTTTAAGGTAAGATGGCTTCTGTCCTTACTCCATGTAATGTGCTGTGCTCAGTTCTAGGAATTATGTCAGTCCAAAGGACATAATCTTGGATGTCCAGGAGTTTGTAGAAGCCAGGGACATGAGGTACCAAAACAACCAGCCATTTTACATGCTAACCTAGGCAGCACCTCTCAGCCTACATCCCTGAATCTCAAAGAATATTTAAATGTAGTAATGGAGGACTGTAAATTATTTCCTATATTCTATATTCAAAATCCAAATGGAATTGGTAAGAGTACAAAAAAAGTGTCCTCCCGTCTTTACCAAAACACTGGTTTCTTTGCTTTCTACAAGAATGAAATCAACTCGGCCATAAGGGTGTTATCTCCCATTGGTGAGAAGCTCAGAAGCTTCAACTGCCATTTCTGTAGATCTTCATCCATTTTAAATGAAAAACAATAATTATTAATAAATTCAACTTGTTTTGAAAACAAAATCAGAATTCAGGACCCATGGAGTCAAAAAATAATTTAAAAATATGTAATGATTAAAAGACAGGGAAACATGTTCCCAGAAGTTACTGAGACAATCACAAACACTAGCCTGATAATCTGGGTTCTTGACCCCAAATTACTTCAGGCTAATTCACATAAAACTGTATTTTTTAACTTCCAAGCGGCATCCGAAATTGAATCCTTAAAGAAAAAGGAAAACTGAGACAGAAAATAGATATTGAGAGAACAGGAAGTTTTGAACATGTTTTTACTAAGAAATTAAAGTGGTACATATTTTTTTAAAATAACCAAAGCTAGTAGTTTTAGAAAATAGTAGGCTTGGGAACGAATTGTGAAATGATGTTTAAAGAAAACAAACAAGAATGAGGATTTCTGTGATAAGAAAAACATGATAACAAAATTTAGTTTTAGAATATCCACATTGCTCAGAGATACTTTCTACATTAGATAGTTAGCAATAGATGTGTCACTCTCCCATATATTAAAAGTAACTGGGAAATGATAAGAGAAATAGTTTAGCTGCTTTTATTGCCAAACAGGACAGGAATGTGATGATTAATACGAAGAGGTCAGAGGACATTGGTAAAGACGCTAAAAATAAACACTTAGAACAAGACTGTTCTTAGTCAAATTCAATAAATATTTTTTCAGACCTCCATGCTATGCCAAGCACTTTGCCAGGAACTTCATGCTGGATTTGATCAGTTTTTAAGCCATCGGGTGTTATTGTACTGGAAGTTTTAAAACTGTGAAAGGGGGGCATAGATTAAGAAAGCAAGCACTAATATTTTGGGGTCAGCACAGATTCAATCCTATGTCCTAGATCATCTACAACACAATAATTGCCACAATGATACATCAAATCATAGCCAAAGCTTAAATTATAAGTAATATCCCTTATATTATAAGTAATATACAAATAGGTAATATACCGATTTGTTTTTTTAGAAATTTTCCAAAAGAAAGGTTTAGAAATTTTTGATACTTAAAGAATTCATCTGTAAGCAACAAGAAGACCAGAGAACCTTTAGAGAATCCATTACTGAAAACTAACCTGTTACTTTATGGCACGATACCAATAGATTATCAGAAATCCATGGTAATGGCACTCTGGCTACCATTTCTGCCCTTGTTAGATAAAGACTTGCCTGAAATGTTTTCTGGGTTTGATTTTTCAGGCTATTAATCAGCTGTGTAGTCACTGAACAAAGCATTGCTCAGCATCCTCAACCATAAAATGAAGATATTAGAAACATGGTCTCTTTTAAAAATTCAGTCTCTGAGAGTCTAGGATTCATTAAATGCAGGCTCATTGCCAAGGAGGTGACCACCGTGCTGCACAGAGAGCATGGCTGCCTGTCTCATCCTCTGAGTTAGTGGAGTGATGTCAGGAACTAGAACTGACTGAGAATCACTCTGCAGTCCTGCATACACAGCCCCAGAAAAACCAACTGCTGACACATACTCTGTGCATGAGGTAACCAAAGCAGGGCCTCCTCATTGGCTGTGAATACAAACACTCTAGTACCCTCCGATATGGAATGTTCCAGAACCAGAAGGGAAAGCAGAATGCCACAAATGAAAGAGAACACAATTTCTCGGATGATCATTTATAGCCAGCAAGCCTTAAATTCTTCTTGTTTAAAACTTCTAAGTTAAAAAAAACCTCATTTTGGTGTGCACAGGACTATTTTAATAGCCCAGAGCCAGGGAGAGAACAAAGAACCAGCAGAGTGCAGCAGAAGCCCTTGAAAAAAACAGATGGCAGAAACAGCACAAAAATCCCATTTTGACTCTTTGTCTGTATAGCTTCATATCTCCATGGAGAAGAAACCCTGTCTCCTTCTATGTTTAGATCCACCTCTGTTTAGTATTCCCTGCACAGCCTGAAGTGAATGCAAAGGAGAATGTCATTTGCTGACTGATACTTCTTAGGACCTATTAAGGAGGAAGGGGAATTGCCCTTAGATCAAGGATGCCACAAAAGAATCGATCACCCCTGACCAGCTCTCTCATTCATGGGAGTGCCTGCTGACCTCCAGGCAAGTGAAGCATTGAATACTCATTCTCTGGGCAAACACTAGCAAATGCTCACTGTTCCAGATAAGCCTGCCAAGTCAGGATCCTTATCTGAAAGCTCCTCAGTCTCTTTGGCAGGTGACATTGGGTTTTAAATCTTCAGACAATCAGTTTTCAGAGAAGGTGGCCAGTGGGGGAAGTGATTCCAAAATGGTGGGTTTGAGTGTGTATGATGGACTACCACTGACAGGGCTCTGCCTGCAAGGGAATGACCCTGGTATTTCCAAGTAAAAATGTATTTGTCCGCCTGGGCATAGTAGAACTTCTTTATAAAAGTCCTGTTTAGTGATCCTCTCTTTCAATGCTGCATTTTTATGAATCATTTTGAAGGCAGTGGAAATGCATATGTGTTTCTCAGAGCTAGTCTTTTCAGAGAACGGACCTTTCATATCTGAGAATGTTTTATCCTCCAGAGATGAAAAAGAGTCTTTAAAAAACAAGGGAAATAGAAACGAGAGGGAAAATACAAACACCACACTTTTTCTCACACCCAAACCCAAATCTAGAAAAGGGAAAACTGGCAACAATTAAGTCCAACTAGAAGTTTTAAACAGCTCTAATGTTATATTTTTTCCTGTTTGAATGCTTCCTTCTCAATACTAGAGTTATAAAGTACAATTTTCCCCTTGCATCACTCTTGTGTTGACTAAACTTTGAACTGCAAAACTGGGTGAAAAACCATTAACTCGCTGTATATATTTGCATTTGAATGAGGCTGCATTCACATAATTACAAAAATATAGTCTCTCCACATCTTTAGCCAATAACCTCTTTTAAAAAGGTGAACAACTTTAATCCATGAGAGGTACATTATAATTTCTAAAAAAGAGGAAACTCCTTCTGATGTCAACCTTCAAATCTTTCTGCTTCAAAGTTAGACTTTTTCTCTTGAAAAAGAGAAATGTATGTATATCATGGACAATTAAAGGTTTTTATTTTTGTTATTAGGTCAAAAAACAATGAGAGGACAGGCTATCACATAGCTTTCCATCTGGCTAAATAGTCATAGCAGAATAGAGGGTTGGACAGGGTCCTGCTGAAGATAAGCTCTACCCAAGTCTTACAGATTACTTAATGCAAAACAATCTGCTCCCTGACAAGGTTCTTCAAGAGCTTTTGCCTTAGTTTTTCTTGTCTCTGATCTCCCTCATGCTCGAATTGCTATAGCAGCTATTTAGATCGGTGTTCTCTAATTTGAGAAGTCACAGTCTTCAAAGATTCCAAAGGCTTGAGACTTAAATCCTTACCTGAGGCACCAGTCTGGTTCAATAAAAATACTTGCTAATTGTGAATTAGTAGTATAAAAGAGAAGTATTTTCTTCATAACTTTTAACTTGAAAATAACTCAGCAGGAGTACAACGACAGATGTGGGATAACTCACACTTCGACAGGGTGAATATGTTTCTCAAACATGTATAGATCCACAAGAAAATGTCAAGGAAATTCAAGGGTCTTCATGACCCCAGTTTAAGAAATGTATTTTCACATGTTTATTCTTGTATCCAGGTTCATTTCTCTCCAAATAACTTGGCCTACATTCATTAATGTATTATTTCTTTTAGGGAATATTTCCTGAATGCCAACAATTTCCCATAGCATTCTTAAGCCAATCTGCCTTGAACCCATCTTTCTTCATTTTCTTTCATGACTCCTTGTTTCATACAGAATCAAAAACCTAAACTCTTATACTTGGCTTTCATAATTGTCCAAGAGTATTTCCTAGAAATTCTCAATTCTTATCCGTGCTCTAGATCAGCCTTGTCTTAAAGACAAAAAAAAAAAAAAAAGAAAGAAAAAAAAACATTAGCACACAATTCCATTCATTTACTTGATTAATTTGTTTCTTCAATAATTACTATTGAATTCTAATTTCTGCAGGGTATTGTGCCAGCCACTTCATAGGGTTCAAAGAAATATCCAAAAAAGTCCTACTCTATGTCAGATGCGTCCATTGACACTGAAAATCTTCCCTCAAAGAATTGCTTGTCTGATATAATATCCTGGTTAAGACCACAGGCTTTGGAATCAGACAGTTGTGCATTTGAATCCTGGTTCTACCACTTAATGAGGAGTCAGGCCAATGATGTAACAACACCCAAACCTCAATGCCCTGGGTTTAATAAACCTCTAGTGTTATCTCAAGAGTTATATTAGAACATATGTAATGCAGGTCACAGTGCCTTTCTCATACCAGGTACTCAATGTAAGGAAAGCTACTAAAAGTAACAAGACATGAAAATAAATTGCAAATGATTACTGATAGAAGTGAGATGTTACTTAAGAAGCAATGGAAAGAGTCGTGTACTTTCCTCTTAAATGGATCATCCTTCCTTCTTTTCTGCCATTCAAATTCCATGAGGGCCCAGCCCATATACCTCACATCCATAAAGACTTTCCTGACTCTTCCAGACCTCAGGACAATTTTCCAGTCATTCCTCAGAGTTCTACTTTGTCTCAGACCCTGCCATTGACACTGGATATCTATAAACCAGATTCATCTATTCTTATAAATTCTGTTTCTCATTGTTTTATTAGTCTTGACTGCAGCAAGATTGAAGGTAGCTTGAGAACAGTGACTTTGTCTTTGAGTTATTTAGTAGTAATAGCTAATATGCATTACTAAGCAGCAGGTGAGCATATAGCAGGTGCTCAATAAGTGCCCTCTGATGACTCAACCTCTCTAGAACGATAAGTTTTCATATATGAAATTTACTTAAGTCCTATAAATGTCAATTTGTTTTGGATTAATGGGCTTCTGGCCTCATGGCTTTGGTCCATTTTTTTAATGTATTCTTGAAAAACGAGATTATCTGAACAAAGAATTAAAAGTGGGGCATTGGATGTGAGCACTAACCTAGCTCCTAACTTGCTACTTGACACTGAAACAGTACTTTAATTTCCTTACGCCTCAGTAATATTACTTCTAAAATGAGACTTCTAAGGAAACTCCCTGATCCAGATGCTGAGTGAATTATCTAATTCATAACTTACAAGTGGTCTAATCGTATAGAGAGACACAAATAGGCAAATAACATTTTGCATAACGATATGAAATCATAGCACATGTATTTGGAGTACATAAAGAGAAAAGGTGGTTTTCTATGTTTCTTTAAACAACTCTCCAAAGATTACAAACTTTCATGAACATAAGTGAATTTTCTGGTTCAAAGACTGTGGTTCAAATTTGTTCTGCTTTGTAGGCTACTTGATCCAGGCTGAACAGAAATGTAATGGAGAACTGGAAGAGTGCCAGCTTAAGTGATGACATGAATTGAGAAATATGGGTCTTGGCATTAGAAAAGTGTGAATGCCTGTCCCATAAACCATTCTGAATCTGCAACAGTCAAGTCCTACAACCAAGGACTGTCCTTGGCTGAATTTGTTCCTGGCCAGAAACTTACTACAAAGCTTTCAGGGAAAAGAGCTTTGGGTTTCAAAAGGCTCCTGAAGTAACTTATCAGTTTTACTGACATCTTGTAGACCCTCTATTTTTGCCCAGTCTAAAATGGATCTCACCTATAACTGAAGTGAAAAAGCAAGCAGGTTCCCAGTAGACTAATTAACATAAAACATCCAAAACAGGATTAATCCAAGAGACTTTCAGAATAAATTGTATTGTAAGCATTGAAAAAAAAATAAGGAGGCAGCAGAGTGAATCATTTAGTACAAAGTATAGAAAAGCTGGAGAAAGATTTGTATTTAAACTTCTTACTAGTTCATGACCTGATGCCAGAAGCTCTAAATCATCATTTTCTCATATGTTTATATGAAGCTAGTAATAATATTTTATCTTCCAAATTCACAGTGTAATTATGAGAATTGAATAAGACCCTGAATAATGAAGCATTTTGTAAACTACAAACTATAACATTGCCATCACCATCGTCACCATCGCTATTATAAAATGTAGATTCCTGGCATTTATTTACAATGTTTCTTGAATCTATTCATATAATATTTTGGCTTATCTCATCCTGACCATCATCACATCTAGGACATCTGTCTACCTACTAGCTTTCAACTAGATAGTAACATTCCAAAGGGCAGGAAATATGTGCTATTTGTTTCTATATTCTCATTTTCCAAGAGATTGCTTAGAACATAGTAAATATTTGATAAATATTTACTGCTTGAGTGACTGCTGGCTTTCAGTGGAATTTAGAATAAAATCTAATCTTATCCTAGCTGTGAGGGCCCTTCCCATCTTTTCAATGTCATTTCTCACCCTCTTATATATCAGCTCCATGAGATCTGGCCCCATCTATTTTATTCATCACAGTATCTCCATTTTCCTAGAGTGGCATTATGGTAGTCATTAGTCACATGAAGCTATTGAAATTAATTAAAATTAAATAAAATTTAAATTTCAGTTCCTCTCTCACAGTGGCACATTTCAAGTGATCAACAGCTCCATGTGGATAGTGGCTACCACATCAGAGAGCACAGATCTGGAAATGTCCACCTTTACAGAAAGTTCTATGGGACAGCGCTAGTCTGAAAGAGTTCCTTTTAAAATCAATGTATAATTATTGAGTGAATGAGTAAAGCAGGAGGATAACAGCTCCTATCTGTCTTCCCTCTACTCCTTTTCAGCTTTCTTTCCATAAGGACACCTAAGGTACAGGAAAATCTACCAAATTTGCTACTACAGTCCATATAGACCATACAAGGTATATGGGCAAATCTTCTGTTTGCCATCATTTTATTAGTCTTGATGACAACAAGATTGAAGGTATCCTGAAAGCAGTAACTTTGTCTTTGAATTAATAGTAACAGCTAATTACTCTGAAACGTATTCCATGAGATCCAGGGCCTAGAGGTGAAAGAGCATATTGAGTGTCACAAATAAATGAAAGAATTAACCCCCTGCTAGGCCCAATTTTCTAGTCTATAAATTCGTACAGAGTCTGCTATAGCTCTCTAAAATATTCTATTTAGATTTTATTTTTTTAAAAAAACTTCTAAACTTACAGGATTCCAAACATGCTTAAAAATAAATTTCAGAACTTGATGGATAATCATTCTTCACCAGTGCCTGGCCTGAAACAGAAAGCCACTTCCATTCAAAGGGAAGAAGCCACACTCTACCAGATGTTTTCACCTGTCTACACGAAATGAGTTTTTGAAATGTTGAAGGCCAGAAACGGTTGTTTTAGGGTTAACTCTTCATCTGGATCCGAAAAATTACTTGAAAATTACATCATGGAGGGTTATGGCTCTCGGATTATTGGGATGCAATTTTCCCTCTGCAGTTCACCTTTACGTTGTGTTTCTAACATGCTGGACTATCTTAGGGCTGCAGCTGTCGAGATGAATGCTGAACAGTTGCACAGTCTCTGTATTCATGGAGCACAATAAATACAATATATACGGTAACTATCCCTACAGACAGGCCAGGAATAAAGATGGTCATTGTGTCCTCTAGGGCCATGGTTGTAGAGCACCAAATCCAGGCTGTTAGGATCTGGGAAGTGGGTGTAGAGTTGAAACCTAAGCTGCGTCTTATAAAATGAGTATATTTGTAGAGCAAAGAAGGTAAGAGGTAGGACTGGGAGTGAGAAGAGGCTCCAGGGAAAGGGAAGGCTGTGTTAAAAGCACAAGGATAAGAGGAAGCATTCGGATGGAAGGTGGGATGCATGGGGTGAGTGGGACAAATGAAGCCACGTATGTCGAGTATCAGGTCTTAAGGAAAACCAGCCAATTGCAGCAAATGACCTAAACTAAGTGATGGAATTAATTCATCATAAATAATTAGAGGTTGAAAAGCAGAAACATTAACAAATCATGAAGTTTCTATCCATGCAAGAAGATAATAGAGAATATAGGTGCACAACTGGACTGATGCCTGCCCCCCTTCTGATTTCAAAACCTCTACCTTAGGAGAGTCTTTAGTGATCTCTCTTGGTGAAATTATGGAATTTGATGGATTTCATTTTAGATCTATACCAAGATGTTCAAATATCACTTGTGCAAAATTACGGCATCACAATCTCTTACGGGGGAGCCATTGTACTTATTTGTATAGATAGTAGAACATTGTTCAAGTCCTATAGTTAGAATCACAGAGGAGTGGACCTCAAGCTATTCCTGAGTAGAGCCTACTGCCCACAGCTGGGACAGAACCTAAATTTCTGCCCAAGATAAAACCAATCCCTTTGAGACAACACACCAGAAGAACTTAAATTGTCCTCTGGATGGTATCACCCAGGCTGGAGCCCAATTTAGTCATCAGTATTAAAAACTGTAGGTGGCCTTAAACATTATTCCTGTCAATGTACTATATGCCCACTCCTATTTGTTATTGTCTTTTTCTTGATTCGAGGAGGAAGACATCTATCTAAGTTTTCTGTTTTAATGATACATTTAGGTAATCCCAATATAATTTTAAGCATCTTTTAAAAATAATCTACTTAACCATCAACATCCAAGTATATGGAGAAATGGGCAATACCCTCTTTAGAGATGAGAGAATCAGACTCAGCCGTGATAACATAGCAAAGTAAATGAAGTGATTAAAAAGCTCTTGCTTGAAAAATGAAAACAAAACTTTGGCGGGAAAGAGCCCCATCCTTTGCAGCATCGTGACTCATTAAAAGGACACAATATGACAAGTTATCTGGCCACACCATTTTTAGAATGATTATGGTGACTAGGCAGCCCAGAGTTTTCTGGACAGCCCAGGTTTTAATTATCCTACCACATCCTTGGATCCTATATAAAAATATGGGCATTAGGTGTGGAATGTGGCAGGCAGATGCTGAAGGTTCTCCTATGCATTTGTTCAGTTCAACAAATAGGTTCTGGAGGTTGATTATGGGGAAACTGCAGGGCTGATGATGGTGAGGGATCCAAATCTGAAATAGGTGCACAGTGCACACTTAAGAAGATGTACCAAGGATGATGATCAGGGCTACACTGTAATCACTGGAATCCAAAATAGGAAGAGAAAGTGTCAGAGGAGAGGTAAAAATGAAGGGCTCTGGGTGCCCTTGCCAGGGAAAAGCTATAAGGGAGCCTGCATTTGGGATTAGATCTGAAGGATGAATTTGATTGGGGCATGCAGCACTGAGAGAATAGGTGAGGGATTCCCTAGTTAGCAACGTAGACCTGACATTGGCTTCTTGGGTCCACTGATCATTAATGCATTTCAAGCCAAAGACCAAGGTGTTAGCAAGGTTGTTTAGCCTCTTCTGGGAGATCCATGAGCAAAATTCACTTGCACATTCAAACATTTGATAAGCACTGGATGTTTTCACAACACTTAGGATTTGATACCAACCACTTGGCAGGGGATAATAATCATCATTTGCACAGTTGCTCGCTTTCCTATCACTTTAAATTGTGAATTCCTGAAAGAGTGGAGTTTGACTGGTGTTTCTCATTTCTAACAAGCTTGGGATGGCCCTCCCTTATCTGATTCCCTACACAGGCACTTCGAGTTCCTGGCCATCATCCATCCCTAATTGCCTTCTGCCCACTGCCTGTCCCACACTTCCCCACCCCTTGATCGGCTGCCAAGCTAGAAGTTGAACTGATTTTTCAAATTGGGACCAGACATCTTTCATGTAGAACAGCTAGTGGAATATGCTTTCTTTCTGTTCCCCTACTTTCAAGGCACTGAGATTGGAATAAGTAAAACAATAGGTGTCGTGCAACGAATATGTGAGAAAAGATATGTGCATTTCCTAGGAGAAATAGCATTCTTACCTTCATTCAGAAAGCATTTCTTAAGCTCCTGGTATGTTCTTAGTACTTTTGACAAATCAATTACAGAGGTCATCCTGTACATAAGTACAATGTTTAGGTGAAAGGAAATATAATCCAAAGTTCTTATTTTACAAATGAAGAAACCAAGGTCCAAACAAGATGAGTGAATTATTCATGGTTCTAAGTTACTTAGGTGGGTCCCCGATTTCTAGTCCAAAGCATGTTGCATATTATTGCTTTGTTTAGTATACGTTAAGCATGCACTACATTCGGGCTCTTCTAGGTGCTTCTGAGACATTACTTTTTAAATTATCATGGCAAATCTATGATGTAGGTATTAATGTCCCCTTTACAGAACAGAAAATAGAGGCTCATAAAGTTAAGTGTCTTTCCCAAGGCTGCACTCTAAGCCAGGATTGCTCAATCTTTGATGGTGCTTGAACCACCAGGGATTATTATAAGATCCTGATATGGTAGGACTAGTTTGGTGACTGAGAGTCTGCATTTGTAACAAGTTCCCAGGTGATACTGACATGGGTGCTTATTTGAGGAGCCAGGCTCTAAACCAGTGTCCTCTACCTGTGTCCCTAGAGGCCCACAGGAAAATACAGTTGGTCTCTTGTGACTGCATGTCGGCTTTGGTACTTAGACACAAAGAAAACAAGATACAAACCCTATAACTGGTAAGATCTCCACAATGTGGACAAAGCAACTGGTATTATCTTCCCTGAAACTGACCCCATTACACAGAGACAAACAAAAGAATGAAAAAAAAACTGGGACACGTTTTAACACTGCCTTGTCTATCCTATTATTTTAAGAGGCAATAGATGGATCAATAACATGGTTAGGACTTTTTCCACTGGCAAACTCAAACATTATAGCCAAATATCTCATTCATCATTATCAAAAGACAAATTGCTGGGAGCAGATGTGTATCAAGCAAAAACAAGTCAAACAATGAGCAGACATTGAGCAAAAATAATGAGCAGACAACAAGCAAAAGCAACAAACAAAAACAATGAGCAAGACAACAAGTAATGAGCAAAAACAAATGAGAGGGAGTGGATGTGGCTCAAGCAGTTGAGTGCCCGCCTCCCACATAGGAGGTCAGGGGTTTGGCTCCCGGTGCCTCCTAAAGAAAAAAACAAACGGACAACAAGCAGACAATGAGCAAAAAACAAGCAGACAATGAGTACAAACTGAGCAAAAACAACAAGCAAAACAGACGAGGGAGCCATCTAAGGCGGGAAGAACTAGGTTACATTAAAACAAATTTTTTAAATAATTAAAAAAAAATTTTTTAAGACAAATTACTCCTCACCTATGAAATACTAAAATAGAAAATGCTATGATGAATATTTTTATTTTCTCTGCATCAATTGAGATTACTGTGCCTTTTATTACTTCATTCTGTTCATGAGGTCTGTTACATTGATTGATTTTGATATGTTAAACTACTCTTGCATTCCTTGGATAAATTCCACTTGGTCATGGTATACAATCCTTTTTATATGTTGTTGGATTCAGTTTGCTAGCATTTTGTTGAGGATATTTGCATCTATATTCCTAAGAGATATTAGTCTGTGGTTTTCTGTTCTTGTGACAACTTTAGTTTTAGTATCGTGGTAATACTGGCATCACAGGATGAGTTTGGAAGCATTCCTTCCTCTTCTATTGCTTTAAAATGTTTGTGAAGGATTTGTATTAATTCTTCTTTAAATGTTAGGTAGAATTCACCAGTGACACCATCCGAAACTGGACATTCCTTTATAGTGCTTTTATAAGCTATTAATTCAATATCTTCACTTGTTATAGGTATAGTTAGATTTGCTATTTCTTCTTGGGTCAGTGTTGATAATTTTTATTTTTCTAAAAATACATCCATATCACCTAAATTATCTAAATTTTTGGAAAACAAATGCTCATAGTATTCCTGTATTTTCATTTCTGTAAGGTTGGTAGTGATATTCCTTCTTTCATTCTTGATTTTCAAAATTTGGATCTTCTTGCCTTTTTTCTTAGTCATCCCAGTTTTGTTTTGTCAATTATTTTTTTATCTTTTCAAACAACCAAATTTTGTATTTGTTGACATTTTCTATTGTTTCATATTCTCTATATCATTTATTTCTGTCCTTATCTTTATTATTTCTTTTTATATTGCTTGCTTTGGGTTTATTCTTCTTTGCCCAGTTTCTTAATGTGGAAGTTTGGATTAATGATTTGAGATATTTCTTATTTTTCAATATAGACATTTACTGTTTTCCCTCTGTGCACTGCTTTAGCAGTATGCCATAAGTTGGTATATTTGAATCTTAATTTATCTCAAGGTACTTTCTAATTTCTCTTGTAATTTCTTCTTTCACCTATTTGTTATTTGGGAATATGTTATTTAATTTCCACATAGTTCTCTTAGTTTCCCTAATTTCCATTTGTCATTTTTTACTATTTTTAAATTAATTTCATTATGGATGGAGAACATACTTTGTATGATGTTCCATGTGCACTTGAGAGAATGTATATTCTGGACCTATTGGATGGAGTGTTTTACAGATGTCTGCTGGGTCTAGTTGTTTTATAGTGTTGTCCAAATCTTCTGTTTTCTTGTTGATCTTCTGCCTAATTGTGCTACACATTATTAAAAGTGAGGAATGAAGTCTACAACCATAATTACTGAGTTGCGTTTATTTTTTTTCACTTGTGTCAGTTTTTGTTTCATGCGTTGAGGGACTTTCATGTTATGTTTGTGTGTGTATGTTTATAATTGTTATATATTCCTAATAGATTGACTCTTTTATCATTTAAAAATATCTTTAAATTTCAGAATATTTTTTATTTTATATCTGCTTTATCTGATATTAGTATAACTACTCCAGCTCTCTTATAGTTGTTGTTTGCATAGTGTATCTTTTGTTATCCTTTTGATTTCAATCCATATATATCTGTCAGTCTAAAGTATGTTCCTGGCAGCATATGGTTGGATCTTATCTTTTTCCAACCTGACTATCTCTGCCTTTTGATTGGATTGCTTAATCCATTCACATTTAATGCTGATATTTATATTAGATTTATATCAGCCTTTTTGCTTTTGTTTTCTTTAGGTCTCATGTCTTTTGTTTCCCTATGTATCCCCTTTACTGACTTCTGCATTAAGTGGATGTTTTCTAGTGTAAATTTAATCCCTTTAATGATTTTCCAACTATTTTTTAAAATTATTTTCCTGGTGGTTGCTCTAGGGCTTGCAATATACATTTTAACTTACCAGAATATACTTTAGAATTTCCAAACCTAATTCCAGGGAGATATGGAAACTTTACTGCTACATCATACTGTACCTTCTTTAACTTTTTTGGCCATTATTGTTGTGCATATTATGTCTATATATATTACAAATTAATCAATTGTTATAGTTGTCACTTTATATAATTTTATGTCCTTTAAGGAATCTGAGAGTACAATGGGAAGTAGTATATATTCATAGAGTTTGTTACATAAACCATTTCATTAACCACTTCTGATTATCTTTATTTCTTCTTGTGGATTTGAGTTATCACCTGGTGTTATTTCCTCACTCAAATACAGTTTCATTTCCAACTGCCTTCTTTGTAATGTTATTGTCATATAACATTATGTCATATAACATATTTCAATATGTTATAGGCCCAGCAACACAATTATATACATTTAGTTTTATTCTATGCCTTTTTAAATTGGTTCAAGGAAGAAGAAGAAATATATAATTTATTACTTACTTGCATAATTACCTTTACCGGTGCTTATTGTGTTTTCATGTAGATTCTAATTGCTATCTGGTGTCATTTGCTTTCACCCAGATGAACATCCCTTAGTATTTCTTGTCAGGCAGGTCTGCTACCAGAAAATTTTCTCAGCATTTGTTTATGTTGGAATGTCTTTATTTTGCCTTCATTTTTGAAAGACAGTTTTGCTGGATATAAAATTCTTGGTTAACAGTTGTTTTTGTTTTTTCACTTTAAGCCCTTTGAATCTGTCATGCCACTGATTTCTGGCCTCCAATTTTCTGGTGATGTCAGCTTTAATCTTATTGAGGCTTTTTTGTACATGATTAATTGATTTTCTCCTGCTTTCAAGGTTTTCTCTTTGTCTTTTTCTTTCAAAACTTTACTATAATATCTCTGGATGTAAATCTCTTTGTCATTATCCTATTTGGAGTATATTAAGTTTCTAGAACATGTAGATTAATGTTTTTCAGCAAATTTGGGGATATTTCAGCCATTGTTTATTTGAATACTTTTTCTTCCCATTTTTCCCTCTCATCTCCGATGGTACTTCCATTAAGCATATGTTGGTACCCTTAATCGTTTTTCACATTTCTCTGAGGATCTGTTCATTTCTCTTCATTTATTATTTTCTTCTCTATTTTTCAGATTACATAATCTCTATCACTCTATTTTCAAAGTCGCTGATTCTTTCTTCTGCCAACTCCAATCTACCATTGGGCCCTCTAGTGAACATTTCATTTCAGTTATTGAACTATTCAACTCCAGAAATTCTACTTGGTTCTTTTTTATAACTTTCATCTTATTATTGATATTCTCTATTTGATGATACATTGTCATCACAACTTCCATTATGTCTTTAAACATGATTTGCTTTAGTTCTTTGTATTTCTAATAGTTGCTTTGAAGTTTTGTTAAATCTGGCATCTGTGCCCTCTCAGTTTCTGTTGCCTTCTGTTCCTGTGTAGGGGTCACACTTCTGGCTTCTTTGCGCATCTTTTAATTTTGTTGATATTTTAGGTAATATATCATAGCAATTATGGATACTGATCCTGCCCTCCACCACCAGGGTTTTTGTTGTTGCTGTTTGGTTGTTTGCTTATTTACTTGTTTAGGGTCTTAGCTGAACTAGTTCAGTGAAGTCTGTTTCTCCTGCAGTGTTCAGCCTCGTCCTCTTCAGAGGGTGCAGCTTTGCACCTGCACAGTCTCCCTGACCACCAGTGATGACTATGGTTTTATCTGGGCTCTCTTTAACTGTGTCTTTCCCTGATCTCTCCTGTAAGCTTCTGGCTGGTCTTTCTCTCTTAGCGCCACAGCCAACTGTTAGACTTCACTAATTGCTAACTGACTGCTGTAATGTTTTCTACAGTGTCTGGATCATAAATTGCTTCATAGGTTGATCCAGGTAACATCAGGCCCCTTGTCAGGAGCTGAGTGTTGCCAGGTTTTGAAGTTTGCTCAGATTCCAGGAAGGCTCTTCTCAGCTGTCTGTTTCCCTGATTTTCTCCATTAGATTTCTAGCTGGTCTACCATTTCACCACCCCCCCTTAATTGCTGACCACCAAAATTTTCATTGTTCTTGACAGTTCTGTTAGGCTTGAACTTTCCCATGCTCAGTCCTAAATAATATTAGTGCCCTTAGGGACAGCCTCTTTCTTACCCTACACAGAGCTTCTACATCACTGCCTTGGAACTGGGGATAGGGACAGTGGTCTACTTCTAGCTGAGTGACATGCTGCTCTACAAGCTGACACTGGGTAGGAATGATAACCCACGGTCTTCTCAACTTACTCCTTCTCCCTTCTATAAGCATGCTGGAGTAAGGGAAACTGGGATTTAGTATTCTAAACCTGCAACATTGGGGTTAGGACTTCTGCCCGATGAGTGCAGGTATGGACTTGGTGGGGAAAGGAGCCCTAGTCCTCTTGGCAGCCACTTCTTAAATGGAGCTTAAGCAACAAAAGCTGTGAGGTGCCAGTGACCCACCCTTCTAGGGTGAAACCACAGCCCTAGACTAGGAGAAGAGGAGAGAAGAGATACCATTTTCTTGGAGCACAACAGAGCTTTGGAAGTGAGACAAGAATGGCATCAGGTCATGGTTCAAATAGCGC
Source organism: Tolypeutes matacus (assembly GCA_026826555.1). NCBI lineage: Eukaryota > Metazoa > Chordata > Mammalia > Cingulata > Chlamyphoridae > Tolypeutes > Tolypeutes matacus. The sequence continues at coordinate 7,761,909 of JAKSZT010054462.1, read as the reverse complement.
TGATGCTTGCTGTTCTTATCAGGGACTCTTGCTGTTTTTACTGAGATTTCACAAATTTTCTTGAATAAACATTTCTCCCTCATTGTATGATCTTAGGATAATTTCTATCATCTTTAAGTAGTTATATTTTAATACCTTTCAGGGGAATTTTGTTTCACTAGGAAGAGGATCTTCCAGGCTCCTCACACAACCATTCCAGAAGCTCTTTCCCTGCCATCTCTTCTTGTAAATAAAGTTTTATTGGAACACAGCCATATTAGTTTACACATTGTCTGTCTCTGCTTTCATGCAACAACAGCAGAGTTAGTCATTGTGACAGAGAATGAATGGCCCTCAAAACCTAAAATTTTCACTCTCTGGCCCTTTACAGAAAAGTTTGCCAACCCCTGTTCTAGATCATTATATGACACAAATAATTTAAAAATTCATAACTATTTATATGCTGGTATGAACCAAAAACAGACAAATTTCCATCCCTCATGCAGCTTCTAGGCTAGAAGAAAAGATAATCATTAATCAAATTGGCCCATGAATACAGGTAAGATTACAACTATGATAACTCCTGCACGAGAGATGCATGAAGCAAGTAAAATATATCATCAGGGATTGTATATACTTTGAGACTCAAGGAAGACTCACCCAAGTAAGTAAACCTGGAGGCTAAAATCTTAAAGATGAGTAGGAATTAACTAGTCTAAGAACACACGTTAGTTTGGGGTCCCTCAGAAGCTGACCCTGAGTTACAGATTTGATTGTGGGTAATTCATTTGGAAAGTAAAAGGGTCTAGCAGTGAGGATATGAGACAAGAAAGGTCAGATAGCCAACAGAGACTGCGTTCTAAACCGGTTACCTCATTACTCTATGGTAGCAGGACATAAGTCACTGTGGACTAAAGCCAATGGAAAAAGAAAAAATTGCATCCCAGATCTGTGCCACCTAAAATGTGAGAAACTGGGATATATACTCTAACTCTAGTCAGTTGAAGGATATTCTGAGAGTCATTAATTTTCCCAACAGTTTTGTCCTGTGGGTGGAGTGGGGTGACAGCAAATCAGGCTCCAGCTGCAAGACAAAGGCCTCAGGCAAAGAAATCCAGGCATTGGCAGTAGAGAGTTGGTCTTGGACACTGCAGTGGGGAGCGCTAAAGAATGTGGGTAAGGCCCTGACTCTATCTGTCACCATGGCTCTTACAGGGAGGGGAAATAACATGAGCAAAGACCCTTTGGCAAGAGGAAGCCTGACATAGTCCAGGGTCTGAAAGAGGCCCAAGTGGCTAAAGCACAGAAAGCAGTGAAGCACGGGGTGCAATGCTCAGGCAGAGCTGTAAGGCCCCAGCAAACATTTGCCCCTCTTCTCCCGGCACATGAGGACTTCTTCTCCATTACCTTTCCATCCTCCCTTAGAATATACTTAAAGTTCTCCTATATTCATTTACTTATTCAGACATCATTGTAGTGTCTGCTCAGTTTCAGATGTTTTATTATTTAAACTTCAAATACTCTCATAAGTATGTATGTATTATTCCCATTTCATAAGTAAAAAATGATCAAAAGTTGATATTAATTGTCCATATCATGCAGTTGGAAAAACTTCAATATTTACTGTTATCACCATAATTAAGGTGGCAAAATTAAATGCCAAAGTTATATCATAAACAAAAGTTCACTGATACTTCTACCACATGCATATTCACATGCATTTAATTATACCCTAACTGTGGATTAGGCTGAAGTAATGAGTTCCAAACTGGTAATACGTCAATGTACTTTTTTCATATTAAAAAAAGATAAGGAAGTGGCTGTGGCTCAATCAGTGGGGCTCCCGTTTGCCATATGGGAGGCCCCGGGTTCGGTTCCCGGGGCCTCCTGGTGAGGGCAGGCCTGCCCGCACGGCGTGGTTGGCTGACCCAGCGAGCACAGGCAGCAAGGGGGGGATAAATGAATAAATAAATAAAATCTTAAAAAAAAAAAAAAAAGATAAAGCATCTCACAATGGTCATTTCAGCAGCTAGAGGTCAGAAGATGGTAAGGTGGTCTCTAGTCCTTTTCCCAAAATAAAAAGGAATACGGTAATATGGATCTGCTGAATTCTGATTCAAATTTGAACAATGCTTCCTTAAATTCATTGCAGGAATTCTTGCTAATTCTTCAAAAATAGCTCAGATACCACCTCCTTTATAGGAAGCCTTCCCCAACCAACCCAGCCTGGATTAGGTACCCTGATCCTTTCTATATGTTCCCACAGCACTTTCTATTTACCTCCGTCATACCCCTTATCATGCTGCATTGGACACCAACCTGATACAGTATCCTAACTTTGTAGTAAGCAAGGTGACAGAAGAAGAATCTCTCTCTTTGGGGAACTACCTCTACCACTCCATGTGGTACTGATTGGAGCCCTGCTCCCTGATCAGGGGTAAGGAGGATGGTCCAGAGTGAACAATCAAATTATCCCATCACCTGGACATGTAATCATTACATATATTGGCAAGTGACCCATGCCATGCCAAATAAAATTCTCCCAAAGAATTTATGAACACTGGGAGATAAATGATCTTTCTTCCTATTGGTTTCACACTATCTTCCCCAGCTACTTGCAGGAAGCCTTATGCAGCAGAGAAAAATGTGAGCAAAATACACAGAGAAGCAGAGGTAAGAAGAATGAGAAGTAGAGGATGGATGGATGGGCATATGGATGGGCAGAAATCAAATGATCTTCAACAACATTTGTTTAAACTCCTAAATCTAGCTATGACTGACGATAGCATCACCCTCCTGAGTTTTTAACATAAGTGAGTCAAACACATCCTTTTTGGATTAAGCTGGTTTCCATTAGTTTATCTGTCACTTGCCGCCCCCCCCCCACACACACACACACTAAGTAGCCTAATTTCTCTTCCTCTCTCTTTTGAATTCCCTTCTCCCCCATCAATAGCCTCTTTCTAATCTACTCAACTTATACCTAAGGCCCTTCTTGCTCTCTCCTAAAGACCCAAAGTCCTGTGCTTTTCCTTAGTCCCATGATCCACCTCATTCTTTCTTTCCCCATAAAAAAAATTGTCTTTTAAGGTTCCATTCTCTTGAGGCTCTGCTAGGTAACAAGAGCAGATCTGAAACTTATTCACAGCATGGAAGATTTCTGTACTGTAACAGGAATATTCCGTACCTTAATTGAAAGAGGTGACTAATGTTGGTTTGCTTACTTTAGCTACACATGATTCCATTCTTCCCACTCTTGCCCTTTAAATGTCAGTCTTCTCCCAGATCCCCATTTTTATCTCCCTCCCCTCCTAACTCTGCACACTCGCCCTGGTGGATCTTTTCCATATCCATGGCTTGAACAGGCAGGTGCATGCTGATGATCCCCAAATATTTGCCACTATCTCTTAATTCTTAGAAGTAATTCCAACTACACCAAGATTTCACTGAACTGTCTCACAGGGAATTCATTATAAGCATAACTGACTTCATTATCCTTCTCCCAAACATGCATCTCTTCTTGTATCCTCTAATATAATTAATCACACCACCCTCTTCCCAGGCCCCATCCAGAAACCTGGGTCTTGTCAGTCTAGTTGCTTCCCTGTTCTTGCCCCACCTCATATATTGCCAAGTCCCATCTTCTATCACCTAAGTTCTGCTCATCTTCACTTCCTTTCTCCCCTTCAGTCATTGCCTTACACCTGTCCCTATCAATTCTTTCTTGAATCACAGTGACCATCCCTTGACTTAAAGTCTCATATCCTTGCCTCCAGTTCTCTCTCTCTCTTCCACGCTGCTGCAAACTGATTCTCTCTAACAAGTCTGATCATTTTTCCCCCATTCTTAGGGTCCTAGAGAGTCTTCCTCTCTTTAATGATAAAGTCTAGAGTCCATTCTGGCAGAGCAGGCTCTTCCTGATCTGTCTCCTGAGTACGCATCCAGTGTTATCTCCCAGCACATTCCCTAGACTCTTTTTATCCCCCAGATCAAGGCAAAGTGTTTTATATCTTTAATATATCCCATAGGAAACTCTCCCCCAAATTAAGCTGTGTGCCTGGGACAGTCAGCTAACTTCTGTGCTCCTCTATTTCCTCATCTATAAAATGGGAGGGTTAGACAAGATCAGCTCTGTGGAGCCTTGCCACTTCGCTCCATCATTTCTATTGTACGTATTTAATGATATTTAAAGTTACAGACTCTGGGAGGTAGGAAAAAAAAACAGCAGAATGCAAATTCCATTGATTCACGAAACACAATTTAAATCTCCTTCAATAGCAGGATGTAGTTATCTCCCACCCCAGGCCTCCCAGAAATCTACATGCTGAGCATAATATGCTACAGTAAAGTGATTAATTAGACACATATGCACTCAGGTGAAGCAGGAATCCCGGCACTCTGAGGAAGCAAATAAAACCTGCTGAAGTCAATAAAGTGAAAAGCTAAGCCTCTGGAAAGATGTTTTGTTAAGTCAGGAAAAACAAGGAAACTGTCACGAAATACAGAAGATCATTACCAAGTTGCTAGGAAGTGGCGAATGGCTTCCAAAAATGCATGACATTTCCCTTAGTGAAACAATCATAACAGGTGGGACTTAACTTTGTTTGTGTTGTGATCCATAATAATTCCTAAAAGAAATTAGAATAATAAAATCATATATGTTCCAGACAGGTGAGTATGCAAATGTCTAGATATAAAAATTACCATAAGCTGAAAAGATCTTGGGCAGGTCGCTGAGCCCATCCTCCCACCTGTGTGCAACTGAAGGGTCAGCTGTCTATTTAGGCTCAACTCCTGCTCTGGCAGAAACAAAGCATCAGGGAAAAGCAAGCAAGAAAAAAGCAGGAGAGGAAAATTAGAAAGAGAAGTCAGGAAAGGAAAAATAAAAAGGAAGAAAGAGGGAGGGAAAGAGTCATTCCACCTCTCAATACTCTATAGCGGATACAAGATGAATTAATATTTTTGGAACGTGGGAGTAATGCAAGGGTGTATGCTAGGAGAAGTGGGGTGGGCTTCACAAACGATGGCATTCCCCTGCAATCCTCACCGCTCACCTAAATCATCCTGGGACCCAATCTCTTCTGTTAGGAAGTATTTTTGAGACAGAAATGCATGAACTCTCCCCTGATAGAGACTTTCTGCTGGCATATGTCCTTTTATAGCAACTAAATCATTGATTTTTCATTTTAAGGGCTTTTAGTCTTTATAGCCTATAACTAGTTACATAATTTAATATTTATATAGTACTTTAAACTTTTGAAAATAGTTTTAGTTTTATCATCACTTTATTCTCCTCAAAAAACAAGCACAAAAAACAAAGGAGGCATTTTATTGCTAAAGAACAAAGTGAAGTGACCTGTCAAATTCACATAACATGTCAGTGAAAGGAAAGGGACAAGCACTTAGCCACCTAACTCCCACCCCTTCTTATTTCCCTCCACTTTGCCTCCTCTATCAGAACATGTTTAAATGCAGACCTTGAATGAGTTTCTTCAAAATTAATGTGTTGATTTTGTCTAAAAATCCGATTTTAAATAATCACCCATTTGGAAAGTCCCCCCCCCCTTTTTTTTTTTTACAAAAAATTCATATTCTAGGAGAATCTTTTTAAAAATGAAATGTGCTGAAAATATGGAGATAGCCAACAAAAAACCCCACATGAGAACTGGATAATTCTGTGACTAAACCCTAGATAAATCTTTGGCGATAAGAGGAGAACTTGCCTGCTTAGCATGTCCTCGCCAGCTGTCTTGTCAGTTTCATTAACAACTCCCAATTGAAGTAAGTCAAATAGTCAATGACAAATTGATGTTTATGCAATGAACATACAATCTTTCTGGCTCGCTCCTTCTATATAGATGTATCTTATTCATTTACATCTTCTCAAGAAAGAGATCAAGTGAAATATCATGGTTATTATTGTAAAAATAGCCAATTCTTTACATTTGGACAGTGCTTTCCTTGATAAAATACTTTGACATCTATCACTTAAATATGTCACTGATGTTTCAACAAGCTCTCAGAGGTTAACTGTTTAATGTCACCGCTTGCCCTGCCTCATTATCTATTATCACGTTTCACTGTAAAAGAGACACCTTTGAAAATTGTAAGATGGTACTTTGTGTAATGGAACTAAATATGCACCTGAATTTCTGGGACCCTCCCCCAAGTTGAATTCAGCCTATCCATCACCATGCCACTGCACACTATAATTTCTACAGAGATTGCCTTTTAGTCACCTCATTAGATATTTGGGGCAATCGTTCAATGGTTAATGATGGGATGTAAACAATCTAATGCCAGCCTTTCAAATTAGGAGAAAAATTTTCACCATGACCTCTTAGGGGTCATCATGGGGAACATCTTATAAACAGTCAATTTACTTATCTATGCTAAGCAAATTAAATAACTAACTATACCCATAATAAATGCAGTGGTATTCAACCCTAGTACATTAGCACTGCCTTGCAAAGAAAAAGTTTTGTGGGATTAAAAAAAACCTTTCAGCTGCTTGCAAAGCTTCTTAGCCAATCACATATTTTCCAACTCACCTGCACTTAAAGTGGGACTTAGAAGTATTTGTTGGGGATCATCTTATCCAATGATCTCATTTTACAGCTGGGGAAACTGAGACCCAGAGAGACAAAGCATCCTGTCTGTACACTCACAGGGTAATGACAGAACACGGATTAGAATTCCAGGTCTCTGGATTCCATTAGCAAACCTATTTTCTCTACACATGGCTTTCACTGTTGGAATATTTATCTGGGGTCTGCATGGTTACACAGAACATCATATTGCAAAATCCTGTCTCTACACAGAGAAGAGCATTTTCTTATATTCTGATATCTTTGGACCCTGAGCAGTCAATGACTGAAAGTTGTGCTATATAGGTAGTAATATGCCTGAAGAAATAAAATAAATGTGGAACCATAAAACGGAAAGCATTTACCGCCCAACTGATTAGGGAGAGGACAACTTGGAACAAGAGTTCTGTGCTCTGCATTGAAGGAGAAGAGGCCCTACCCAGAGTGCCGTGTTCTTAGCTCTATTAGGACCTGTTTTCCTCGAATTGACCCGATTTTAGCCCTGAAAATCCCATGTCTCAGGAAACCTCTCAGTCCCGAGGAGACCAGAATGGCTGGCTACCCTCATCAGGGAATAAACACAACAGAATCTCTTTGTTGCCTGAGCAGATGGGGACAACAGGTCAAAGTGTCACCTATTCTACGCGCCTGACCTGCTGAGGCCTTTTCAAAAGCCTCAGTTAAACTGTACCTGACCCCAAATTGAAGTCACCACGTGCGTTGTTCATGCTTCAGATATAAAAGTCAGAATGGATAATTCCATGAAATTTTACTTTAATTAAATTTCAAAAGGACTGAATTTCATGTATGTCCTTGGAAACTCATAGGAGGAGAATTTTGAGGTTTCCCAGACTTTGACTGTAAATATCCCCAGTTGTTAGTTTTTACTTATAATGAGAATGCTTTTCAGACCTTCTGGCTCTTTTTCTTTTTTCTTTTTTCCTCTTTAAGGCTGAGCTCTCCAGGAACATTCATCAGGGAATATGGCATCAGAAAAGCAGCAGTGACCCAGGAAAAGCCCTCTTGGGGAGGATGGCAAGGGAACGTTCCCTGAGCTTCTGCCGAGTAACAGGTGACACGAAACCAGCGGCGTGACCCTCTCAGAATCTAAAGAGGCCTTGGAACAGTGGCTCTGCAGCCCCTGCTGCCTGATAGAGCCCCACAGGCTACCTTGAAAATTGTGAAGCCCATGAACTGCTGTCCACATCCTTTCTGTATGGATTTAGTAGGAAATAAAACCCTATGAACAAAGTCAGCTCTTACATGCCAATGTGCATATTTATACAACCCAATCGTGATAATTTATTATGAATGACCTTTGTAGAACAATTCTTTCATATCAGCCTGTATTCATGATGACGATAGATGACATCACTGTCATGTTCTTTGGTTAATGATGGTCGTATATTGGAAGTTTCCAATCTTTTCAGTTCCCACAAATTCTTCTTTATTGTGCACTAAGTATGACAGATTAAACTAAATTCTATGAGTTAATCATGAACGTGAAGAAGATATAATTCTACTTCCAGAATATTTACAATCGGCAAGGGCCCTATTTCTCACCCTCATGCCCAAAAGGTGCATTTTTCTAAATAAAACAGAATAAAAATCCTCTTGGGATTCCCTTCCCGGCAGTCTCCCAGGATTTAGTAAAAGTTTGCTGTTGTAACAAAAAGGCGCCCCTCTAGTGGATGAGATACAGGTGGAAGCATTTCTGGGCACAGCTGGTCCTGAGCGACCAGAAGAAGCACGGATATGTTCTAAGTCAGGGGTTCTTAATCTTTTTTGTTCCAAGGACCCCTTTTCCAGACAGGTGAAAACCACAGACCCCTTATTAGTTCACACTAGCCTGTGTTTCATTTAATAACTATCACACCCACACCAACACACCCCCACAAGGGTAATGTTCTTTTTGAATTTCAGTTCACGCTCACGGACCCCTTGTTAAGAACCCCTGTTCCAAGTGCTAAGTGCAGGAGGATGAACAAGCAGACAACATCCCAACCCACTTCAATCAAAGGAAAAAATGTCGACGTGCCCTATTTCTGATTAAATTTCTGGGATGCCCTCTGACATTTTTTCCTAACCTCAGGCTCTAGTGGACGGATCAAAGACTGGGTCTAACAAACAGAATTGTGTTTCAGAAGAGTTGTATCAGAGTTTAATTCCTAACACTGTCTAACCAGCCCAATCCAGGGGTTGGTGTCACAGTGAAAAACTTCTGTGGGTCAAGGAACCGATAAGATTTAGCACAAATGCCTACCTTCTCCAGGGAACTGCCTCTGCCTCTGCCCACTCTCCTAACCCACCTCTATGATCCAGAGTCCTCTGCAAGTGCCTTTACATTGGGCTTATCAAGGTACATTTTAATTATCTGCTTGTCTCAGCCACTGCCGGAAGTTTCTTAAAGGCAAGAACTGCCTTATTTTATTTTCTCAACTTCCTAGCACATCACTTGGCACATAACAGGTATTAAAGAAAGACACAATCACAAAGATGTAGGCACATTTGTTACTTAAGACAAAGCCAAAAGGTCTACCTTCTCCAAGAAATAAGACGCTGGGACTCCCTCTTCCCACACTGTGTTCCCTTAACATTAAATAATTGTATTACAATCATCTGTTTGTGCAAGGGCTCTTCATTAGTGTGTGAGCTTCTGAGGGCCTGGACCATATCTTAAAGCCTTTGAAGGTCTCAATGAATAGTCACCGACTGAATGTCAACTCTGGTGAATCACTTGCTTTCTCTTTGCCTTCAGTGTTCCACTTCTAATACAGACTTGATTATAATTACTTGCACCCACTTATTTTCTAACCATAAAAAAAAGTAAAGTGTGTTAAGGGACCTCAGGTTCCTGGATGTGGTGGTTTGGAGCTATGTACCCCAGAAAAACATATTCTTAAGCTTAACCCATCCTGTGGTTATGAAACCTTGTAAATAGGACCTTGGGATGAAGTTACTTCAAATAAGGTGTGGCCCAGGATGACTCAATCCTATTACTGAAGGCCTTATAGGGAAGGTCACAGAGAGAGAAAAAAGCCAGAGGAGGCAGCCGGAAGCTGAAAGTGAACAGAACTCAGGAGAGAAAGGAGAGGTCAGGAGAGGCCCCCATGTGCATTGCCATATGACAAAGGAGCTCAGGACCAAGGATCTCCGGCAGCCAGCTCCAAAATGCCAGTCTTCAGGAAGAAAGCATCACCTTAATAACACCTTGATTTGGACTTTTCCTGGCTCCAAACTGAACCAACAAATGCCCATTGTTTAAGCCAACCCATTGAATAGTATTTGCTTTGGCACCCAGAAAACTAAAACACTGGAGTATAGGGTGATTGTGAATCTCTTGAGGTCAAAGCATCATCTTACACGTTTATAATGTACACACTGCACCTAGGAAAAGACCTTGCATCCTGTTGGCAATCAATTAATAGCTGTTTAATTAATGCAAATAAGGTAGTGAATATAATTTTGATATGTTGATTTAAGTATGAACATTACATGTTTTTGTATACGTACTACAATTTGTAATCATTAAAATTATAGTTTCAAACCCTTAAAAATATTTCCCAGTTGCTTAAGTATATTAGTTGAATAAATGTGAGAGTCATTGCCTCATCTTTGCTATATATCTCTGGAACTTCTGCTGAAAATAATAACCGGTGTGAGGAATGGGCCAAATAATAAATAACTATAGAAGAGAGCATCTGATGAAGCTGCAAAATAAATCTGCTATCAGTTGGTTGTCATGTTCTATACTTCATCCTCTTTGTTTTAGTGCATGTAGCATTGAATAATTGCTTTTTTCTGGTTTCCATCATCTATTAAATTTTATTTAATCTGGAACATAGCATAAAGCTAGGTAACTCTCTGAATACACATAATACTTTTTCAGTTTAAACTGTGAATGTCTGCTTTAGAAGAATCAGCTTACTAAGTACAGTTATATGTTATCGTCATTTTAATCTTAAATTTATCAACCTGAAGAAATCACAGTTCATTTATTCTTAGAAAATTGTATTTCGTTGTTCATCATCAAAATCTCTTTATTTCCCTTGCCTGAGGCATTGTTTAATTTCTGGCAATAGTGGATGATGAAATGCAACATCATTCTCACAGTAGAGTATGTAAATACATCATTCTCCTATTCCAGTTTTGATTGCCATCTTGAGATAAAACAGCAGGAAAAGAAATATGTTCCAAGAAAGGCAAGAAAACATGGGTAAGGTAATATATCCTTGTAATTAAGGAGACTAAAATTATACAAGGCATTTAATTTTAACTGTGCCAAACCAAAATCAGAATAAAACTTGCATTTATTAAGCTCATACATGTTCCTACTTTTATAGTGGGCGTGATAGTCATACTACTGTGGAACTTCTATAATTCAAAAATTACTCTTTATTTCTAATCACTGTGTGTGTGTGGTTTTAATTTGTGAAACCCTTTGCAGTTAACAGAAAGGGCATGAAAACATTACATTGGAGCCAAGAGACTTACTGCTAAATGATTGGGACGGCTGGATAAGTTACTTACACTTTCCTGGGCCTCAGTGTTCACCTTTGTAAAGTGATGGGGTTGGGCAGCAGGTAATCAGAACTTACAGTCCATTTGAGCTCTAACATACTTAGTAATATTTTTAGCATGTGCTCTACCACATTTCATCATTCACATCTCATCATTCAACTTCAGCCTGATCTCCCTTCACCCGCCTCTCCCGCTCAAGCCCTGTGCTCCATATCCTTCATCCAAACCAGTTATAAAGTATTTTTGCTCAATACTGGATTTAGTTTTTATTCTTCATTTGCACAACGATAGCTTTGGGAAAACAATTGGAGAAGGGAGGTAAGAAAATACATGAATAGGACAGGGGAAGAGAATAGAGAATATTGATAGAAAACAAGCTATCCATGAGAAAAAAGCAGAGCAGTGATGAGCAGGGGAAAGGAAGGTTTGAAAGGCAAAGAGAAGCAGCTCCTTGAGATGTCACAAAGTTGTGAAAACTTGCCAATAGAGCCATGAAAACTGCAAAGATGCAATGCATAGTCAAAGCACATCAACTCTCTATAAAGTCAAAAGTCTGGTGTAGCAGTTTGGCATTATTTATGAATTCCAGAAATAGATATTGGATTATGCTTGTAAACTGGTGTGTTCCTCTGGGTGTGATTCATTTATGATTAGGGCTTTGATTGGGCCACATCAGTAGGACATTCAGTCCCCGCCCCTTGGTGGGGACTCAGAGCAGAGGAGTGAGTTGGAGTTTTGAGTTGGAGTTCTGATGTCGAGTTTTAATGCTGGAGCCCAGGAAAGCAAGCACACAGAGGAGCTTGGTCACAAGGAAGGAGAGAAGGCCCCGAGAAAAGAGACAAGCTATTTGCCTGATAGTCTACAGCTGGCCTTGTGGAGATAGCAGAAGAGCTAAGCCTGGAGACAAGCAATACCAGGAAGAGAGGAACCCAGGAAGCCTGAACGCTTCGGCAGCCATTTTTATCCAGCACGTGGCAATAAACTTTGGTGAGGGAAGTAACTTATGCTTTTTGGCCTGGTAACTGTGGGCTTCTACTCCAAATAAATACATTTTATGAAAGCCAACCGATTTCTGGTATTTTGCATCAGCACCCCTTTGGCTGACTAATACATCTGGTGATTTTAAAATTTATAGAGACCTAAAGACAATCTGCTTTGAATCTAACATCCTGCATCTTACAAATGAGAAAAACAGAGTAGAGTTGAAGTGGCTCATCCAAGGTCATTCAGCTAGGATTCACCTCTGCATATGTGAGCCCACCTTCACTTTCACATCTCTCTAAAGAAGCATTTTAACACTCTATTAGGTGTTAATCCATTGGTAGATGTGTCCTCAGTCATTCACTGAAAAAGATAGAAGACTTTCAGGAAAATGATACTGAAGTAAGTAGGCAGAGTTTGACCCTCTCATAAAAAAAGAGGAGAGAAGACAGGGACCTAGGTAAAGGAGCTGCTTTGGATCTGTGTAGAACAGGAAGGTGCTCTGGGTCATCTAGGAGGATGCTGAAAAGATAAAGAAGCCAAAGGAAAACCGAGAGTTGCTCACCCTTGTGGCTGGAAACGGCCCTCAGGGCAAGTAGCTTAGGTGGAGCCCCTGGCTCGCTGCTGCCAATGGACTGGGAGGGGGAATTCCCTGGGAGGAAGAGTGGTCTCACAGAGGATGCAGAGGGGTTTCTTAGCAGTGAGTTTGGCCAGCTGAGCCCCCGTTGAATCTTAGAAGGGACCCTGCCCGGACAAGGAGAGAGGAGGTGGGATCTGCTCAGACAGGCTGTCACGACCCGCCGCCCAGACAGAGAGAAGAACCAGATCAGAGAGGGGGCAGAGACAGGACCCTAACCAGGCAGGAGTCTAGCAAACTGTACAAGTTTAAAATGCCGGGGGGAAGGGGGACAGATAGCTTTCTGTAGCCTAATTAATCTTAGGAGACAAGTTAGCTCAGTGGTGGACTTACCACCTTGCATATACAAGGCCCCTGGTTCAATTCCCAGTTCTCCTTAGAGAAATGATCAGGAGAGTTAACCACCAGATTATCAGGCATCCAGCTGATACCTTATGACAGGAAACATATAAACATTCTTTTTGTTTTGAGTTTCTTGGATCTGTTTTTTTGTTTGTTTGTTTGTTTGTTTTTTCCCATCCCCCCCCCCCTTTTTTCTTATTTTACTTGCAAAAACCCGTACGTCACCTGCAGAAGGCAGGCTGTAGGGTAATTGATTGATGAACACCAGCAGCATGAGAAGCTCCTTAGGGGCCTAAGAGAGAACGCTGTTTTCCTTGGATTTTTTTTTTTTCAGTTGCTGCTGTTTTTGTTTCTTGTTTCTAGTTACCCCCCTTTTTTTTTCCTTTTATCGATTTTTTCTACCTACATTATTTCTTTTCTTTCCTTCATTTTTCTATCTTCTGTTTTCTGTTGTTTTTCTTTCTTTCCACCTATTTTTGTGGTCTTCAATTTTTTTGTTTTTATTTCTCTTTCTCGTTCCTTTTTCTGTTTTCTACCTTTTAAATTTTTTCTTTCTTTTCTCTTTTCTTTTCATCTCTTCTCATCATTCCAGCCTTTTAATTCATTCCATATATTTTTCTCCATTTTGTTTCTCATTTCATTTTTTTCTATTCCACTTTTTTATTCTTATTCTCCTGTATTTCTTATCATTTTTACCCATGTGAATTATTTTACTAGGTCTTCTATAGTGCCTCTTCTACCTTTTTAAAAAATTATTATTATTATTTTTTCTCTTATCTCTTTCCTTTTCTCTGGTCCTAATATTTATTTTAAAGGGAACATAGACAAAAGCAAGGAAATAGAATAAAAGAAACAAAATGTCAAAGTGAAAACTTACCACACACACAAAAACAACAACAAAATAAACACTTAGACTAGGAAAGAAGCTAACCAACAAAATTAACCCATCGAGATAAACAGATGCCTAGACACCAACAAAAAAATATAAGCCATACTGAGAAACAGGAAGACATGACCCAGTCTAATGAACAAACTAAAAAATAGGAGGAGATGCGGAACATAGAACAACTAATTAGAGATGTCCAAACAAATATCATGAATCAATTTAATGAAATGAAGGAAGAGATTAAGAATATTAAGAAGACACTGGGATGGGAAGCGGCTGTGGCTCAATCAGTAGGGCTCCCGTTTGCCATATGGGAGGCCCCAGGTTCGGTTCCCGGGGCCTCCTGGTGAAGGCAAGCCCGCCCGCACAGCGTGGTTGGCTGACCCAGCGAGCACAAGCAGCAAGGGGGGGATAAATGAATGAATAAATAAAATAAAATCTTTAAAAAAAAAAAAAAAAAGAAGACACTGGGAGAACATACTGAAGAAATTGTAAACATACATAAAAAGATAACAGATATGATGGTGATGAATGGCACAATGCAAGAAATCAAAAATATACTGGAAGCCCACAACAGCAGATGTGAACAGGCAGAGGAAAGAATCAGTACATCTAAAATCAGACAGAGAATAGGACAGATAGATAAAATGATAGAAAAATCCAGCAGGGATTTAGGAATTTGAATGAAAACAGAAAATGCACAAAGCATATGTATTATAGGCATCCCAGAGGGAGAAGAGAAGGGAAATGGGCAGAAAGAGTCTTGGAGGAAATAATGCCTGAAATTTTCTCAACTCTATTGAGGGACATGGATGTATATGTCAAGAAACACAGTGCACAACAAACAGTATAAATCCTAACAGGCCTACCACAAGACATATACTTGTCAAATTGTCCAATGCTCAAGACAAAGAGAGAATACTGAAAGCAACAAGAGAAAAGAGATTCATCACATACAAGGGAAGCTCAATAAGATTAAATGCTGATCTCTCATCTGAAACTATGGAGGCAAGAAGGCAGTGGTATGACATACTTAAGGTGCTAAAAGAAAAAATTTCCAGCCAAGAATTCCCTACCCAGCAAGGCTGGCATTCAAAAATGAGGGAGAGTTCAAAATATTCACAGATAAACAGAAATCAAGAGAGTTTGTCAATAAGAAACCAGCCCTTCAAGAAATACTAAAGGGAGTTCAGCAGGTTGAAAGGGGAAAAAAGGAGAGAGAGAGTTGGAGGAGAGTATAAGAATAACTAAAAAGATTTTTTTTTAAAGTAATAAAATCAATATATGGCATACATAAACCTAAAGAAAATATGGCTAATGTAAGTAATTCCTTGACAATAATAACATAGAATGTTAATGGCTTAAACTTTCCAATCAAGAGACACCATTTGGCAGAATGGATAAGGAAATATGACCCATCTATAGGCTGTCTATAAGAAACTCACCTTAGACCCAGGGATGCAAGGAGGCTGAAAGTGAATGGTTGGAAAACAATTTTACATGCAAACAATAATGAGAAAAGGGCAGGAGTAGCTACACTAATATCAGACAAAACAGACTATAAATGCAAAACTATTGTGAGAGACAAAGAAGGCCACTATATATTAATAAAGGGGTAACCTATCAAGAAGAAAGAACAATCATAAACATTTATGCACCTAACCAGGGCACCTCAAAATACATGAGGCAAACACTGGAAAAACTAAGTGGAGAAATAGATGCCTCCTCAATTATAGTGGAGGACTTTAATACACTGTTATCACCATTAGACAGAACATCTCGACAGAGAATCAATAAAGAAACTAAGACCTTGAATAATACATTAGAGGATCTAGACTTAATAGACATATACAGAACATTACACACAGATACACCAGGATATACATTCTTCTTGAGTGCACATGGATCAATCTCCAGGATAGACCACATGCTAGGCCACAGAACAACTCTCAACAAATTCAGAAAGATTGAAATTATACAAAGTAATTTTTCTGACCACAATGGAATAAAGCTGGAAATCAGTAAAGGACAGAGAACCAGATGAGGCACAAAAATATGGAAGTTAAACACACCCTTAGACAATCAGTGGGTCAAGGAGGAAATTATGAAAGAAGTCAGTAACTACCTTGAAATGAATAAAATGACAACACAATGTATCAAAACCTATAGGATGCAGCAAAAGCAGTGCTGAGAGGGAATTTTATAGCTATAAATGCCTACATTAAAAAAAGAGGAAAGAGCTAAAATCAAAGATCTAACTGCATACCTGGAGGAATTACAAAAAGAACAACAAACTAACCCCAAAGCAAGTAGAATGAAGGAAATAACAAAGATTAGCGAAGAGCTAAATGGAATTGAAAATAAGAAAGCACTAGAAAAAATAAACAAAACCAAAAGCTGGTTCTTTGAGAAGATCAATAAAATTAACAAACCCTTGGCTAGACTAACAAAGAAAAAAAGAGAGAAGATGCAAATACATAAAATAAGAAACAAGGAAGGAGATATCATCACTGACCCCACAGAGATAAAGAGTATCATAAAAGGATAGTTTGAAAAATTGTATGCCAAAAAGATGGACAATTTAAAGGAAATGGACAAATTTCTAAACACACACAAGCAGCCTACATTGACAAAAGAAGAAATTAATGAACTCAACAGACCAATCACAAGTAACAAGATTGAATTAGTCATCAAAAACCTCCCAACTAAGAAAAGCCCAGAACCAGATGGCTTCACAGGTGAATTCTACCAAACATTCTTCTTAAACTCTTCCAAAAAATGGAAGTGGAGGAAATATTGCCTGACTCATTCTATAATGCCAACATACCCTAAAACCAAAGCCACAAGAAAGGAAAACTATAGACCATTTCTCTAATGAATCTAGATGCTAAAATCCTCAATAAAATACTTGCTAACCATATTCAACAACACATCAAATGAATTATACACCATAACCAAGTGGGTTTCATCCCTGGTATGCAAGGGTGGTTCAACATAAGAAAATCAATCAATGTAATATACCACATAAACAGATAGAAAGAAAAAAATCACATGATCATCTATATAGATGCAGAAAAAGCATTTGACAAAATTCAGCACCCTTTCCTGATAAAAACACTTCAAAAGATAGGAATAGAAGAAAACTTCCTCAACATGATGAAGGGTATATATGAAAAACCCACAGCTAATAACATATTCAGTGGTGAAATCCTAAAAACTTTCCCTCTAAGATCAGGAACAAGACAAGGATGCCCACTGACACTGCTCTTATTTAACATTGTGTTAGGAGTACTTGCTCGAGCACTTAGGCAAGAAAAAGATATAAAAGGCATCCAAACTGGAAAGAAAGAAGTAAACATTTCACTATTTGCTGTGACATGATCCTATACCTTGAAAGCCCTGATAAATGTACAACAAAGCTTCTAGAGCTTATAAATGAGTTCAGTAAAGTGGCAGGTTATTAGATTAATGTGCAAAAAATCAGTAGCATTTCTGTACACCAATAATGAACAATCTGAGGAGGAAATCAAGAAAAAAATCCCATTTACAATAGCAACAAAAAGAATCAAATACCTAGGAATAAATTTAACTAAAGATGTAAAATACTTGTACACAGAAAACTACACAACACTGTGAAAGGAAATCAAAGAAGACCTAAATAAATGGAAGAATATTCCCTGTTAATGATAGGAAGACTAAACATCATTAAGATATCTATCCTACCCAAACTGATTTACAGATTTAATGCAATACCAATAAAAATTACCATGCCATTTTTTACTAAATTGGAAAAGCTAAACATGAAATCCATTTGGAAAGGGAAGGGGCCCCGAATAGCCAAAGACATATTGGAAAAAAAAAAACATAATTAGAGGACTCACACCACCTAACTTTAAAACACACTACAAAACTACAGCAGTCAAAAAAACTGCATGGTATTGGCACAAGGATAGACATATCAACTAATGGAACCGAATTGAGAGTTCTCATAAAGATCCTTGCATGTACTGTCAACTGATATTCAACAAGGCCACCAAGCCCACTCAACTGGGAGAGAATGACCTCTTCAACAAATCTTGCTTGGAGAACTGGATAGCCATATCCAAAAGACTGAGAGAGGAACACCTACACACACCTTATACAAAAATTAACTCAAGATGGATCAAAGATATAAATATAAGAGCCAAAACCATAAAGAACTTGGAAGATAACGTAAGAAAGAATCTACAAGATCTTTCAGTGGGAAGAACTTTACACCCAAAGTTTCATGAACTTTACACCCAAAGCACAAGCAATGAAAGAAAAAATAGATAATGGGACCTCCTCAAAATTAAAAACTTTTGCACCTCAGAGGAGTTTGTCAAGAAAGTGAAAAGGCAGCCTACTCAATGGGAGAAAATATTTGGTAACCATAGATCTGATAGGGGCCTAATATCAGGCATATATAAAGCAATCTTACACCTCAAAAATAAAAAGACAAACAACCCATTTAAAAATTGGCAAGTGATTTGAATAGACACTTCTGCAAAGAAGAAATACAAATGGCTAAAAAGCACACGAAAAGGTACACAACATCATTAGTTATTAGGGAAATACCAATCAAAACTACAATGAGATATCATCTTACACCCATTAGACTGGCGGCTATTAAAAAAAAAAACAGAGTACTACAAGTGTTGGAGAGGATGTGGAGGAATTGTAACCCTTATCCACTGCTGGTGGGGATGCAGAATGGTGCAACAATTGTGGAGGACAGTCTGGCAGCTCCTCAGGAAGCTAACTATAGAACTGCCATATGATCCAGCAATCCCACTACTGAGCACATACCAAGAAGAATTGAAAACAGGGCCAACAGATATATGCACACCAATGTTCATAGTGGCATTATTCACTATGCCAAAAGTCAGAAACCAACCCAAATGTCCATCAACAGATGAATGGATAAGCAAATTGTGGTATATACATACAATGGAATATTACTCAGCTCTAAGAAGGAATGCATTGTTAACACACGGGATAACATGGATGAACTTTGAAGACCTTATGTTGAGTGAAACAAGTCAGGCACTGGAGGACAAATATTACATAACCTCACTGGTATGAATTAACCAAATTGAGCAGACTTGGAGAGCTAGAATCTGGAAGACAGGCTTACAGGAGATAGAAAGGGAGTAGAGGTTTGTAAGCCAATGCCCATATGGGCAAAATCTATGATAAGGTGGAAGGGTGTAGTTGTGAAGTGGATGGGCATGACTGTGGAGCAGTGATGCTATTGGGATGCTCAGTGCTGGCCTGTGAGGTGGAGGGAGGAGGTTGCTCTGTCCATGGAAGTGGGGGAGGGTTGGGGGAGGGAGCAGGTGAACTCTGGGGATTTGCAGGTATGTGACTAAAACTACAACGTTGGGAATGTTTTTCTGGTAAATATGGCAGGGGAGGGTTACTGGTTTAGGGTGTTGGATGTGGGGGACATGCAGGACAGGGCACACCTGGGGCAGACTTCCAGGAAGTATGTGAATGTTCATCCTGTCATAGTGCATTGTATCAGTGGGTGGAGAACCTCACAATGAACAGGAAGGTGTTGTGCTCCCGTCCTGAGGATTTCTGCTATGATCTCAAAAAGAGGGGCAGACATCTCTCAAGAGCATAATCAGTGCCTAATAGAAGAGGACAGGCCAGTATGTCAAACCCTCAATGCTGTTGCAAATAACTGTGAGTCTTGTTCTTCAAGGAGTGAAGCTTGGTGGTTGCCATGGGACCTGAGGGGAGGGGGAGGAAGGAATAGAAGAGATGGAACAGGGGGCATTTTGAGGGTGTTGGAATTGTTCTACAAGATCTTGCAATGATGGATACAGGCCATGTTAAATTTCATCAAAATTTATAAAAGTGTATGGTCCAAAATATAAACCAAAATGTGAATCATTGACCATGGTTAGTAGCAATGCTTCAATATTTGTACATCAATTGTAGCAAATGTACCACCCACATGTAAAATGTTATTATTAGGGCAAAGGGGAAATGGGGAAGATGTTGGGTATGTGGGAATCCCCTATATTCTGTACGTGACTTTTCTGTAACCTAAAGTTTCTTTGAATATAAAATGAAAAAAACAGGACACTGGGGGGATAAATGGAAGAAAATGTCACTGTACATACAAGATAACAAATCTTACAGTGATGAAAGATATAATGCCAAATTTTATTTTTTTATTATTTCAATTTTTTTTTAATTTTTTGTATTTTATTTGTCATTTTTAAAACTATCATTATTATTTCATTTTCTTATTATTTTTTTTTCAGTTATTTTGTTGGCTTCATTTTTGAAGAAGTTTTGGACCACAGAAGGGTTACAACTGTGGTAGGGGAGGATCATTTGTGTGGGGTGTTATTAATGAGAGATGCATGGGAGGAGGTTCACCTGTAAGGTACATGAATGTGTTCAAGTGTTTGTGGGGAATTGTCATGGTGGCTGGAGATCCACACAATAACCGAAAAAATAACAAATTCCCATCCTGGGGAGTTTTGCCACATTCTTTAATAGGATAGCATGAATCCCCCAAGTACAGGAGCAGTGACTAGTGAAGGAGGATGGACCTTTATATTGATGACTGTACTTATGAACCTTTTCTTTTGAAATTGAAACTTAGCCTAGTATTTTAGGTTGCCTAAGAATTACCTCCTGAGAGCCTCCCTGTTGCTCAAACGTGGCCTCTCTCTAAACAAACTCACCATATAAATGCATTACTTTCACTCCTCCCTGCCACCTGCGTAGGACATGACTCCCAGGGATGAGCCTCCCTGGCACCGAGGGATTACTACCAAGCACCAACTAGCAATGCAACTGGAAAAAGACCTTGACCAAAAGGGGGAAAGGGTAAAAACAAATGAGTTTATATGGCTAAGAGACTTCAAAGTGAGTCGGAAGGCCATTCCAGAGGTTACGTTTATGCATGTCTCAGCAGGATCTCACTGACTGCCACAGTAAATATTGCCTCAAATAGGAGGGCTCCTGAGGGCTCTGGAGAAATACAGACACCATAGGCAGGGCTGACAGCTCAGGAGTTTAGTGCCCTGTCAGTAGGCCCTACTTTGAAATTTATGCTCCCCAGTGTGACAGAGTTGGACTCAGTTACGGCTTCCCTACACACAGTTCTTCTGCCCTTTCTATATAAACCTACAGTTAGTACTAGAGTTGATAGGTGCATGTCCAAAAGACTTAAATCTTTGGGCCATCCATTTGTCAGCTGGGCCCCGAATCTCAGCAGAATTGCAACACCTAATCTCCAGTTCACTGGACTCACCCAAGACAACCAACAAGGAGATGATGATGGACAACACCCATCCCAAGGAACAGAGAGAGTCTGCAACTGCAATCAAGTTAGTCTCATCCATCAGCCCCATGGGATCTAAGCCCTCTCTCAATTAGAGGCAAAGTAGGCATCACCATCTCAGCATCCTCAGAACTGGGTAATGAACAATGAACTAGAATAGACTTACTGTTATTCTGCTATAGACTTGTCATTCTAATAATGGAGGAACTTTTATCATTGATGAGGAGGCAGTGGCCACCAGAGGTTCTGAGGGGAGGGAGAGAGAAAAACAGGTGTAACATGGGGCATTTTAGGGACATTGGAATTGTCCTGAATGACATTGCAATGATGGATACAGACCATTATATATTTTGTCATAAATTACAAAATTGTTTGGGACAGAGTGTAAACTGTCATATAAACTATAATCCACAGTTAGTAGCAATTTTCCAGTGTGTGTTTATCAATTGTAACCAATGTACCACACTAACAAAGGATGTTGTTAATATGGGAAAGTGTGGGAGGGGTAGGGAGTGGGGCATATGGGAATCCCCTATATTTTTTATGTAACATTTACGTAATCTAAATTTTTTTTAAATAAAAAAGTATTTTAAAAAAGACAAGAAGAAGATAGAGTGCTTTAACTTATAAATGATTTATAATAACTGATTAAAGAATATCTTATGATGTCACTCTCATTCACCTATATTCCAATAGCCAATATTTTTTTCAGCGGTGAAAGAAAGAGGGAGGTCAAAGCATGCCTACATCTAATTCAGCCTTTTTCACCTATGCTTATGCCATCATCTGGTTTCATACGTACCCTTCACCAACATGTGTTTGGAAGTATAAAGTTTGAAAATTGTTGGTTGATAGACTGCTATATAAAATTTGAAAAGAAAAAGAGACTTACGAAAAATCAAATTTTATCTAAGGTCAGGAAGAGAAAAATGCAATAGATTTTGTTCAGAATCAGAAAAGAGCTTTTATTTATCCCTGTGGGGAAATCATTTAAAGATAGCCTCGTCCACATTTGAAGGTTTGCTGCACAAATACAGAACTGCACGGTGAACCCAGACAGGAGTGGTTGATGTGTGTGTCTGCTCGGGCCCTTGGAGGTGGCCTTGACTAACCCTCACTGGACAAATGTGGAAACATCTCTAGCGAGGTTTAGAGTGTGGCCCAAATTGATATATGTGCAAACTCCCGACACCTAGCCCAGGAACGTTTCCACTGCACATTTACGAATTTCCAGCACTGGGTTCCACAGGTCTGAAACATCACCCCGCCCCTCCAAGGTCCCTGGACCCCAGGCCAGCTCAGATTTAGAGGCAACTTACTGAAAGCAGATGCCCTGGGTTTTGTCCCTTGTTAAAAAGAAACAGACCCTTACTCTGTCTTCCTAATCTATGTCCCAGAATCTTCAATTCTCATAAAACACTAATCCTCGGCTTTATTTTAAAATCTCGCACCCTCAAGTGTGATGAGGAATTTTTCAGTGTCCCCTTGTTGCCTATCTTCTTTCTAAGTAATAGAAAGAAGATTTCTGGGTGGGTCTAATGCAGCTTCAAGAAAGCTGCTTTTTCCTGAGCAGAGGCAGCAGAGCAGACTACATAGTCCAGCCATATGATCAGATAGGACTAATCTTGTGTTTCTAGGATTACATTTAAGGAAATCC
Organism: Tolypeutes matacus; assembly: GCA_026826555.1. Taxonomy (NCBI): domain Eukaryota; kingdom Metazoa; phylum Chordata; class Mammalia; order Cingulata; family Chlamyphoridae; genus Tolypeutes; species Tolypeutes matacus. The sequence goes on along the minus strand of JAKSZT010054462.1, from coordinate 7,738,992 downwards.
GTGGTGCTCCTTTTTGGGTCTAGTGAAGCAGAAAATAGCCTCTATGGACATTGGCCCATAACCTTTATTCAATTTCCCACCACACAGCTGGAGGGGTCCCCAGCCAGCCTTGGCTCTTCCTGCAAGAGATGGGCCTGCTGAGGAGTTAATGTCTGTGATATACGGGGGCTTAGACAGCTGACAGCCATGAGGCCATTTTCAGCAGAGCAGGGTTTTTGTTTTTGGATGAGGTTCATTTCCAATCAGAAGGAATCATTCCTGCATCAGTTAACTAACCCTCTGGCAAGCTCGAATTTTCCATAGACTAAATCAAGACTTCAGAGTTCCTCTTCTCCTGTATCCATTTGGCTGGATATATTTCTCAGTCTCTTGTTTTTTTGTGAATGTTTGACATTCCACGTCTCTGACATGGCTTTAGTCAAGAAAGTGGAAATGTCTCCATCTGAAAACAAGAACGTTAAGAACATAAAGTTCATATAAAAGCAGTGGTTCTTAACCTTTTTTGTTCCACAGACCCCTGTGCCAGTCAGGTAAAAACCACAGATCCCATCTCAGAATGTAGCAGCAGATAGTTTTATGACACTCAACTAGCATCAGGTCTAACAGCTACAGTAATTTCTAAGTACGGATGAGCATAAGTGATTTTTTGAGATATGCAACAACTGTAATGTGATATGAAATGAACAATACTGTAATTTATTGCATATATTCATAAGGGAAGGAAATACTTGATTTCAGTTAGAGGCTAGAGAAAATAAAGATAATAAGTTGATTTTTTTCTTTCAATTCAAGCTCATGGAGTCACTTAAATCTTTCCACGGACCCCCAAGGGGTCTGTGAACCCTTGGTTAAGAATCCCTGCTTAAAAGGATGAGGAGGTCACTTTAAGGTCATCAAATCCATCCTCAAATATGTTTTCCATAAAATTCCCATGAGTAAGGTTTTTTCTATCAATAAAAATCCTTATCGATAAACAATACAATTTATTATAAAATTTGAATATTTTACAAATATTTATAGAGAACTAGACTCATATCAAGTGGCTTTTTTTTCTGAGAAATGAATATCTGGTTCAGGAATATATATTAATAAACACCTAATTTAAGTAACTGTAAAAGAATTACTAATTGAAGATTTGGGTCAAGTGCTAAAATATTTCAGAGAAATATAAATCACCTAGAAGTAGCCCTTATCTTCACCAACAGGTTATCTTCACCAACAGAAATGCTGATGCTCTCTAACGTGGCCCCACCAAGTTCTTCCACAACTCCTACTTGGGCAAGAAGCACAACAGTAGTCTAAGTCCTGAAGTTGGGAAATATTCTGGCTGTCCTAGACCTCGTATCTTGTGCCTGGGCTCAAGATCCCACAGAACCCCAGTTCCTCCCACACTACTTGCCCCAATAGTCAGAGCACCCTTTTAGAACTGCAATTTCCTGTCAGGACTAGAGTCAAGCTGAGGTCAGTCCACTTGTCTCGAGCCTTGACAGCCAACCCAACCCTTTCCTTCCCTAATGAATGGGATCTTCTTGCCCAAACACTCATCTACAGCGGTTGTGACCACAGTAATTGCCTGGAACCAGGATGACAGCATTGACTTGTATTTGAATATTATCTATTTCTGGAGCACTGGCTCTTTTCTGAGATTTGACCTTATTGAATATGGATGCCTGCCAAAACCTGGTCCAAGTCATCTATACTGCCTAATTGTCTCTCCCAGGTGACAGTCTCTTGGATTGGCTAATTTTCCCATCATCTCTTCTGGTTTTGCTTGCTTTTTGCCAGTTCAACCTATGACCAAGCCTTCCTGGGCCCTGGAAAGTGGGCTCAAGTGCCAAAATAAAAAACTTATCAAAGACCTGAGGCTTGATATGAGATTTCAAGGATGGATAGATTTGGGGACAAGGATAAGGGAATGAGGGTGTCACAATAAGTAAAAAAAAAAAAAAAAAAGTGTTGGAACATTCAGAGGAAGGAGTGCACTCAAAGCTTTTGGAGGGGGAATAAGTAGGTATATATGAAATATCCATGTTTACATGGTTGCCAATCTAATTCCAGTGCACCTCTGAGCATTGCAGAGGATGGAAAGCTAAACACTGCATTTCCCAGAATCCCTTTCACCATGGTTCATGATTAGATTTAGGTTTACCGACTAGATGGACTGATGCAAGTCTTCAATTAAGAACTGAGATAAGTGAGGGGAGAGTCATGGAGGGAGGCAGTCATTGACTGGTATGAATCATATAAAAGGCAATGTGATTGTGGAGATGACAGAAGAAATGGTCACTTGCTAGTTTTTTGGACAGCCTATTATTTGCAGCAGGAACATCTCCATTAGTAGCCCAGTTGATGCTCACTGGAGTCTGTATCTTCAACCTTCTCAATAATTTTATTAGCCAATTGCTTTAGTTTGCAAGCTGTTGAAAGCAATATACTGGAAATAGGGTGGCTTTTACAATGGGGATTTATTAGTTTAAAAGCTTACGGTTTCAAGGCTGAGAAAAATGTCTAAATCAAGGCCTTATCAGGTGATGCTTTCCTCTCTAACACCAGCTGCTGGTGAGCCTGAACTCCTCTCTCACATGGCAAGGCATGTGGCAGGGTCTCCTGGGCTCTCCCTCCTCCTCCAGGCTCCCTTGCCTCCAGCTTCCTGCTTCGTAGCTTTCTTTCTGCTTTTGTGCTCTGTTGATTTCAGCTTCTGGCATCTAGGGCTTTCTCTCTCAGCTTCTGGGGCTTCATCTCTCAGCTTCTGGGAGTCTCTCTCTGCTTCTCTTGGTATCCATTCCATCTATAAGGGACCTCAGTAAGAGGATTAAGACCCACCCTGGGCCATGCCCTCCTGGAGTAATGTAACCAAAAGTTCTCATCTACAATAGGTTTACACCCACAGGAATGGATTAGCCCTGAGGACATGATTTTCTGGGGTCCATAAATGCCTTGAATTACCACACCAATTAATATTCTATAATCCCCTTTCTGCTTAAATTAGCTGGGGTAGATTCCATCTCTACAACTGGACCCTCAAAAATACTGTCATTTTGACTGAAATGGTATTTTCTCAGAGGGAAGCTGTGGGGCTCAAGGGTGGAAACTAGAGCCAGATTGTCACAACATCGTGAATGCCAGGATAAGATTGGAGTTTCTCTATAGAAAATCGAAATCAGTCGAGGATATCTGACTGGGTGAATGGCATGAAAACACTATTTAATACTTACTGTCAGGCAGTGATGGGACCGGATGGAGTGGTGTGAGAGGTGACAGAAGTAGGAGCACAGTCTATGCAATGACACAAGAATAGCACAGTACCTGGGAGGCAGTAAAAAATGAGTGGGCGATTTTGAACTATTATCACTGTTGTAGTTGAAAGGTGTTGGCAGCATTAATCAGGAAGCTACCATTCCAAATAAAAGAGTCTTCCGAATACCAAGATTATAAAGAGACCAAAAATTGCTGGATTAGTGTTAGTTTCACGGAGAAGGAAAGATGGCAACCTCTAGGAAACACAGGATGGTCTTTGTTCTCAGTGACCAGGACTATGCTATCTGATATGGTGGCCACTGGCCACACAGGGCTCTTTTAGGTTAATTTTAAATTAATTAAAATTAAATAAAATGAAGCATTCAGTTTCTCAGTCACACAAGCCACACTGAAGTGCTCAATAATCAAAATGGCTAGTGGTTACTGTATTAGACAACACAGATTTGCATCATCACAGAAAGTTTGGATAGCACGGATTTAGTAATTTATAATGATGGCATCCTCCAGAAATAGGCCAAAGCTCAACAGTGAAGATGGCCCAACATTGGAAACATAAAGGGACAGACTTTTGGGAGACAGCTATGCTCACCGCTATATCACCAATGCAAGGGACAGAATTTCAAAAGAAGAGAGTACCCCATTCTCCCTTCTTTTTTTTTTTTTTTTTTTTTTTTAAGATACTTAGATTACATAAATGTTACACAAAAATTGTAGGGATTCCCATGTGCCCCACCTCCCACTCCTCCCACAACCTCCCACATAAACATCCTTCATTAGAGTGGCTTATCACCTACAATAGATATACACATCTTGGGGCTTTGCCACTAAGCATGGACCATAGTTCACATTGTAGACCACACTCTCTTCCACACAGTTCTGCATGTTATATGATGATATAAAATGACCTATATCTGTCATTGCAATTTCACTCAGGATAATTCCAAGTCCCGAAAAAGCCCCTGTATTACAACTGCTTTTCCCTCTCCCTGCCCCCAAAGTGTCCAGTGGCCACTGGCTCCACATTAATGCTGTAATTCCTTCCATTGCTTGAATCACAATATGTCTAAAACAGAATACCAGTAAGTCCACTCTAGTCCTCCCCCAATCCTAAGGAGTCTGAGATGGTGATGCCCACTCCACCTCCAAGTGAGAGGGCTTATATCCCATGAATAAGATGGATGAGATTATCCTGCCTGCAGCTGCAGACTCTCTCTATTCCCTGGGATGGCTGTTGTCCATCATCATCTCCCCACCAGATGTCCAGGGTGAGTCCATTGAGCTGTAGAGTAGGAGTTACTGCTCCACTGAGACTCTGGGCCCAGCTGGCACATGGAAAACCCAAAGACTCTGGTCTCTGTAAGTACACCTACGAACTCCAACACCACATATAGGTTTGAATAGAAGGGACAGATGGACCATGTGCAGGGAAGACATATTTAGGTCCAACTCTGTCACTCTCAGGAGCAAGGATTCCAAAGTAGGGCCCACTGATAAGGCACAAAACTCTGGGGCTATCCACCCTGATATAGGACCTGGGTGTCTCCAGAGCCCTCAGGAGCCCCTCTGTTTGGGGTGATATCCACATTGGAAGCCTATGAGGTCCTATTGAGATGTACATAAGCATTACCTCTGGGATGACCTCCCGACTCACTTTGAAGTCTCTTAGCCATATGAACTCATTTGTCTTTACCTTTTCCCCCTTTTATTCGAGGTCTTTTTCCAGTCGTATTGCCTGTTGGCACTTGTTAGTAATCCCTTGTTGCCAGGGAATCTCATCCCAGGGAGTCATGTCCCACGCTGGGAGGAAGGTAATGCATTCCTATGCTGAATTTGGCTTAGAGAGAGGCACATTTGAGCAACAAGGAGGCTCTCAGGAGGCAACCCTTAGGCACCCCATAACAATAGGTTAAGTTTCAATTTCAAGAGCAAAGACTCATAAGGTTCCCATTCTCCCTTCTTTAAATTCCTCTCTGCTGCCTGTGATTTAATATTTGTAACATGTACAAATTCTATTAATTAAGTTATTTCCAATAATCTTGTACTTGATGTGCTAGAAAATGAATTGCTCCTTGATGTTCTGTTCTCCAGAGTAAATATGTCCATGGGTGCTGAACCATGCAATGAGTGTGTTTTGGTGAGTGAGGGAAGAAGCAGGGAAAGGAATATATTCCTAAACTAGTGGCCTGAAATATTTGCAGGAAATGTATACCTGACACAAATACAATGATGAGGGCCTGAACTAGGACAGTGGTCAGAGAAACCCATAAGACATAACACAAAACTGAGATTGACTATAAAGGTAAAGGAACTAGGACTTAAAAATGGCCAAAAGGTCCTGAATAGCCAAAAAGATCTTTAAAGAAGAAGAACAAAGTTGGAGGACTCTCACTTCCAGGCTTTAAAGCATATTACTTAGCCACAGTGGTAAAAACAGCATGACACTGGCATAAAGACAGACACATTGACCAATGGAACCAAATTGAGGACTCAGAAATAGACCCTCACATCTACAGTCAAGTAATTTTTGACAAGGCTCTCAAGCCCTCCCAGCAGGGCCAGAAGGGTCTAGTCAACAAATGGTGCTGGGAGAACTGGACAACCACATCCAAAAGAAAGAAAGGGGACCCCTATCTCACACCTTCTAAAATTTTACTCAAATTGGATCAAGGACCTAAGTATACAAATGACAACCATAAAAATCCTAGAAGAAAATGTAGGAAAGCATCTCCAAGATCTTGTGGTAAGCAGTAGTTTCTTAAACGTTACACCCAAAGCACCAGCAACAAAAGAAAAAATAGATAAATGGGGCTTCCTTAAAATTAAACACTTTTGCATCTCAAAGGGTTTTGTCAAAAGGGTGAAAAGGCAGCTGACTCAATGAGAGAAAATATTTGGCAATCACATATCCAATAAGGGTTTGATATCCATGATATAAAAAGAAATCATACAACTCAACAATAAAGAGACAAACTACCCAATTAAAAAATGGGCAAAAGACAATTGTCAAAGAAGAAATACAAATGATGAAGAAGCACATGAAAAAATGTTAATCACTAGTAATTAGGGAAATGCAAATCAAACTACAATGAGATAAAATTTCACATCTATTAGACTGGTCGCTATTAAAAAGTCAGAAAACTGTAAATGTTGGAGAGGATGTGGAGCTATAGGAATGCTTATTCACTCTTGGTAGGAATGCAGAATGGTACAGCCACTGTGGAGGACTGTTTGGCAGCTCCTAAGGAAATTAAATATAGTCTTGCCACGGGACCCGGAAATACCATTTCTAGGTATATACCCAGAAGAACTGAGAGCAGTGACACAAATAGACATCGGCACACGCATGTTCATAGGGGCATTATTCATGATTGCCAGAAGTTGGAAACAACCCAGGTGTCCATCAACTGATGAATGGATAAACAAATTCTGGTGTATACACACAATGGAATATTATGGAACTGTAAGAAGAAATGAAGTCGTGAAGCATATGACAACATGGATGAACCTGAAGGCCCTTATGTTGAGTGAAGCAAGCCAGACACAGAAGGATAGATACTGTATGATGGAGCTATTATGAACTAAGCATACTGTGTAAACCCGTGGAGTTAATAATTAGAATATAGGTCACCAGAAAATAGAAGGAGGGTAGAGAATGGAAAGCTGAGAGTTAATCTGTGCAGAAGTGTTAAAAAGGTTGTTTGTGAAAATTTATAAATGAATAGAAATGGTGAAAGCATATCATGGTGCACTTAACTAGCAGAGCTTTTATTCTTGTAAGACAGTGGGTGAAAGAGAAAGTCTAAGTCACGTATATTACTAGAAGGAAAGCTAACATGGGATGGAATAAGCCTCATGTAAAACACAAATATGTGTTATATTGCACATATAAGACTTTCTACATAATGTAAATACACATATACTAGAGAGAAGGTAAAAGAATAGCAGCTATACCCATCGGGGGAAGCATAGAGAGATTGAGAGGTGAATTTTGTTTGTTGGCTTTTGTTTATTTTTATTATTATTGGAATAATGAAGGTGCTCTAAGAATGAATGAAGTGATGAATGCACAAATATGTGATTACACCAAATACCATTGATTGTACACTTTGGATGGATTTATGTTTTATTAATATGTATCAATAAAATTGATATGTTAAAAAATAAGTAAAAAGTAAAAAAATGACCCAAGGATTTTAAATCTTTTGCTTAGGAAATTAAGTTATGAATGAAAGCAAGGGGTAATGCCATGGGACCAGATCTGAGAAAAATATTCTCAATTTGATTTCATATAAGTGGAATTTTAAGTGATAGTGAGACATAAGTGGAAATATCCAGGAGACATGTATAAAAATTCAAGAAAGAGGTCAAAACCAGAGAGATAGAAGTGGGAGCTATATTCATAAAGACTCTGGTTCAAGTCATAATGGTAGGTTTTCCTTTAAAGTAAAAAAAAAAGTGAAGAAATTTCAGAGCTGAATATTGTACTCTAAGAAATAAAAAAAATAGTAGTAAAAATAGAAATGGGCACTATTAAGCAAATCAGAGAGAGATAAATAAACAAAGAAAACCAGAAAATATCTTTTCATTATTTAAAAAAATTTCTGAACATGAAATATATATGAAATGCTTAGGGATTAAGAGATGTGATGAAAAATGAATTATCAAATTTTCTGTTAAATATGGTAGATTGAACAGAAGCATTTACTTCTGCTTCCTCTCCAAACCTCACTGAAATGAGAACACAAGAATTTCTTAAACACATAACACTATAAAGATAAAAGTGACATAGCACCAGCAACAGAATTTTGGAAGCTAACAAGCAGATGGAAGAATACTAACTGACTTAGCTGAAAAGAGAAAGCTGAAACATAAGCAACAAGTGGGAGTAACACAGATAAAAGCCTGAAAAGGCTTAGAAATTGGAGTCACAACACTTTTGAACATGGGTAGGGCAGGATAAAGCAGGAAAAATGATTGGAAGGTTCTATAAGAAGCAAGATTCTACTCCACATCCTTTGTACATAGACTGCTGTCCCACCCCATTTTAGCAGAAGAACTATAGCTTACTCTCCGGAGACAATAAACCACAGAGATCCTAGAATTAGAGATCCCAGAATCCTGGAAAGTAGGGCATCTACATAACCTGACGTTAAAATGGGACTCTCCTGTCTCAACTTTGGTGCAAGCCTTTCTTGCAAAGGAGATGTAAAAAACCAGCTGCTTGACTTTTGAGCCACTCATTCAAATAAGACTCTAAAATGATCAGCAGTGGGAGGGGTTTTTTTAAGAACATTTCTTTGGAGAGAGGCAAATTGTGAGTTACACCCCACGAAAAATGCCAACCTACTGAGAATGGATTTAAGAAAATGATTCAGAAAGCTTATGAATCCCTGGGAGTTGAGATCCAGCGCACTGGTGTGTGAAACATGTCCAAGAAATCTAAGCTGCGAATGTGGCTTAAAGCACAGAGAGAAAATGAAAATAGACAAATAAATAAATCCTGGGTCATCCTTCTACCAGTAGCAGAACAAAAGCTTAGTAAACATTTCCTATGGATTGATGAGTGCCATGTAGGAGAAAAAGACAGATGGGAGCCATTATAAATCCTGAAGTGGGGAGGTAGCTTCTACAGGAATACTACCAGTTGTCCAGGATAAAGGGGCAGTAAATACTCAGATGAAAATGTTTTGCCCACTGCATAAAGAGTGCAGGTGAATAAAGCCAGTGGGGGCTCTGAAGAACACACGGAGTTCTTCAGGAGAAAGCTTTAAACATCTGCCAGGTTCAGAAAGTTTGAAGTCAGTGTGCAACAGATCCAGTTAAGTAAAATCTATCTTGGTCCACATTTCTCTCCTCCCTCCTTCCTCTCTGACTCATAAGAAGTCAGAAAGAGCATTAAAGGAATTGAAGGAGGAAAAGATGAATTGACCATTTAAGGATTTGTACAAGGAAAAGACAGAACTGACCATGCACTCTTGCCCTACAGCAGGCCCTGACTGGAGGAAATGAGAAGTTTTCAATTCAAATTAAATTCAGAGTTTTATTTTTTGTAACGAACTGGATAATCTTAATAGTTGAACCATGTTTATGACTTACAGTTACTGAAGAATATTTTTTACATAAGAGAGAAGAACAGTGACAGGCTTGCCCTGATTTTTATCTTTGGAAAGAAAGACTTTCCCTACTGAGTAAATTTAAGTGGGCAAAAATAAAGTTATGTTCTAATTATATCCTATAAATCTAGCATGCAAAGGAGATGCCCACAACCACTCATGATTCTTAAACCACTTGCCCATTTAAAAAGTTTATATAAGGGAAGCGGCTGTGGCTCAATCAGTAGGGCTCCCGTTTACCATATGGGAGGCCCCGGGTTCGGTTCCCGGGGCCTCCTGGTGAAGGCAAGCCCGCCCGCACGGCGTGGTTAGCTGACCCAGCGAGCACAAGCAGCAGGGGGGGGATAAATGAATAAATAAATAAAAATCTTTAAAAAAAAAAAGTTTATATAATACCAAACAAGGAATTTAGCATGTTTCCACCCCCAATTTGACTTTGATTTGGCTGTAGGTAGGCACCCTAACTCACCTCTATGACAGTCTAGAGAATGGAGGATTCACCTCTAGGAAAATTGTCCAACCCAAGAAAGAAAACATATCGACAAATATTTAAGAGCTGAAAGTTTCCAAATGAAATGGCTCTACCAGATCACCCTTCAGTGAAGGCCACCTCAGGTGCCATGCACACAGAGCTTCCAGTCACCTTGAGAGTGTCCCAATGTGAAATTTGAGTAGACATTCAAGAATCAATAGATAATTTAGGAGAATTTAACATGAAAGACAGACACACACACAAAAAATTAAGGAACAGACTGGATGAAGGTATGTAGAGAGCAGGAGGGAATTCAAATAACTAATGATTATCCTCAGAAAGAGAGAAAAAGATAATGCATCCTTGAAATAAGAACAGTAAGTTTTAAAAAATGAACATTCAGTTAACAGAAAAAAGAGGAGTTGGAAATTTAAAATATGATACAAATTTTAAAATTACATAAAGTTGTGCTAGATTAAGTTGATAAAACTCATGGAAAGTAAAGCAATAACAGAAAGAGATTCTAAAAGATGGAAATTAGGGGGAAAGTATAAGAAAATTAGAGACTCGGTCTATAAGTTTCAACATCAAAATAATGGTTCAAAAAAAAATGAAAACTGAGAGGACAAAATTATCAATCAAATAATTCAAGAAAATTTCCCAGAATGGGATGGAAAAACATGTTTCTAAATTGAGTTAGCACAAAAGAAGGAAAATAGACCTACTACATATTGTCCTGAAATTTAGGACCAAGAATAAAGAAAAGACCCTAAATGCTTTGTTCAAAAAAATGAAAGGGGAAAAAAAATGGTGGTATACCAAGGATGGAAGATCAGATTGGCATTGAACTTCTGAAGAGCAATACAGGAAGCAAGAAGAAATGGAGGAGTACCTTTAAATTTCTGAGAGAAAATTAAATCCGAAATTATGTTCTATAACCAGAGAAACTTATTATCAAGTAAAAGGTAAAGAAAAAAACTTATTACCCATGCGCCCTTTCTGCTGAAGGAACTAAACCAAGAAAGAAAGAATCTAGGAAACCTCACTCCTACACAGGAGAGAGGTGAAAGGATAATGGTAAATACAGAGGGCAGCTATGTACAGCAGTCTTGGGAGCAAATTGTCACTGTTGGAATAGGACAGACAGCTTCAGGAAGGGTATCTCTAGAAAATAATAAAACAGGTTACCTCATGTTTACATATCTGGCAAAGAGTTCAGGGATAAATTAGTGATGGATATAAAGAACAGTAAACCCTCCCCAAGGAAAAGATAATTATTAATTACCCATAAAGCAAAATGTTGTATAAGAAAGGAAATAGAAGAATATTAGACTGAAGTTGTGGCTCAGATATAAATAACATTTATAAAGTTGTTATAATATTATAAGCTAAAAATTCATCTAAAAATTACGATATACTTACATTGGGAGGATGGGGTTAGGTATGTGGGGGACAGGGAAGAAGGAACAGGTATAGAAAACCAAAGCTTTATAGCTTGGAAAGCCTAGATAATATCTAAAATGGAAAAAAGGAAGCAAAAAGTGGTAAAGCCATGCTCTTCAAAAATTTGGAGGCAAATACTGAACAACAGCTAACTGTGGAAAATGGCTGCTTCTGGGGGCAAAGGTATCAGGCCGTAGTTGGAAGGGTGGGCTTGTTTTCTATTTTTTGTTTGTTTGGTTTTGTTTTTTAAACAAATCAATTTTATTGGGAAATATTAATAAACAAACAATCTATCCAAAGTGTACAATAAATGGTATTGGGCATAAGCATATAGTTGTTCATTCATGACTTCTATTATTAAGGCATTTTCATTATTTCAATAATAGTTATAATAATAATAAACAAAGAAGTAGACAAAAAAATTAATCCCCTCTCAATCTCTCTGTGCTTCCCCTGCTGTACATAACTGCTGTTTCTGGCTATTCTTTCTTTCTTTCTTTCTTTCTTTCTTTCTTTCTTTCTTTCTTTCTTTCTTTCTTT
>JAKSZT010054462.1:7436958-7727156 GCA_026826555.1 Tolypeutes matacus | reverse complement strand
TTTCTTTCTTTCTTTCTTTCTTTCTTTCTTTCTTTCTTTCTTTCTTTATTTATTTATTTATTTTAAAGCCGTTTTATTTAGGTATATTGACATACCATACATGTATAATCAATGACATTTTTTTTTTATTGTGGGTAAAAATCAAATTTTTCACAATACATACCAATATTTGTAAAATGATATATAGATATATATGCATATATATGCATTTGCTTACAAAAAATGTCATTTTTTTTTTTTAAAGGTGCTTAGATTACCTAAATATTACACGGAAACTACACGGATTCCCATGTTGCCCACCTCCCACAACTCCCACCACATCCCACACAAACATCTCCCACAGTGTGGCCCACCACCCTCAATGGACTTACACATCCTGGGGCCTTGCCACCAACCATAGACCACAGTTCACATTGTAGACCACACTCTCTCCCACACAGTTCTGAGTGGTGTGTGCTGATTTAAAATGGCCTACATCCGTTGCCACAATGGTACTCAGGACGACCTCCAAATCCCGAAAAAGCCCCTGTATTTCAACTGCATATCCCCTCCCTGCCCCGAAAGTGTCCAGTGGCCACCGGCTCCACCTCACTGTTATAATTTCTTCCATTGCTAGAATCACCATATGTGTACAACAGAATACCATCAGGTCCACTCTAGTCCATAGTCCATCCTGAGGGGACTGGGATGGTGATGTCCACTCCACCTCCAAGTGAGAGAGGGCTTATAGCCCATGGATATGGTGGATGGGATTATCCTGCCTGCAGCTGCAGGCTCTCTTCATTCCCTGGGATGGCCGTTGCCCATCGTCGTCTCCTCGCCTGGTGACTTGGATGAGTCCATTGAGCTGTAGGGTAGGAGTTGCAGCTCCACCGAGATTCCAGGTACAGCTGGCACATGGGCAGGCCAGAGGCTCCAGTCTCTAGAAGTACACCTAAAAACTCCAGCATCACATATAGGTTTGAATAGAAGGGATTGATGGACCATGTGCAGGGAGGAGTTATTTGAGTCCAACTCTGTCACTCTCAGGAGCACAGATTCCAAAATAGAGCCCACTGATAACTTTATACATTCATTTGACTCACCAAACTACATACATATATAACTAATAAAAGTAATATTAATTTTAAAACATTATGGAGGCTGTTATGTACATAAGTAATTTATAAGAATGAGTTAAGTTGAGGAAGGAGCTGAACGTTTCAAGGAGTTGGGAGAATAATAGCTACCCTTTCAGAGCATTTACTATGTTGCAGAGAGTCTTCTGAGTTTGGAATTAAGTCATATTCATCTTCATTAGGACCCTAATGAGGTGAGGACTATAATTATCTCTGGTTTGCAGATAAAGAAACCAGGCCAGAAAGATAATAAAGTTTGACCAAGATCATACTAGTATGTGACAGACCTAAATCAATCTAAGCAATTGGGTTCCCAAGGCCATCCTGTAACGGCACTTCTGGTATCCAGGTGGTACACACTGGTACCACATACTAGCTGACAATCCGATTGACATATGTTCTGATTGGTTAGTGACTGCACAGTTCTGTTATTATTATGGTTATCTTTCCTCGCTATACTGTGTCAAGTGCTACGAAAAAGGTGATAAGAATGAAGGCTGAGAAATGAACAGATGCAATTAGTGCCAAGCAGAGAGATTCCATGAGGTCTTAAATTGTTCTCATACTTCACAGTTATCCCTTTATATAATCTAAACTATTTTTGCTGCAATCCAAGCCAATGTTTTCTTGCTCATTTCTCGTGAAGATAGAAAATAATTGCTCACAGCCTCCTGCAACATTTCTTTATATAATGCAGAGAGAAACAAAAAAAAAAATTCTTTTCTTCAAGATAGATCATCTATTTGCAAACTCTAAACTTTAAGTCAATCAGAAACTATCTCCTGAATGGCTTCTTTGGGCTCAGCACAGTTTAGTTCCATGGATGGGGGAAGCGGCTGTGGCTCAATCAGTAGGGCTCCCGTTTACCATATGGGAGGCCCTGGGTTCGGTTCCTGGGGCCTCCTGGTGAGGGCAGGCCCGCCCACACGGCGCGGTTGGCTGACCCAGCGAGCACAAGCAGCAAGGGGGGAATAAATGAATAAATAAATAAAATCTTTAAAAAAAAAAAAAAGTTCCATGGATGGAAGGCACATGTTTGTTACCTCTCCTGACCTCAATTAGCTTGTAGTCCAGGAGGGAGGGAAAAAATTCCCACTGGCAAAGAAAGCTAAGAATCTATAACAATCTTGACCAAGAACCCAGGTGAAAGGGTGGAGCTGGGGGAAGATTGAGAAAATGGTTAAAACCAGGACTAGAGGTGATCAGAAGAAAGAGGGATTAATAAGGAAAACCTTCGTGGAGGTCAAGATCCAGGTGACCCTTAAACAAAGTACAGAGTGGAGGCGAGAAAGCAGAGCAGACCAGGCAAGGAGAATAGAAGTGAACACCTGAAGTGGGGCATAGTGAGAAGGCAGCCAAGCTAGAGATGGGGGTTCACGTCAGGGGGTAGAAGTAAGGTCAGATCATGAAATCGAGAGAGATGATGGCAGAAAGGCGCTCAAAGCCAGAAGAGTAGCTTAAACATCGTTGGGAGCTTTTCCTTATAGGCTTCCCTTTCCACTCTCTTTATTATTGTTATGATCATCTCTAAGCTCCTTGCCATGTCTTAGCATTTGTGTCAAATTTTGGTGCTTAATTCCAATATGGCTGAATCACACAGAAGTGAGACGAAAGGCATGTTTCATTGCTGCTACAGCTCCACATGTTTTAAGGTAGCTATGTTAACACAAAATGCTAGTTTAAGGTCAGTTTCTCTTGGGACTGAATCCGATAATCATCTCCTAGGCCTAAATCTAATTGTCACACTATATTCTCTCTTCCAGGTATTGATTAAGATGAATGCTGATTATGATCTGGGATATGTTCTGGTTGTTAAAATGCTTTGAGCCATTCCTTATGATATATACTCTTTTCTACATGGATAAATACTTCAATAAGGTTTCTAAAACTATGAATTAAAGTGACTTCCACGTGTAAGTAACTATTAAGCGCCCAGTGGTAGGCATTTTACATGGAGAGTAGCTGTAGGTTGGATTGTGGCTCCCAGATCTGCACATCCCAGTCCTCAGAACCTTTGAATGTGAACTTTTTTAGAAAATGAATCTCTGCAGATGTAATTAAGTTCAAGATCTTGAGACATAATAGGAAATTATGTCATTACTATACAGAGGTATATTAGACCACTGAACAAACTAAGAAAACCTTACTCTGTAACAACAAAAAATTCTGCCACCACGTAGGGGCAGGGCAAGGGGTTGCTGTCGGAGCCTTCAGTACCACTCTCCCTATAATCCCTATCAGCCCCTCCAAGCCCACCCAGATACACAAACGTCTGCGTATAGACAGCGTGGAGCTTCTAGTCACTTCCCTTAGTGCCCCTTAACCAGTGTGCCTTAAGGCTCCATTTTACACAGCCTCAAACCACCATCTTTGCCACTTGCATTCTGTACTTTGTTTTTCACATATAGGCACAATAAATTTTTTTGAAAAGATCTTGAGAAAGCATCCTGGACTATCTCATTGGGCCCTGAGACACACACAGGATAGACCACAGGGAGAAGAGGAGAAAAGCATGTGAAGACAGACTGAAGATTGGAATTGTGGAGCCACAAAAGAAGGAATGCCTCGAGCTGCCAGGAGCTGGAGGAGGTTTATGTTTATTATTTTATAGAAAGACCATGGAGGGGGACGGATGTGGCTCAAATGGTTGGGCGTTCGTCTCCCATATGGAGGGACCCGGGTTCAATCCCCGGGACCTCCCAGTAAAAATAAATAAATAAATAAATAAATAAATAAAATGAAGTACATGTGGGTAATTTAAAAAAAAAAAAAAAAGAAAGACCATGGAAACCGAGAAAATTTACATGAGTTTAGTGGCTAGAACATGGCAGAATGGGGAGTCTAATCTGGGATGCTTTAATGCCAAAGCCTGCCCTATTTTCACCACACTGTGCTGTTTCTGACACTAAATAATTCCTCTCACCACCGGGCCCAGTGACTGATTTTGCACTCCTTTGAATGACCTTCCTAGCAATATACAATTGGTTGATTGATTGCTTGGTTTCTCAGAAAAGTTTTTCTAGGCAAGAAACTTACGCTGTAGCAATATAATGATATTATCTTGTGTAAGATGACACTTGGTAATGCTGTAATATTTCATCATGGCCACGATTCCAATATTATATAATAAAAACCTTTTCCTATGGGAGAACTTCAAAACCTTCTCACAGAAATTTTTTTCTTAATATACAAGGAAATTCTTCAATGTATAATGGGATAAAAAGAGATGAGTGTACGTGGGTCAACCCAAAGTGCGGTGGTGCCTATGCTGAGAGATTAACATAAAACACTTTCTCTCCACTGCTGATGTCATGGTTAATTAAACTACTGCCTCCTCCTACAATTTTCCTGACAAGCTTTACAGTTCTCTTTAATCATGAAGTTCAGATAGCAGCAATGGATGTTCCACGGACACGCTCATGGGAATGAGATACTTCTGTGACCTTGGTGTCAGAGATGCTTGGACATGAGCCAAAATAGAAGCTAACGACCATCACTATCACCATGAGATTATTTCAGGTATGGGCCAAGGAGAAAAGACATATCATAAAAAATTCACATTCCTAACCAAGCTAAGGATGTACCTTGGTTCAGCTTGTTATAAACTGGGTTATACAGAGTTAGATAGTGCTGTTGTTTCTACTACGACATTTTACTGCTATATATAAGAAAAGGACGTCTGGCATTGGTAAAGTTTCCCTACATCTTCACTTGTCTATCAAAAAAGCTTTCCCAGACCTACTATGAGAAGCTCTATGGGTAAACCAGGCAAATAAACAGCCATTACTCATGAATATTCTTTAAGTAAGCAAAGTAAAGAGATCAACACATACTGAATATTGGATACTTGGAGTACATTTAAGTGTGAAGAGCTATGAGATACTTGAAATATGGACCCTACCACGAAAAGCTGACTGGCTTATTGAGGGGTGCATAAGCGTATTTATAAACTTTACCATGTTTTTGTTTTAAAATTTTAGGATAAAAGGCCTAGACTCCTGTAAGAAATGTAAATATCCTCTAGAGTTATTCAGGGAAGGGGCTACTGAAAACAGTACTGGTCAAGAGAAGGAAAGTGTGCCTCAAGTCAGTGATTCTTCTGCAGCTAGGTTGAGAAGTGCAGAAAACATGTTAGGCTAAAGCCTTGAAACCATAGAAGCTCATATGGGAAAACAAACTTGGGGGGAAAAAGCCAGGAAAATACTAAAAGAGAAAGTCTCAAAGGAATATGAGCTCTATAATATATTAAAATACTATACTATAAAGCCTTTATTATTAAAACAATATGGTACTGACCGGCCCAATCACAAGTACACTAGTAGAACATAACAGAAAGCCAAGAAAATGACCCAAGTACCTGGGGAAATGTAGTCTATGATAAAGATGGCATCTTAAATAACATACACAAAATGAAATTTAATAAATGGTAACAGGAAACTGGGTAACACCTTAGAAGAATTAAAACAAAATATAATAAAATACAATAAAACAATATGTCCTAATATATAATAAAATAAGATTGAAGAGTGGTAGTCCATACGTCATGCCATATGTAAGAATAAATTCTAGGTGGGTCAGAAACCGAAAAGTAAAATGGCAAAAAAAAGTCAAAAGTAAAATGGGATTAACCTGCCTGCAGATTACAATGACAAAATCCGGACAGAATAATTTTTAAAAATAAACTACAGCACTGGAAAGTAACCAACACTAGCCAAAACTAGAATGAAGTTTTCCCTTCAAAGACAGAGACTGCACTTGGTGAAAATGTGGCTTTTTATCTGAAGGACTCCACAATTTGTGTGCAGATGGAAGAGACAGAAAGCCATCGCCATTCCAGCTTAAGTGCCAGAGGACAGAAGAGGCTGGAAAAGCAGTCAAACTTGAGGGAGAAAACCGTGGAAGGGAGGGAGCTGAAGAGGGGGAAGCTCACAAAATCCTGGCTGACCTCTAAAGTGGGCACATGACTGAAACTCCAAAGGACCCAATGAAAGAGCTACAGCTAAACACTAAAAGCACTGAGAGAGATTTCACCTGCTGCCGATCATAGGGCAAAAGAGTTTGAACTCAGCCAAATGGTTCAGAAAAAAAAAAATCCATGTATGCACACACAAATATGCATATATAATGCATGTATTTATACATATGTATGTATATACACCTGAGAGAGATGGAAGAGAGAATGATAAAGCAAATATGATAAATTGCTAACAATTTGGGAATATGGGAGAAGAGTGAACTGGAGTTCTTAGTATTGCTTTAGCAATGTTTCTGCACATCTGACATCATTTAAAGATAAAAGTTATGAACAAGAAGGAGAAGGAGGATATGGAACACAGGATTTTTAAAGCATTTTTCTTCAATTTTATTGATACATATTAACAAAGCATAAATCCATCCAAAGAGTACAATCAATTGTATTCAGTGTAATCACGTTTGTGCATTCATCACCCCAATCACTCCCAGACCACTTTTATTATTCCAATAATAATAATAATAAACAAAAAACAAACCAAAAAAACTCATCACCTCTCAATCTCTCTCTGTCTCACCTGGCATACATAGCTGCTATTCTTTTTCCTCCTCCCTAGTATATTTGTATTTATATTTTGTAAAAAGAGTGTTATATATGCAATAGCACCCATATTCGTGTTTTACAAGAGGTTGCACTAACTTATTCAGTCCTGTGTTGCAGTTTTTAGCTTTCCTTCTAGTAATATACGTGACTTAGACTTTCTCTTTCACCCACTGTCTTACAAGAATAAAAGCTCTGCTAGTTAAGTGCACCATGATATGCTTTCATCATTTCTATTCATTTATAAATTTTCACAAACAACCTTTTTAACACTTCTGCACAGATTAACTCTCAGCTTTCCATTCTCTACCCTCCTTCTATTTTCTGGTGACCTATATTCTAATTATTAACTCCACGGGTTTACACAGTATGCTTAGTTCATAATAGCTCAATCATACAGTATCTGTCCTTTTGTGTCTGGCTTGCTTCACTCAACATAATGTCCTCCAAGTTCATCCATGTTGTCATATGCTTCACAACTTCATTTCTTCTTACAGTTCCATAATATTCCATTGTGTGTATACACCATAATTTGTTTATCCATTCATCAGTTGATGGACACCTGGGCTGTTTCCAACTTTCAGCAATCATGAATAATGCCCCTGTCAACATGCATGTGCCGATGTCTATTCGTGTCACTGCTCTCAGTTCTTCTGGGTATATACCTAGAAATGGTATTTCCGGGTCCCGTGGCAAGACTATATTCAATTTCCTTAGGAGCTGCCAAACAGTCCTCCACAGTGGCTGTACCATTCTGCATTCCTACCAAGAGTGAATAAGCATTCCTATATCTCCACATCCTCTCCAACATTTACAGTTTTCCGACTTTTTAATAGTGACCAGTCTAATAGATGTGAAATGATATCTCATTGTAGTTTTGATTTGCATTTCCCTAATTACTAGTGATGTTTAACATTTTTTCATGTGTTTCTTCACCATTTGTATTTCTTCTTTGACAATTGTCTTTTCAAGTCTTTTGCCCATTTTTTAATTGGGTAGTTTGCCTTTTTATTGTTGTATGATTTCTTTGTATATCATGGATATCAAACCCTTATCAGATATGTGATTGCCAAATATTATCTCCCATTGAGTTGGTTGCCATTTCAAACATCTGACACAGAATCCTTTGAGTTCAAAAGTGTTTAATTTTGAG
This sequence comes from Tolypeutes matacus, assembly GCA_026826555.1. Classification (NCBI taxonomy): domain Eukaryota; kingdom Metazoa; phylum Chordata; class Mammalia; order Cingulata; family Chlamyphoridae; genus Tolypeutes; species Tolypeutes matacus. The sequence continues at coordinate 7,719,313 of JAKSZT010054462.1, read as the reverse complement.
GATATCCCATTTATCTATTTTTTCTTTTGTTGCTTGTGCTTTGGGTGTAAGGTTTAAGAAACTACCGCCTACCACAAGATCTTGAAGATGTTTTCCTACACTTTCTTCTAAGAGTTTCATGGTTGTCGCTTTTATATTTAGGTCCTTGATCAATTTGAGTTAGTTTTTCAGAGGGTGTGAGATGGTGGTCCTCTTTCTTTCTTTTGGATATGGTTGTCCTGTTCTTCCAGCACCATTTGTTGAGTAGATTCTTCTGGTTCAGCTGGGAGTGTTTGACAGCTTTGTCAAAAATCACTTGACTGTAGATGTGAGGGTATATTTCTGAGTTCTTGATTTGGTTCCAGTGGTCAACGTAGTCTGTCTTTATGCCAGTACCATGCTGTTTTTACCACTGTAGCTAAGTAACATACTTTAAAGTCAGAGAGTCTTCCAACTTCGTTCTTTTTTTTTAAGATCTTTTTAGCTATTTGGGGACACCTACCCTTCGAATTAAATTTGGTTTTTGGTTTTTCCAGCTCTGCAAAAGGAGCTGTTGGGATTTTTATTGGGAGGAGCACAGGTTTTGATCTCTGAAAATATAAATAAAGAGGGTAATTAATAAAAAAACAAGTTTACATATTGTGATGGTTTGGATCTATGAACCCCAGAAAAACCTGTTCATAGACTTAAGCATTCCTGTGGGTGTGAACCCATTGTTAGTAAGATCTTTGATAAGATTGTTTTAGTTAAAATGCTTTCTAACACAATCAGGATATGTCATAATCCTATTACTGGAGCCCTTTATAAACAGAATGAAATTGAGAAACACAGAGAAAAAGAAACAGAGAGCAGACAGAAGCCAGTTGTCAATGGAGCCCAGGGAAGCCAGGAGAGGATACCATGTGACTGGAAAGCCCAGGACCAAGGCTTACCAGCAGCCAGCCCCATAATGACACAGTTTCCTGTGAGAAAGTGTCACCTTGATGATACATTGATTTTGGACTTCTCTTAGCCTCAAAACTGTGAGTCAATAAATCCCCATTGTTTAAGTCAACTCATTGCATGGTATTTATCTTAGCAGTCAGGAAACTAAAACAGAGAGAAATTCTAGAATAAACATCAGAGGAGGGAGAATCTATTACCAACTGCAGTGGTAAGGGCAATACTCAATCCCACTAACCCACCTCTTCTAAGTTTCCCCAGAAACAGAAACTCAAGGATATCCTAGAGGAGCTGTTCCCAGAATTTATATGCAGAAGTATATCCAAGGGGTGTGAGACACTGCTCACATACTCCTTCAGTAAATCCTGGGGAATTACCTCAGCTGAAGAAAGCTGCTTTGCTTACATCCAATGATAGATGAACATGGGAGTATAAAAGTCCAGCCCTCTCATCCCAGGTCAGGACATTTCTGAAGGGTTACCTCATCTTCAGAACACCTAACAGGGCTAACTACAGCTTTGGTTGTGACTGGATGAGAGCCCAAGTCCAACCTCTGCCCAATCCTGTTTCTTTTTCTTCTCCCCAATAAACTCCACACATTTCTCCATTTCGGGGTCTGCTTCCAGGAAACCCAACCTTGGCAGGATTTTGACTTTAATCATGCCCTCTCTCTACATTATCTTCATCCCCACAATTCTATTGGCTCTTTTCCTTTGGACCAGAAGCATTTTCTGGATTGTCAAAATATTTATTGGGGGGGCATATGTGGCTCAAATGGTTGGGCATCTGTCTCCCATATGTAGGGATTTGGGTTCAATCCCCAGGACCTCCTGGTAAAAAGAAAAAGAAAAATATAGAAGGCACGTGGACCGTCAGGCCCAAAAGCCCCTAGGCCCTGTGCACTGGTGCACCGCCAGGGCCCCGCACATGGGTGCACCATCAGGCCCCACGAGTGGGTGAGCCCCCCAGGTCCCGTGCGCGGGTGCACCATCAGGCTACACAGCAAGGTGATGACATAACAGGAGAGTGACACAAGGGAGAGACAGACAAGACACACCAAAAAACCAGGAACTAAGGTGGCACAGGCAGTAGGACACCTCCCTCCCACATCAGAGGTATCCAGAATCGAATGAATCCTGGTGAGGACAGGAGGAGAAGGATGAGAAGAGAGAGCAGGAAACAGACACAGAGAATTGCACTGCAAATGGACACAAAAACAAAGTGAAAATGGGCAATGGGCTAAAAATGGATAAAAGTAAATAAATAAATAAATCTTTATAAATATATAAATCTTTAAATATATATTTATTGAAAAACTATTACATATACATAAAAATAAAGATACATTTGATTAAATTTGCAATTAAATTTCTTTATTGAGGAGAATAAAATTACATGAACATAGAAATACATAGAAAATCTGTGATGTATTTTTGCCATCTATACTGTAAGAAGTGATGTTTTCAAAGTTTTATTTAAATTAATTTAACAGAACAAACCTATAGTCAACCATATAAAGTTTGCTAACATGATATCATTCTAAAAGGCACCCTAAAATAGTCTCCTTAAAACCTGCTTTAGTTTAACTGCAACAAATCAAATAGTAAAACTACACCATTGATATCATGGAATTTGGGAGTTCTTTAAAGAGATTTTGCTTCATATCACCATGTCAAAACTTTGGTAGAGATTTATAATGAACTATTGATATACTCAACAACAGGGATGAATCTCAAAATAATTATGTTGACTGGAAAAAAAAAAAAAGGCCAGATGCCCCCCCCCAAAAAAAATAGGAGTATAAACTATATGATTCCATTTATATAGAATTCTAGATAATGTCAACAAATCTACTGTGTCAGTGGACAGATTAGTGGTTGTCTTGGGACAAGGTTGGAGAGAAAGGGATTGAAAAGGGACATTCTTAAAAAGAAGGCAGAGTGAGAAACTTCAGCCCTCTGTCCCCCCCATAGAAGCTTTGAACAACCAGCGAAAACTGGCAGAAACATCTTTCTCAAAGCTCAAGAAAATAGTTAAAGAATGCAGTAACAGAGATGAGTACCAAATCAAAAAAAAGGGTACTTAAAAGCAGTAGGATCTACTGGCACCCTGACTGGTCCATCCACCACCACTCATGGGCTCAGTGCAGTCGTGGCTGTGCTTCCACTGCATGGATCCCTTGCCACAGAGGAAGCAGAGTAACCATAGTGTACCTACTGGAAGCATGTATGTCTGGACCAATCTGTCTGGTTCCTACAGAATGATATAGGTGAGCAGTCAAGTGGCTACCTGGGACAAGGGATTGCTAGCTATAGAATGTGGAGTGTCGTGCCTGGGACTGTGAGGAAACCATTTCCTACAGAAGAGGAAATGCAGACAAAAATGCATGCACAGAAAGGATCAGTAAGGACACTATGCTTTGACCTGGAGTTAAAAGGCATTGTACGAATAAGCAATGAAGAAGACGTTCATGCAGGTCATTCTGCAAAGATTGGGAAAAGTATTTTCTTTTCCCTTTCTTCTTCTTTTCATTAGCTCTTGGCATGCAAGGAAAACTCTATCATAACACTAGCTGGATACAAGCTTAAGGACCAGATACCTCAGAGTCTAAATCCCATGGATAACACTTTAAAATATCAAAATGTTCAGATTTCAACAAAAGATTACAAGACATACAAAGAAATAAGAAATGATGGCCCAGGCAAAGGAGAAGCTTAAAGTATAAGAAACCATCAATAAAGAGGACCAGACCTGGGACACACCAGACAAAGACTTTAAAAGAATGGTCCTAAATATGCTCAAAGAGTTAAAGGAAAACATAAACAAAAAACTAAAGGAAATTGGAAAACAATAGGTGAACACAAATAGAATATCAATAGAGATGGAAACTATGAAAAGGAACCTAAAAGAGCTGAAGACCACAGTAAAAGAAATTAAATATTCCTTATAGGGTTTCAACTGCAGCTTGGAGCTGACAGAAGAAAGAATCAGAGAACTTGAAGAGCAGACAATTGGAAGTATTTAGTCTGAGGATCAGAAAGAAGAAAGAATGAAGAAAAGTGAATAGAACCTGAGGAACCTGTGGGACACCAACAAATGTACCTATATATGAATTGTAGGAATCCCAAAAAGAGAAAAAAGAGAGAAAGGGGCAGAAAGAATAGTTGAAGAAATAATGGCTGAAAATGTCCCAAATTTAACAAAAAATGTGAATATACACATCCAAGATACTCAACAAACTCCAAATAGGATAAACCCCAATAGATCCACACCACAGCATATTACATTTAAACTGTCAGTGCAAAAGATAAAATGAAGATTCTGAAAGCCACAAGAGAGAATTTATGTGTCACATACAGCAGAGCCTCAGTAAGATTAAGTGAGACATGGGTAAATATAAATGCCAGTAGGATAGTGTTTTTGGTTTTTAACTCCACTTTTTACTTCCTACAAGATTTAAAATGCAAATGCATAAAAAGTAATGATTAATCAGTCATTTTGGACTCATAATATATAAACACATAATTTGTAACAAGAAGTTAGTAATGATGGGGGGAATGGAGTGGTCTAGGAACATAGTTTGCATATACCATTGAAGTTCAGTTGGTATCAAAGCAAACAAGATTGTTATAGATAGAATAATAAATTTAAGCCCCATGGTAACTATAAAGAAAATATTGGAGAATAAGCAAGGTCACAGAGACAGGAATTAGAGTACAGGTTGCCAGGGGGCAGGGGTAATGCAGAGTGTGTATAATGGGTTGTATTAGTCAGCCAAATGGGTGCTAATGTGAAATACCAAAAATGGGTTGGTCTTTATAAAGGTATTTATTTGGGGTAGAAGTTCACAGATACCAGGCCATAAAGCGTTAAGTTTCTTCTCTCACCACAGTCCACTGCCACGTGTTAGAGCAAGACAGCTGCCGGCGTTTGCCAGGGTCCAGGCTTCTGGGGTTCCTCTCTTCCCAGGGCTGCTTTTCTCTCTGGGCTTAGCTCCTGTTTCCTCCACAAGTTCAGCTGCAGACGATCAGGTGAATGGCTCGCTTCTCTTCTCCTGGGGCCTTCTTTCCAACATCAAAAGAGCTTCTCAAAAGACTGCTTCAACTTTCCTTTGCCTTGCCTTTTATATTCAATTCCCCACCCACCAAGGGGTGGGGCTCTACGCCCTAATCCTAACCTAATCATGCCCAGATTAACAGATCAGTTTACAAGCATGATTCAATTATATTTTTGGAATTCATAATTACATCAAACTGCCACATGGGTGTAGGGTTTCTGTTTGGGGAGAAGGGAAACTTTGGCTAATGGAAGGAGGTGAAGATTCCACAATACTGTGAATGTGATTAATACCCATTGAATGGTATGCTTGGGAGTGATTGAGACGGGAAAGTTTATGTTGTATAAATGTTCCCATAATTTAAAAAGAAAGAACAACTAAAGAGATTATGACAATTAAATTCAATACACGATCCTGGATGGACTCTAGAAAGGGAGGGAAAAAGGCTTAAAGGAACATTATTGGGACAGGTGAAAAAATTGGAATATAGACTGCAAGCTTTATATCAAGGTTAAATTCCATGAACTTGATAACTTCACTTAAGGCAGTTACATAAGTAAATATTCTTGTTCTTAGGAAATGTACATGGCGGTATTAAGTATTCAAGGATCAGAATGTAGACAACCTGCATTCAAGTTTTCAGAAAACAAATTGATAGATGATAGATAGATAGATAGATAGATAGATAGATAGATAGATAGATAGATAGATAGATATGGCAAATATGGCCCCAAAAAAAGTTAAAATTGGTGGATCTGGGTATCTGAGGCAGTAGAGGTATGTTGGGAGTTCTCTACATGGAGTTTGTATTATTTTTGTAGCTGTCCTGTAAGTTTGAAAGTATTTCAAAATAGAAAGTTTTTTAAATTTTTTTGTTGTTGTTGTTATGGATAAAAATCAAAATTCTCACAATACATACAAACATTTGCAAAATGATATATAAGTATATATGCATATATGTGTATTTGCTTACAAAAATGTTATTTATATATATATATATATATATATATACATATATTTTAAGAGGTGCTTAGATTACCCAAAATATTACACGGAACCCACTGGGATTCCCATGTTGCCCACCTCCCACACCTCCCACCACATCCCACACAAACTTCTCCCACAGTGTGGCCCACCACCCTCAATGAACTTACACATCCTGGAGCCTTGCCACCAACCATAGACCACAGTTCACACTGTAGACCACACTCTCTCCCACTCAGTTCTGAGTGGTGTGTGCTGATTTAAAATGGCCTACATCTGTTGCCACAACAGTACTCAGGACAACCTCCAACTCCCAAAGAAGCCCCTGTATTTCAACTGCTCATCCCCTCCCTACCCCAAAAGTGTCAACTGGCCACTGGTCCACCTCATTGTTATTTCTTGCATTGCTAGAATCACCATATGTGAACAAGAGAATACCATCAAGTCCACTCTAGTCCATAGTTCTTCCCCCAATCCTGAGGGGACTGGGATGGTGATGTCCACTCCAACTCCAAGTGAGAGAAGGCTTATATCCCATGGATATGGTTGGTGGGATGATCCTGCCTGCAGATGCAGGCCCTCTCCATTCCCTGGGATGGCCATTGCCCATCGTTGTCTCCTCGCCTGGTGACTTGGATGAGTCCATTGAGCTGTAGGGTAGGAGTTGCAGCTCCACCTAGATTTCATGCACACCTGGCACATAGGTAGGCGGGAGGCTCCGGTCTCTGGAAGTATACCTAAAAACTCCAGCATCACATATAGGTTTGAATAGAAGGGACTGGTGAACCATGTGCAGAGAGGACTTATTTGAGTCTAATTCTGTCACTCTCAGGAGCACAGATTTTTATAAAAAGGAATACAAGGAAACTTTGGGGGGAGGTGATGGGCATATTCATTATCTGACCATGATGATAGTTTCACAGAGATAGATAGATAGATAGATAGATAGATAGATAGATAGATAGATAGATAGATGATAGATAGATAGATAAATAGATAGATATAGATAGATATATAAATATATAGATAGATCATATGTATGTCATATATATCTGACATATATATGTCAAAATTCATAAAATTATATATGTTAAATATGTACAGTTAATTCCATCTCAATTATACATCAATAAAGCTATTTTTAAAAGAATGCTTAGAATGGTGCAGCAGCCTCTGTGGAAGCTTAATATAGAACTGCCATATGGTCCAACAATTCCTCTACTAGGAATATATCCAGAAGAACTGAAAACTGAGTCACGAACAGACGTTTGCACACCTATGTTCAAAGTGGCATTATTCACAATTGCAAAAAGATGGAAACAACACAAGTGTCCATCAACTGATGCATGGATAAACAAAATGTGGTATAAACATATGATGGAATAGTACACTGCTGTAAGAAGAAATGAAATTGGGACACATATGATATGTATGAAACTTGAGGACATTATGCTGAGTGACATAAGCCAGACACAAAAGGACAAATATTGTATTGTCTCACTAATATGAACTAAATACCAAGAATAAACACACGGAGTTAAAACCTAGAGTATGGATTACTAGGAGATAGGTTGAGGACTGAGGAGGGGTACTGATGCTTAAGGTATGTAGAATTTTTTATTAACCTGACTGCAAAAGTATGGAAATGGATAGATTTGATAGTAACACATTAAAGTGAGTATAACTAACATGGCTGGTTTATAAATGGGATTGTGGCTGAAGGGATAGTTTAGGAATGTAAATGTCAATTGAAAGAAAGCTAGAGAATAATCTAGGGACAAATAATATAGTGAACTTGAAGGTGGATGAGGATTGTGGTTAATAGTACAAATAAAAGAATATAACTCCATGAGCTGGAACAAATGTATGTCACTATTACAAGGTGGTAAGAATATGGTGATGCATGGGGAAAAGACAAGTAACGTAACCTATGGGCTACAGTTAACAACAATATTGTAATATTTTTGTATTAATGTCAAAGAAGGTACTATATCAACCCTAAGGGTCAATAATAGGGGGCTTGGGGTTTTTTTCTTTTGGACTAAGGACAATGTCCAATAATTTGCTGAGATGATGATTGCACAACTCTGTGATGAAAGTGAAAGCCACTGCATGTACACTTTGGATAGACGGTAAAAGGCAAGGGACTGTATAACACAGTAAACCATTTGGTGGATGATGGACTGTGGTTAACAGTTCAAATGTGAGAATGTTTTTTCATGACCTATAACAAATGTGCAATGCTAAAACATGTTGTTAATAATAACAGCGTACGGAAAAATATATACCAAATGTAAGCTATGGACCATAGTGATAATAGTCTGATGATGCTTTTCGTAATTTGTAACAAATGTTCCACAACAAGGCAAGGTGTAGGTGGAGGGTGATGTATGGGAATTCTGCACATTACGCATGATTGTTTTGTTAGCTCACAAGTTCTCTTATATATATATATATATATATATATATATAGAGAGAGAGAGAGAGAGAGAGAGAGAGAAACAACCAGAAAACAAGCAAATCATCTCAGTCACACTCTAGTAAGAAATGGCCAGGATGAAAAATGGTATCTCCGGAGTCATACTCAATGATTCAAGGGTCTTTCTAGAAAAATGATAATACTTCTGAAGAAGGAATGATCATTTTACTTTTATAGATGAAAAAACTAAGCTCAGAGAGCTCGTTGTTCCATGATTACGAAATGGCAGCATTGTACTGTACTGTTCTAATGCTCAGAATACAAAAATATTGTTTCTAATAGTCTACTATACAGTAGGTAGGAGGACTCTAGAAACTACGAAGTATGTATATGATTAGAAAGAAATAGTGTTGGATATTAGTAAGTTTTGGATAATTTTTCTCTCATCTCAACAAAATCTACAATATCTACCATACAGTGGAAAGGTAGCAATTTACTACCTAGGCAGTTTGATAGTTTTGACTTTGTTTTAAACACTAGTTAAAAAAAAAAAGACTAATTAACATTTTGGTAACATTTTGATGTCCTAACTTGAAAGGTAGTTTGTACCTTTTAAAATGGGACATATTTTTCACTACCCAACTCCTTTTAATCGTGATGGTAGTTTCCTAATTGGATACTTCCTACAGCATTGCTAGTTTTCCTGAAAGGATTCACAAAAGGCATAAAGCAGGTCAAATCCCAATTATTTTAAAATATGAAAAGATCACAACCTAAGATCATAACTCTGTAGGGCATCAGGTTTTTTCAAAAGAAGTTAGTCTTAGAAGTTACATAATTATTGCAGCACAGTCAATGTCACCCTAAGCTGGTCGTGGCATTTTTTTTAGGATGCTAGCTGGAAGACCTAAAGCTCACTCCAATTCATGCCACCCCATGCTAACCCAGGAAATACAATTTATCCAAGCAAATGTAAAAGGGCACCCTGTTTATTTTAAAGCTGCCTCAGGAGAAATTTTCAAATAACAAAGAAATGGCTTCATTATAAATGAATATGTCAGCTTCCCATTGGTGTTAGCTTCTACTAGCGCAACTGAAAAAGAAACTACGTTCTTACAGGTTTTAGAAAAATAATCTTGTTTTGGTATACAATGCAGATTGGAAATCTGAGCAATGTGATAAAAAATGATGAATAGGATATAAAAAAAACATGAGTTTCACGTTGTAATATTTTCCCAAGAATTGGCATGGCAGGAAGAGCCCTAGGCTTGGAGTTAGGAAGCTTACATCCTAGTGAAATACAATTCAATTCAACAAACATTTTTAAATGCAATAGCTTTGCAATTTAAATGATGAGTAAGCCACAGTCGTTTCCTAAGGGATTTTATAGGTCGGTAAAGGAATAATGTAAGTATAGAAACTATAATAATGCAAAGTATATTGCAGTAAGCTCAAAAAAAGAAAAAGTGCATGAGAGTTCAAAAAGAGAAAGAGCTAAAATCCAAATGTGGGGACTGCAGGATGTGTAGAGCTTTACAGAGGAGCTGGTGTTTAAATGGTACCTTGTCTTTGGGCTGTCCATGTGCCAGCTGGGGCCGGAACTTAGGTGGAGCTACAACTCCTACTCTACAGCTCCCTGGACTCACCCAGGACACCTGGTGGGGAGATGATGATGGACAACGGCCATCCCAGGGAATGGAAAGAGCCTGCAGCTGAAGGCAGGATAATCCCATCCGCCGTATCCATGGGATATAAACCTCCTCTCACTTGGAGGTGGAGTGGACATCACCATCCCAGACTCCTCAGGATGGGGGGAAGAGCTATGGACTAGAGTGGACTTACTGGGATTCTGTTATAGACATATTGTGGCTCAAGCAATGGAAGAAATTACAACATTGATGTGGAGCCAGTGGCCACCGGAGGCTCTGGGGGCAAGAAGAGGGAAAAGCAGTTGTAAGAGGGGGGCTTTTTTGGGACTTGGGAATTGTCCTGAGTGACATTGCAATGACAGATATAGGCCATTTTATATCATCATATAACATGCAGAACTGTGTGGGAGAGAGTGTGGTCTACAATGTGAACTATGGTCCATGCTTAATGGCAAAACCCCAGGATGTATTTATCAATTGCAATTAATGTGCCACACTAATGAAGGATGTTTTTGTGAGAGGTTGTGGGAGGTATGGGAGGTGGGGTATATGGGAATCTCAATATTTTTTGTATAACATTTATGTAATCTAAGTATCTTTTAATAAAAATTTAAAAATTAATTTAAAAAATTAAGTGGACCTTGAAGGTATTAGGTTTATTCTTATTAAATTGTCGTGTTTGATCATTTTTGACCCACCAAGAAAGGAGGGGCATGATTTCTTATAGTTCAAACTCCGTGCTAGGCAGGGTAAGAAGGTGGTGATACTAAACAGGAGGGGACTGGGGAAAGACTGAGAATGGGAAAGTAGAGACGTGCCATTATACATTTTGTCATCACCTATAAAATTGTGCGGGACAAGGTATAAAATATAATGCAAACTACTGACCATGGTTAGTAGCAATGCTTCAATATGTGTTCATCAATTGTAACAAATGTACCACACTAATGAAAAATATTGTCAATGGGGGGAAGCGTGGGAGGGGTAGGGGATGCAGCACATGGGAATCCTTTATATGTTTGATGTAACACTTATGTAGTCTAAAGCTTCTTTAAAAATAAAAAAATTCTGAGGGAAAAAAAAGAATATCATAAATTTAGAGCTGTGTTTTATCAAACCCCATCTGGCAATTTAGTGCATTATTGTGATATGGACAGCTGTGAAGAGATTATTCAAAATCTACTACAATAGCTGGGCTTGAGGGACCAAACTAGGTTCCTAGCAATGTGAAAAGGATGGAGATAGTGGGGGAGACATGGGGAGGTAGGATTCACATTGCCTGGCAATTCATTGGATAGATGGTTTAGTGAAAAAGATACGTAAACACAACTCCCATGTTTGGAGCATAAGTGATTAATGGAAGTTGGAGAGGAAAAAGGAGGTGCTGGGTTTCATAGAAAGATGGTGATCTTGGTTTTAGACATGTAGAGTTTAAATTGTTGGCAGGATATTCCAGGGAAATTGGTGAAGAAAGAGATCTAGAGCTAAATACAGAATTTAGGGAGTGGTGCATTTTTGATATTTATTGGGCACCTGATTGTGTCAGTCAGTGGGCAACTCCCTAAGGATTTAACAGTGAACAAATGTTAAGATTACATAAATGTCATCATGAGAGTCACAGGATATAGTGCCATCTCAAAGTGAGAAGGGGACGTAGAATGAGTAGAATGAGAATTCAGAATTATGTTCAGGACAAATCTTTGGAGAACACTCATTTTTATATGGCAGAAGGAAAATAAGTGGCCATCCAAAGAAAAAGGTGCACTTGTGAAGATAAAGGTAGAACATTGATTGTTTTATGTCTCAAAAACCAAGAGAGGAAAGAGATTCAAGTAGGAAACATTATCAACATTATCAAAGATGAGAATTTAGAAATGTTACTGGTTCTGCTACTAACTAGTTGTATGATGTTGAAGAGTCCCTTAACCTCACTTGTTTTCCTTATATGTACAATTACATGATTGTTCAAGATGAGTTCTAAGCATCTTTTGCCTTAAATTTCTAGATTTCTCTGACCACTGAACAAAAATAGATGTGGAGAAATAGGTCAGAGTATGTTTGAAGCTTCAAGAGCTAACTTACTCTAAAGCAGAAAACACATTATTTTTTTGTTATACTTAGTCACACTGAATTCTTTTTGTATACTCATTAATCTTTTAAAATGTTCTTTCTAGGGTGGATGGAACTGGACAGAATACTCTTTCTTGAGCAGAATCTTGGAATTGGAAAAGGGGATCCAGACTACTTGCTGGATTTTTAAAATTCTGATTCCAGGTTCTCTAGCCATCCTAGTATGGGCTGGGTGCCCTAAAGTTTTACCACCCAGCTTCCTGGAAACTGTCTGCACTATCACATAGATTCAGCACACAATGAAAAGAAGAAAAGCTAATAATTAGTGTTTATATAAGACCCACCCTATGGATTAAGGTATTACGGAGTTGTATGGGTAGATCATGTAAATATAGCTATCAGGCAATTTATCTTAAGTACCAATTGCATAATAAAGATTATAAGGGTTGGAGAAGAATAGGGGAAAAGCAACAGCAGAAGAATTGGGTCTGGGGGAGCCTAGAGAGAAAGCAACTCTGGAATACAAGGTTGAAAAGTGTTCCGGGCTAAATTTTGGCAATATTTAAATGCACTGTGAAGGAATTTCCCCTTTATCTCCTAGACAACAGGAAGCCATTGGAAGTGTTTGGATCACTGCCTTCTTTAAAACTTAGCAAGTCTCCTACCCTGGCCTTCTTTGAAAAGATGAATGGTTCATAGTCCCCGTAGTTTCTGTCAGTTAGTATTTTGTCCCACCCAGCTTCTACTCTTCCAACCAAGTTGCCAGGTCAGAGTCCCCATCCTGAAGCTGCCTTTTCCTTGAGGCTTCCAGGTCTTTCTGCCCAGTGATGATCCACGCTAACCCGACCCTCATTTAGCATCCCAGGCTTGGTGGCTCTTATAAGTACTAGAGTTTATCCATATCTTTGGTAGAAAAAATATACCTTTAATGGTTAGCCTGGAAAGCTGATCAGCTTGCTTCTATTATTTCTATGGGGAAAAGTATACTGATCTGCAAGAAATGGACTTACAAAGAAACTTTTGGAACACTCTGTTCCTAAATTGGGTATACTAGCTACACACAATATAACAAGGTCCTTAGTGGAAAGCATAACCTTGCCCAAAATATGTCCCCTTCCTAGTCATCCTTTATATGGAACTAAAAGCTCCTAAGTATATCAGGCTATAAAGAAGACAAAATGCTTTCTTTTTGTGTAATACAAATATGTTCTATTGAAGTATTTAGTAGACCTCATCCATCTTTACAATAAGAAATTATTTCTTTTTGTAACAGTATTTTACACCTTCACTCCTTCCCAAATTGGTAGGCACATCCTATGTAAACATTTTGAGGCTTTGGGAAACAAAACTCTCCTTTCTCTCCTCTGAAATGGCAATCCATAAAAATAAGAGGGCAGACAAAAGAAGATCATAATGTAAGCCTTATTGCTGATAAGATTGAATTAGACCCCAGGAAAAATCCCATTTCCCCCACCCCCAAATGCAGACTTACCATCACCAGAATAACTGTAGATTCATTCAAGAAGAGGTAGACCCTACCTGACATGCTTACCTTATGGAGAGAAGACTGTACAAGCTCAGGAGCCAGGCAGATCTGCCATAGACAGAGGAAAGGGCTAAGCCACACATACCAAGTTCCTTTTCCCAAATTCACTCACCAGGCAAGTTAGGTTTTCTCCCTTGATGAAGTGTGAGTGAGGAATGGAGAGAGGTCAGAAGGGTTCTCCCATACTTCTCACTCTTGGTAAGTAAGGTAGAAATATCTTCCCTCTTTGAAAACATGAAGAGTAGGGAATGATTGTACCTCCTTAATAAACCTATTTAGTTTACCTTAAAAGATAAACAGAATGCCAATCTCTGAGATAGATGCTCAGGATTCATCTCATCATCAGTGCCTTTTAGTTCCCTTACATTCATAAGGCAGAACTGAAGCTACAAGTCAGAATTAGGAAGTTTTCATTTTATAAACCTAGCTGGTCATAACTGGGTGCCATTTTGAAATATTCACAATACAATTAGAATAAAAGATACTTGAGGACCAAATAACTGTCTTTCTTTTGATTTTGAAAGCAGTAGAAAGCTATTTTTTCCTAAAATTCCCATGAATCTACCAGAATCTGGGTGACTATAAGGTGATATATACATTGGATTAGTTTTGACTGATCATATTCAAAGTTGTTCTCACTAGGGATCACCCGAAGCAGAACTTTTGGGGAGAGACTTAGGAAGGGAATGGGCTGTGAGGAGATGGGTGGAAAAGAGGAAACTTTGCACAGCTATTGAAACAGTCCTCACCAAAGCAATGAAGACGAGGGCTGATCCCGAAACCACAGTGTCCCTCCTACATACTCTCTAATTGTTGGTGCCCTTTGGTGAAATGTATTTTTCCTTTTGGGGTTGTCTTTGTGCTTTTTCACCAGACTTAACCTGTTTAAAAAGGTCACAAACAAAATAAGAGGGATTAATTTGCTCTATAGCCACCTCTCCTTCCTTGATAAGATCTTGGTTTTAATGGAGTCCACAGAGGATTGAGCCAAATGCTATTGAAAGGGGACTTTTAATCTTTGTAATTCTGTAATTTGAGGTCAGTTTTTAAAACATTTTGATATCAAAGTCTAGCCAGTCCCAGTCTTTGTTTCAGGCAGAAAAACTGGGAAATAAGCACTTAGAAGTCAGGGCTAATGAAATCCAATCCTTTCCAACCATGACATCATGACATTCCTGATGCAAGTAAGATACGCTGGGAGACTTAGTGTATTACCCCGAAGCAAAGGAAAGGAGCCAAATGAGAATTGACTTTTGGATGAATCTTCACTACTGAGGATATAATGTTAACAAGTGGCCTGGCTCTGTGATGGGTTCTTAAATGAAGAGAAAGTGATTTAATTGAATCTCACTTTATCATGATTCTTTTGCTTACTTCAATGATAAATACCTAGACTGTTCTTTAGCTGAGTGAGAATGACTTACATGTGCAAACCTTCCATTCTCTGCTTCATTTTTCACAATCATATCTTCTTTCATTAAATGTGCCACATTTCCAAATTATCTCAAAAAAATAAAAATGTCAACTGCATCGTTGGCCACTTATCCATTATTGTCCCATTTCCAGCCAGTTTGAAAAGGGATTTTGCAAGCTTTTTTATTTGTGGTTGTCCAGATTAATTTTGATGTAGGCATAACAGTTACTGCTAATGCCAGAAAATTTTGTTTAGTAATTCTGGCACCTCCTAGACACTGTTTCACCAAACTCTAAAAAAAACTACATCGAGTTCTAACACGCTAAGTACTAGATACCAGTTTTTTCCAAAAGTCTTTAAATTTGATATTGGTTCACTAACATTATTGGAAAAAAATTATCAACTACTTTCCTTGGGCTATATGCTATGAAGGTTACAAACACATGCATGACATATTCTCTAACCTTCTCAGAGGCAAGGAGATGCCCCTTTACTCTTGTGGTTTCATAATACTTTGTACATAATTCTGTAAAACAGTTCTGCATACTTAGTGATAATATTAATTGGAGAATGAAGACACCAACTTTAACCTAAGCACTGTTTGCCCTAGGAGTCAGACATGTGTGGAGAATGGTGAAATGGATATGATTGAGTCTACATATGTGAAAGACCAAGGAGATTGCTAGGAAAGAATTCAACCTCCTGATAGAAAATGCCTGCAGAGCACAAATGAGGTGCAAAAACAACAGGCTTAGAGCAGTGGGGTTAGGGAGATGAATCTGAATAGAGAAAAATAAAAATTATTCCTATCATCTAACACTGGCATCCTGGTACAAAGGGGCAGTAATAAAAATAGTGAGTAAAAACTTCTTTAAAAGGCCCATACCTCACATCAAATTGACATTTTGAGAAAATATTTCCAATTCTGATACCCAATAATGGGGTAATATCAATAATATAAAAATATCAATAGTATTTAAAAAGTCTTAAAATAGCAAGAAAATTAAATTGACAAGAAACAGATGAGATAAATGTGTAAAGCATAAAAAGTGGTTATTCACAGAAGAAAAATAAATATAACCAATAATTGTATAAAAGCATATCAAGAGGTGCTCATCCTACTTAGAATTTGGGGGGAAATTAAAATAATACCTATCAGGTTGAGAAATATTAAATAAGTGTTATAACATCTGCTGCTGCCAGACATGAAGTGAAAGAGAGTTCTTACATATTCCTTGTGAAAATATACATTTTTACTGTCTTTTGAAAGCTGGTGGCAAAATATATTAAAATAATAAATGCATATACCTTTCTTATCAATAACTTGACCCCAGGGAATATATCCCAAAGGAATAAAAGTACAGAAGGATATGGGAACCAGAGTATCAAATGGCTAAGATTACCAGACTAGTTAGCAGTAGAACTTCTAAGACTAGAACTTGAATCTGGGTAATTCTAAGTCAAAGATACATTAGGTCATTTGGTCATGACTACCAGACTATTTCAAGGCTGAAACTACTAGAACTAGACTGTCGGTCTCCTGATTTCCAGTCCCACAGTCACTTCACTCTACCAAGGAGTCTTAGTCTCAGATGATACTGTTCCTTCATCCCAACTTGGGAGAATGGCTTAAGATAAAGGCATAACATTGAGAAAGTACAGGTGTGTCCAGGAATAGTGAGCGCCATCAACTGACTAGAGACACACACACATATAGTATTTTCTGAACAGAGAAGTTTCTCTGGAGTTTTGCCTATTTCTACAGCATGTCAGACCTTCAATTCCAGAGTTTGGTGAAAGTCATAATGCCACCAATGTATTTATGCCAACAGAATTTAGACAGACAGAACAGGTCACCAAGTCCATTCCTCTCACGAAGCAAGATTATTCACACTAATATATATCCTGTCATTGCAGGCCATCAGCAAGGTGCATTTAATGTTCTGTGTCCCCTAGGGAGAATAAAAATAATGACAGTTGTCAGCACTTCCTTCCTTCCTGAGCCCAAGTTGCTATAGCCAATGTCAATCCCAATGACAGCAGGAGACACCGACATTGACGTGGCACCGCCCGTTATTCTGGACTGCCTCGCTCTTTCTCCCTGCCTGTGTGAACTAGAGCAAATAAACCTCTGCGACTCAATTTTCTCTTTAGAAAATGGAAATCCTATAACTCATGCTTCATGAAAAGGAGAATGAATTGTTCATAGCAATCACATTAAAAAAAGGTGAAAGAGTTATGTAAAGAGAAAAATCGTAATTTTTTAGAATGCTATCTGTAACTAAGTGTCTTCTCTCTGTCTCTCCTCCTCTCCCATAATCCCAGACAGGAGCTGTTACAAGTCATTTATTCAATGGCATCCTCATGAATGGAGCTGAAAACTCCTTTAAAGTTAGATAATATGGGGTTTGGAAATTCTTCCCCCAACTGCAGGAACTTGATCTACAAGTTCCTATGAGAAGCTTAAAGATGCCCTCTAAGGTTACTTTAATGTTAAAATTCTCTGGGTATTACCTTCTGTCCATTCTCCTCCATTGTTCCACTTTACACCGCTTGGTACTAAAACAATGCCTCACTTAAACCGCAAGTATAGGTGTGGATTTTTCTTAATTTAGTGGGTAATGTTTTTTATATTAACCATTGTTTCCCACCCTGGCTTGTTCTTCTTCTCCTCCCACTTTGACCACCTCACCGTTTAGTCTAATCGGTCATTCTGAACTCACTGACTCGGAGAAAAGATGTACCTGTTGGGAGATACAGGAAAAAAATGAGTCTCTTCCGCACTTTAGAAGTTCAGAATCTCAGATGTTTCATAGAACAGGAAGGATTCCACCTCCTGATAGAAAATGCTGGACTTGGAAGTATACCTGAGGAATGAGATAGACTTCCCACTCCTCTACCACTCCCCCACCCTCAGATTAAAAAAGAAATGTCCAGCTACTTGGAGGTGAAGAATAGAGGGAGTCGGAAAGGAAGGAATATGAGGATAGAGATCCCCAGAAATTCATGTGCTCCAGGTGCTCTGCAAAGAGTGCAGGATCTTCGGGATGATTCCTGTGCAGCCAAGTCAGATGCAGCACATAGCTACAGGGAGCACTCATGCTTCTTCAGCTGGTTGAGGACCATCTGCACCATGCCTCAGGTGAACTGACCACCAGGCGTCAGACAAGGCTGATGGACACTTCAGTGGATACTTTAGCATCCAGCCGCATGACAAACTAGATGGGAACACTTGCTGCCATCTTGGTGTTATGTAAGCCTCCTGGTATGGAACCCCAGGGAAGTAGGGGAGGCTATAATTTACTGAGATTTGTTTCCATCACCCTCGTGTAAATGGGGGCTTACCAGGGAAATCAACTTGAATTTCATAAAAGTAAATCCATATTTGTTATCCACCTGTTTTTGCCCACTGAAATTTGCGCTCATCACTAGAGATTTCTAAAACCTGTGTTTTTCTGAATATTACTACTCTAATGAGCTATTAGAAGAAATTACTTTCCAAAAATGATACTGTGTCATGATCAAAAAAAGTTTGGGAAACTGCTAGATAAATAAAGTAAACAGATGTCTTTACCACAGAATTTATCACAGCTTGTAAGAAGGTTATATACAGTGTAACTGTCTAGAACAGGGACATGGTAATAGAAGGTGTTTCAAATTTATGAACACTTTTTTAAGAATCACCCATTAATATGTTTTCCATAAGCATAATTTGAGAAATTTTGATCTACTGAAAGTCCCTCATTTTATAGATACGGACACCCAGATACTTGCCCAAAGTCACACAATAGCAGAGGTAGGACTAAAGCCTTCTACTGTTTCTTTCCATGTCATGTACACTAAAATTTTACAGGGGAAAAAAACTACTTTAAGACTTTGGCTCTCTGAACAGGGAAAGTATTTTATTGAAAAAAAAAAAAAAAAAAAAACTCTAACACCAAAATATGAATTATTCCTCCTACATCTTCACTGTCTATACAGCTTGTAGAGTTGATGAACTGTTGGGTCAGAGTTCCAAAATAATCCAATTGTGGTTTTATCTTTTTAGCATCTTTGTTACTTAAATTATCCCAGTGCACTTACAAATCCATGAATTAGATTGTGATTTTGCAAGGGCACTTGGCTGACTCATCTACATTGTGATAAATAGTTTACAACCAACATGAATTTTATTTTCAGGTTTGCTGTCTGGGTACTAGATAGATGCCTCAGGTTGATTTCCCAAGAAACAGACTCGGAGATTTGGATGCAGGAAGTTTACTGGCACATGCTTCTAGGAACAGCACCAGGAGAAAGCAAGGGATGCAGGGGAAATTGAATTGCAATGCATTTGCACAGTGGGTTCGTCAATCTGGGGAAGAGGGAGAGGACCAGTACACTCAGAAACCGGGGTGGCCCTTCAGAGATGTTCCAAAATGATTTAAGGGGACCAAGCCATTTGACCCCTGTATTGACCCTCCGTTGACTACTGGTTGCTCTTAGGAGGATCTTTATCCTTTGGAGAGGCATCGCCATTCTTTCAAGGGACACTCCTAGAGACAGGCTGACCTGTAGGCAGTCATCAGCCAACATTCCCAGCATCTGGTAAGTGCCTTGGTCCTGACAAGGGATCTGAATGGCATCCACTACAGTGAAAAACAAAGATTGGAAAATAAATCACTGCCCCACACACACACCCCGGTACTTTCAAACATATGAAGAACTTTGTACTCTCATTTTGTCCTGCTGTTTTCATTGACTCATGTCCCTGGCATTCTTTCTGCACCTTGGTTTTTGCTGTTGTTGCTTTAATTTTTTTTTTTTAATCTCCCTTTATTTTGTAATCTTTGTGTGTTTTTACCTCATTGCTTTCCTACAATATATGATCTTTGCAGCATGAATATCAGTAATATATTTCAATTCCTTTGTCTTTTCCAATCGCCCTTGAGGAATTTATTAGAAAACAGAATTTCCCAGAGCTGAGCACAATGATGGAAGTCAGCCTGGGAGTCAGTCCAGGTGTAACTGAACACTCGATCTTGCTGATTTGGACACATTTGCCTAATGTCTCTAGACTTTAGACTTGTCCTTTTTACAAGAGAGATTTTGGATTGGACGATTGCTTGGATTACTTCCATTTGTAAATTTTGTAAAATTTTACAACACCATCTCTCTGATTTTCTTGTATGAATATGTGGACTCCTTTCTTTGGTTTTCTTTTTCTAACACCCTG
Source organism: Tolypeutes matacus (assembly GCA_026826555.1). Taxonomy (NCBI): domain Eukaryota; kingdom Metazoa; phylum Chordata; class Mammalia; order Cingulata; family Chlamyphoridae; genus Tolypeutes; species Tolypeutes matacus. The sequence continues at coordinate 7,699,041 of JAKSZT010054462.1, read as the reverse complement.
ATTCTCCGTAGTGATCGATGGAATCGTACCTTACTTTTGTTCAGTTCTAAAGCCCAAATCTCATATAATCAAAATTACCTTTGAAAGTCCCTTAAATCACCCGTAATTGCAGTGATAGTCTCCCATCCTAAGAAGAAATCTCTTAAATCTCCATACATGCAGTGGGAACTGAGGCTGATTGAGAGATGAGCAGAGTCCCCTCTCCCCTCTTACACTCACTCTGCAGCCAAGCACTTACTGAAGATAATGGCTAGAAGAGCCACCTGCACTGCTTGCCTTACTGTTTTTCTTTCTCTCTTTTTTCAACCAACCAAGTATAATCAATTTGGGGACTATTAAACTTTCCTATTAATAGCACCCTTAAAAACACTAGTTTCCATACTATTCAAACAAAATAGTTACTGTTTTTTTATTACATACTTATTAGAATATATATATATATATATATGTATATGTATATGTATTGCCAGGAATTAGAAATGAATTGACCTCTTGAAGCATACACTGATGTCTTTTGGGAAGAGTGATTCAGTAAAGACCGATACAATGTAAAACCATTTGCTGACTCTATTAATATATTAGATAATTTTGTGTTTGCCAATAATCATTCTTAAAAAAAGAAACATGGACAGAGAATCAGGAAGGACAGAAATAGAGAATAGAAAGCAAAAACCTACAAGGAAGATTTGGTTTGGAAGAGTTTTGCTGAAGAAGCATCCTTATGGAGAGAAAGAGGGAGAGAACAGTCTATAGCAAGGATTCAGAATGGTTTTCAACATAGATTGCATAGCTTGTGAAGGCCTGTATCTTGGTTAGGGAGAAATTTTATATTGGGCCAAGGAATGGTCTTCCCAAAAATGATCTCCAGATGAAATAAACACCCCAAAACAAGAGCAAAAGATATAAACCGGTGTTTCAAAAAGAAAAAAATACAATGCCTGATAAATGCATGGAATAATATTTTAAATCATTAATAATAAAAAAGGAAATAAAAGAAAAAAACTAGATGTCATTTTTCCACCATGACATTTTAAAAATTATTATAACAGCCTGAAAAAAAAAATGACCACTCTCGTACATTTCATACATTCCACATTCTGAGCAGTGAATAAATTGATCCAGAATTTCTGAGTTCTATTAGGCAGTTATATCAAGAGTCATAAAAATATTCACATCAGTTTTCAGATTGGTGGAAATGGGTGATTATTCCTTTTTATATACCCTTTATATTTCAAATGTTCTACGATGACCACATTTTACTTTGATAATCAGAAGGAAAAAAATGATTTTTTTAATATTTGAAAATTTCAGAATAAAAATAAAAAGCCTAAATCTTTTAAGTAGAAATTGCCATAAACTATAAGATACTGGAATTGCAGACTGACTGTAGAAGGGACTTGATTTAATGCTAAATAATCATTTCTTGGAAAAAGCCTAGCTTTCCCATAAATTGGCTGCTAGTTATTCATATCCAAATGGAACTATTGGGCACAACATGGGGAAAAGTCCAGGCATCACCTGCTAGCACAAACTTTTCTTACTTTCCTGCCGAAGCAATCAATAAAAAGACAAATGGGAAGATTTTATACCAAACTACATAAGGAAATAAATGGTTAAAAGTTATTTGCAGGCATTGGTAAAGAGCTTTCCTAAACTGCCTAATTAAGGAAATTAATCCAGGATGACGTAAAAAAAAAAGTTGAAATGTATCTTTTTATTTTAATGGGACCTTATAGACAAGATCTCCTAATGGTCATCTTGTCTACCTCCTCATACTACACAGGAGAAAACTGAAGCCCAGACATGTTATGCAACTGACCTAAAATCACAGAGCTAATTTATAGCAGAGCTGAGATTCTAACCAAGTCATTGGATCCCTATCCCACATTCCTAAGACTTAATCCTCTTAGCAGTTGTCCCTGTTTCCTCCAAATACGCATATCCAACCCATCATCAAATGAACTCTGCCTCCTAAATAAGTTCTGAATTTGCTCCCTTTTCTCCAGCTCCACTGTTGGAACCCTAGTCCAAGTCAGCACCTGTGCCTGCTTGCAATATTCTTATTAGCCTCCTAAGCAGGTTTCCCACTTCCATTTATTGCACTCCACCAATCCATTCTCCAAACAGCAGGTGATCTGTACAAAACAGAGTGTTGCTTGACTATTTAAAACTTTTAAATGGCTTCACACTGCATTTAAAATAGAAACAAAACTCATTAACCTGGGCAACCTTGCCGTGTGATATCTGGACCCCTGTGCGCTGGCGCCAACCTAATGCACACCCCTGATCTTGCACCCCTTTCCTCACTGCTCACACACACCTTTCCCTCCTGCCTTTGCACGTGCTATGTCTTTTCCTGGGAATTCTCTTCTTCCTACTGTCCTCACTCTTTAGTTTGAGAGAAGCACATCCAGACCACTTTATCTGAAGTGGGCTTTTGTTCTTCTCATAGGACCTTTTTTTGCCTTCCTATCAGTCACACCAACTTGCAAATTGGGGAGGCAGTACTGCAAAGTGATTGAAAAACAGACCACCTGGCTCTCAAATGTGCCTGCTACTTATTGGTTGCATGGTCTAGGACAAATTACTCAATATTTCTCAGACTCGGCCCTCACCTGTAAAATGAGGATTAAATGAGTTAATATTTATGAAGACTCTAGAACTGTGCCTAGCCCATAATAAGTGCTATACAAAAGTGCTGCTAAAGAAAAAATATATTAAATAAAAATTTTGATTTACATTTAATAATTCCCTCCCCAGTTATACTTGCTGGATAATTCATAGATAAAAGAATAGACTGTAAATCATTTTCCCTTGTGAGATTATCTTCTCCATTGTTTTCTAGCTTCCATTGCTACTGTTGAGAATTCTGGCTCCATTTTGATGTCTCATGCTTTGTAGATAACCTAGCTGGAATATTACAAGTGTTAGAAATGTTGGTTCTACAAGTATTTTAAGGTCCTTCTATGTAAACAGAAACTTCCACGCCTCAATTCAAAGACCAGCTCGGTAAATCATTATTCTCACTTTACAGAGAAGTTCATTGCCCCAAAGTCCCTCAGATGCAGAGAACTAGAGTGAAAAAAATCAAGCTCTGGTCCTCTAATTCCAAAGCTCACTCTCATCGCATGGGTTTTATAGGGTTCCAGCGTCTATGACAGTAATGGCAGGAAAAAGCTTCGGTGTTACTGAGTAATCATGGTAGAAAGTGGCTCGGGATGATTCACCAGCCAAGGCTGAGGAATGGGGGCCCTGGAAAGGGGTACCAATTGCGGTAAATAGAACAAAGGATGGTCCCTTCTTCTCAAACTGAATTCCCTGTTCCCGCTTATCTAACCCTCCCACATTCCGTTTGAGTCTCAATCGCACCCAAAATCCACATCAGTAAAAGGGGATGAACCCGGATACTGGAGACGTACCTCATGCTCTCCCTTAAAAAAAATTTAAAAAATAAGCAATAAAGCTTGCGACGCTTGGTGATTGGGTTAGTTTTCGCGCTTAAGATTGTAAGCCCATAGTCTCCAGCCCATGGGGAAATGGGTGAGGAAGGCAGGGAGGGATGCGGGACATTGCATCAGGGTACCTATGTAGTCTTTGTTCCCGCACTTACCCTGCTTCCGTTTGCCTGGGCGTGCGCCCTGCCTCATGAGAAAGAAGTAAATTACTGCTGCCTCTAGTCCAACTCTCTGTCTTCAGAACTCTTATTTTGAGTAGGGGGTCGCCGTCCCACCCACAATGACAAAAGGGGGTCCTCATCCAAAGTGGGTATCAATAGCAGGCCACTCTATTGTTCTACCAATTGTTAATTAGTAGAATGACTTCATGAAAGTTAAATATACAGTAACTGAAGTAAAACTTCAGTAGAAGGGTTAGAAGACAAAATTGAGGAACTCTCCCAGAAAATAGAATAAATAGACAAAGAGATAATAGGAGAGAATTATAATAAAAAGAATATATAAGGGCATATATTATGAAAAATTAATACAAGAAATTTCCCAGCTTTTAGGGATGTTAGTTTCCATTAAGTGCCCTATAATGGCAATTCTGATCTTTACAGTGGCCACGGGTTCTGTCAAAAAAAATGTGGTTTGACTACAATTTGGTACAATTAACAGAGAACTAAGGGCTTAGGATCAACAAGGGGGACTGACAAATGAACGAACAACTCTCAACATTATAAAGGATGTATGGATCAGTCCCCGTGGGGCTAACAAGACAGATTGGCTCAACCTGCCTACAATAGCAGGGCAGGCCTCAGAAAGAGGCAGCCTTGGAGTGAGATCTTAAATATTCTGTGGTGTAAAGGAAAGCCCCTCAGTCTGCCTGTCAATTTCCTTACACACACGTTAGCAACGCTTAAAGATTGGTTTATGTTTTATTACTCCTCTCCTTGTGTCAACTGCTCAGGGACTTAAATTTTCAATCAACTCATCCGATCTTTGTAAATCAAATCATCTTCCTTCAGTGTGCCAGATAAAAAACGGTAGCGCCAAGTAGATTTACCTTTGTTTCCCATATTAAATTGTATTAAACGTGAATGTTCTCCTCTGCAGAGAATATCTGTTTTATATGCTTCCTGTTACTGATGACTTCAAGGTGATCCCTTTCAATTTAGGTAGCAATTGAACTAAATTAAATTAAATTGAATATGCAGTTCCTATTGCACTACTTATAGGAGAGAGGATTCAGTAGCAATATGTAAGTGAGCAGATCCATGCATGGAATTCCAAAGTTTATGTGAAGTAAAACTTCTACAAGGTGTGGAACCATTTAGGGAGTTCATAGAAATAAAAAGCCTTTTCTGGTGGAACTAGAGTAATCAGAATAGTGTCTGCAGATTTTAGGTATCAGGGCAGTCACATAGTTGAGAACAGGGGCAAATGCAGGTTTCGTGGGGACTGTGGCTCAGGCAATTCAGGGAGCTCTTCAAGAAAAAGAATTCAGACCAGAACACAAAATTACCTACAGATGCCCATGGAAGTGAGAGCCCATGGAGGTGACGCTTCATCAGCTTCACAGGAATTTCACTTCTCGACAGCAGAGTAAGAGAAAGCTCTTGAATGGGAAACCTGAAAAGAGGAATTTCATTTCCTGTAACTGAATTGCCATTGGATTTTTAATGTTTTTTTAAATAAAACTTTCTTCCACCTCATTATAGTCTATGTGCTTATAAGTCAGGCATTTTGTGCTACCTAAAATCATTCAAAGGAGCACTGTTCAAGTTTCTAGATAGAGACTAGTGATACCTCCGTGAAATACCACTGGCCGCCTTTCATAAGGATCTCTCATGCCTGGTAACGTGCAGAAATGTCAGAGATGAATAGGGGTGACTCTGTTCTTTTTGAAAACCTAGCCTTCCCCATCATATGGAAGGAACTCTCAGACCTCTTTAGAGTTTCTTGTTGTGTCCATAGCCAGAAGAACTTGCATCTAAGAAATGGAAATAAACCTTGGGTGGAAAACAAGAGATACAGTTGGAAGGATGGGACATTGGAGAGGGGGAAAAGCAGAGGCAAATATTCCACCAAGACTATTAACTCAAACAGCCTCATTTTATAGAAGTTCTCTGAAAGAAATATTTCAAAATTCAAATTTTGAATATAAGCAGATATTGTTTATATAGCTGCAGCATGTTTGGGCTTAGTGTTTAGCTAAACATCCTTTTAAATGGAAAAATATATATATCTTATTAAGCATTTACAGGATTCTACTAAACCTATTTGAAAATCCAAAACCTTTGGAAAGAAAAAAGAAAAGAGCCTTTCCTCATAGTCAATCATTCTCTACTCAGCAAGAAATTCTGTTTCATTCCTATGTTTTTTAATCTTATTTCAGAATCCAAAGCATTTGGGCAAAGAACAAAGAGCCTTTCTGGAAGAAACACAGATTAACACGATCACCAAAACAACTATCCATACATATTCTTTCAAGATGCATATTATAACTCACTCATTTTACGTGAACTCCAAGATCTGAAAGGTGAAAAGTAATAACTACAGTTATGCATCGAATCAGTGCCCATGCATAAAAACCTGTCTGTATAAAATTAGTTTTGTATCAATTCTGTTAGGCAATAGAAAAGCTTGGGTTTCCTGGTTGTTAAAATAAATACCATACAATGGATTGGCTTAACAACAGGAATTTATTGGCTCACTGTTTCAGGGGCTGGAAGGCTGGCTTCCTCCAGTCATTATCTTCTAGCTGCCCATCAATCTTTGGGGTTCCTGGCTTTTCCATCACGTGCCAAGACACATGGCGACCTTTTCTCCTTCCTCTTCCCTGCTGACTTCCAGCTTCTGGCTGATCCCCGTGGCTTCTTTTTCTGTATCCAATTTCCTTTGATTGTAAGGACTTCAAACATATTGGAGCAAGGCCCACCCTCGTTCTGTGTGTACACTTTAACTAATAACATTTTCAAAGGCCCTTTTTACAAATGGGTCCACACTCATAGGACCAGGGATTGGGACCTGAACATGCTTTTTGTGGAGGACATGATTCATCCACCAGTACATCTCCCTAGGAACAAAATGATTATTTCAAATGTACTAGAGAATATTCTCATTAATTTATCAGAATCTAGTACACTAATCTCTCATGAAATAATTACAGTTATTATTATCACTATGTGAGAGTGATTGAGAGGTAAGGCTGCTCCAGAAAAAAACATTGGGTCTTAGTTCAGAAGCTGTGGATTGCAGTCACAGCTACATTAATTTCTAGCCATGAGAAATTAAAATCTAAATAAAAGAGTGGTAGCTTGAATGTGTTCTATTTTTAATGTCCCCACAATTTTTTACCTAGAAAATCTTTCATTTGATCCCTACAATTGTTCCAACTTGGATTCATATTCTATACTAGCTCTCAATTGTTCTTAGCTCTTTCCTACCATTGCACTGATTGAAACATTTTTAGACACCCACCTGTATGGTACAATCTGAAAATGAAGCACCCATTCCAAACACTGCCAGTTAACTGTGATGCCAAATTTACATTGTAAGTTTAAACACTATTATGAAGAATTTAGCTGTGTCCATATGTGTTGTATTTATGTTAAATTGTCTGAAAATGTGCATTAGGTAATATATTTGTAATAGATGTACTGAGAAAGGAGAGGGAATTCCAGGTGGAGCCTAAAGTTAGCTTACTGTGGATTTAAGACATTTCTGGGTATGTCCAGAGACTGTTAACATACAGAATCAAAAATTGGCTTTTGAGTGGTGAAATCATCTTTGGGACAAGACGGTCAAGAAAGCAAGCATTCGCCCCACTTCAGAACACAGAACAAAGTAACTTTTGAGAAGAGTGTACCTCAAGGACTCAAGCGAATCAGCAGCACCTCCTAGTGGTGAAGGCAGTCCAGTTCAAGACAGGAATGCACCAGGTACCCTAAGCTAATAAGCTCAAGGACAAGAAACAGAAGCCAGCTTTGACAGCTCTGGAAGCATCAGGAAGATGAAGTCTTTGATGGAGATATCATCATTCCCTCCATAGAAGCAGAAGTGGTGAACTCACTGTGCCACAGCACCTTCAGATAACAGAATCCTTGAGAAAAGCATCCTCAAGAGAAGATTGAAAAGGGCAGAAAGAATGATAGCTGCTGTTTGGTATGTTGAGACATTCCTGTGAAACTCCTAGATATAACCGAAATGAAAGCAGTCTTAGCAGGAAGCTGGAGGTCTGAAAAGAACAGGTAGGCACTAAAGAGTTATTTTTCATCACAGTCAATATTTTCTCACTTTAGAGGCACTTTGCCTCTTTCACCCCTATACCTGCCACCTGGAGTGGCATGTGGCAACAGGTAAAATAACACTTAGGGGAATGGGTATAGCTCAGTGGTCAAGTGCCTACTTCCCATGTATAAGGTCCCGGGTTCAATCCCCCCTACCTCCTGAAATAATAGTACATTTAACTGAGAAATGAAAGTATATGCAAAGCTTTTTTAAGATAGTATTCAGTTGATGAACTGCAAGGAACTCAGAAGAGAAATGAGAGACTGATGAGGTTTTGAGAAGAAATGGTAAGTTCTGCCAGTTTAGGCAACATTTCCCCATGTTAATTTAGAAATGGTATACCTCTAAATTAGTTCAATTAAGAGATAGATCAAGAAATATACCCAAGTACATGTGAGAATGAGTATGTGGCAAAAAATGCATTTCAAATAATTGGGGGAAAGATGATTTGTTCAATAGTTGGGGACATTTGGTTAGTCACTTGGAAACAGTAAGTTGAGTTTCATTTCACTACTTACAACAAAATTAATTTAAGATATACTGGTATTCTACTATAGTCTTATTGTGATTCTAACAATTGGAAAAAAATTATATCATTGAGGTGGAGGCAGTGGCCACTGGGGATTCTTGGGGCAGGGAGAGGGAGAAACAGGTGTAATGCAGGGGTGTTTTTGAGACTTGGGAATTGTCCTGAAAGCAGTGCTACAGATGCAGGCCATTATATACCTTGCCATAACCTACAGAATTGGGTGGGAGAGAGTGTAAACCACAATGTAGACTTTAATCCATGCTTAGTGGCAATGATCAAAAATGTGTTCATCAATTGCAATGAATGTACCTCACTAATGAAGGATGTTGTTAATGTGGGAAAATGTGGGAAGTGTGGGAAGCGGGACATATGGGAATCCCCTATATTTTTTATGTGACATTTGTGTAATCTAAGTATCTTTTAAAAAAATAAATAAAAATTTAAAAAATTTAAAAATAAATTAATTTAAGATATGTAAAAGTTTTGAACAAATAAAGGAAATAGTAAAAATATATTGAGAAAACATGAGGGAACTGATCTGGTAATCTAGGAGAGAAAAACTTTTCTAAGCATCTCAAACCATGAAAATTATAAAGGAAAATATTTGATTTTACAGAAATTTTAGACTTCTATATGGTCTTTTAAAATACCATAAGCAAAACTAAAATAAAATTGGCAAAATCTATTTTCAAGACATATGACAGAAAAAGGACAAATTACATAACTATGCAAATAAATTTTTACAAATCAACAAGGAAAGAACAAAACAGTGAACAAATGGAAGGGTAAATTCATTGGAAAAAATGAAATGCAAGTGATGGTTAAGTATATGAAAAGATGATGAAATCAAATGTTAATAAAAATGGAATATAATTTTTCATCAATAAATTGTCTATATAAATGAGGTTTTAGATAAATACTCTCATATCTATGGGAAATATAAGAAATGCCCATGAAAAGAATATTGGTCAAATAAATTATGATATTTCCATAAAATGGAATATGGCACAGCTATTACAAAGAATGAAGTAGATTTTTGTGCATTGGTATAAAAAGATTTCCAGGATCTATTTTTTTTTTTTAAGTCAAAATAGTATGTATAGTCCAGAAACTATAAGCTGGGAAGACAGCTCAGAAATTCGGCACCCTGTCAGTGGGCCTTACTTTGGAATTTATGTTCCCCAGTGTATTAGAGTTAGATTCATTTATAGGTTCTTTACACAGGGCTCTTCTGCCCCTTTTATTTGAAATTATAATTAGCACTTTACTTGATAAATATATGCCCCAGAGACTTAAATCTTTGGTCCATCCATGTGCCAGGTGAGACCTGAATTTCAGCAGAGGTGCAACACTACTCTCCAATTCATTGGACTCACCCAGGACAACAAACAAGGAGATGTTGATGGACAACGACCATTCCAAAGAACAGAGAGTGTCTACAACTGCAAGCAAGATAGTTCCATCCATCTGCCCCATGGGATCTAAGCTCCCTCTCAATTAGAAGCAGAGTGGGCATCACCATCCCAAAATCCTCAGGCTTGGGGAATGAACAATGGACTAAAGTAGTCATATTATTATTCTACTATAGACTTATGGTTATTCTAGCAATGGAAGAACTCTTATCATTGATATGAAGGCAGTAGCCATCAGAGGTTCTGAAGGATGGGAGAGGGAAGAATAGGTGTAACATGGGAGCATTTTGGTGACATTGGAATTGTCCTGCATGACATTGCAGTGACAGATATAGGCCATTGTATATTTTGTCAAAACCTACAAAACTGTGAAGGACAGAGTGTAAACTATAATGTAAACTGTATTCCATGGTTAGTAGCAATGCTTCAATATGTGTTCATCAATTGTAACAAATGTACCACACTAATGAGGAATGTTGTTGATATGGGAAAGTGTGGGAGTGGGAGGGAGTGGAGCATATAGGAATCTCTTATATTTTTTTATGTAACATTTATGTAATCTAAAGCTTCTTTAAAAATAAAAAAATGGTATGTATATAATGAACCCATTTTGATTTTTTAAATAAATAATGGATAAAAATTGTGTGTGTGTGTATGTGTGTGTACACAAACATATATATGCTTGGAAGGGCTGATATTCACAGGTGTGCACAAGGAAAGCATTAAAAGTGGTTTATTGCCAGTGTCCTCTCCCAATGATCACTGATGCATTCTGATTGGTCAATGTCCATTATTAAAATTTTAATACCACTCTTCATTCTTGGAGCATGATAAATGAGAGGGAGAGAAAGAGAAATTGAGAGATAGAGGGAGAGAGAGAAAGAAAAACTGCAAAAGCAGTCACTGCTTACCTGTGGGGCCAGGAATCAAAACCCATAAAGTGGAAAGGACTCTTACTATTCAGTTTCAATCACTCTGCTCTTCATTAAATTTATTGCCATGACCATATGTTCCTTTCTTCATTGAAAAATCATTTTAGGAGGCATTCTAAAGTGTTTAGGAATGATATGATCTGATGTTTGACATTTTCTTTAAAATCCTTCACTAAAAGAAATGGGATTGGGTAGGAATAGATAAAATAAGTATGACCAAAATGAGGAGAGTTGTTAAAGCTGGATAATGGATGGGTACAAACAGATTCTTTATGCTTTTCATATTTGTGTGTGTCTGGAAATTTTTCAAAGTGGATGAATATTGTGGCTCATAGTACAAATACAAAACTGTTCTTCTATAAACTAGAACAAATGTACATTACTATGACAAAATGTTAATATATGATACATGGGAAAAATACAACTAATATAACTTACAGTCTATAGCTAATAGTAATATTGTTAATATTTTTGCAGCAATGGAAAAAAGGGTACTATATCCATGTGAAGAGTCAGCAATAGGAGGGTATAAGGAGCTGTAGCAGCTTGGCATTATTTATAAATTCCAAAAATAGATATTGGATTATGTTTGTAAACTGGTCTGTCCCCCTGGGTGTGATTAAATTATGGTTAGAACTTTGATTGGGCCACATCAGTAGGGCATTGAGTCCCCGCCCACCAACTCACAGATAAAAGACATGGCAAAGGACAGAATTGGAGTTTTGATGCTGGAGTTTTGAGCTGGAGCCCAGGAAGTAAGCACACAGAGGAGCAGAGCAGCTGAGCCTGGAGAGAATCGAGGCCCGGGGAGAAAAACAGAGCCGGTCGCCTGATAGTCTACAGCTGGCCTCGTGGAGAGAAGCAAAGCCTACAGAGTCTCATAGTCTACAGCTGACCTTGTGGAGAAAACAGAGTTGCTGAGCCCAGAGAAAAATGAGCCTGGGAAGAGAGAAACCCAGGAAGCCTGAACCCTGGCAGACATTGGCAGCCATCTTGCTTGAACATGTGGCAACAGACTTTGGTGAGGGAAGTAACTTAGGCTTTATGGCCTTGTGCCTGTAAGCTTCTACCCCAAATAAAAACCCTTTGTAAAAACCAACCAACTTCTCGTATTTTGCATTAGCACCCTTTTGACTGACAAATACAGAAGGTTTGGGATTTTTTCTTCCTGGAGCTTTGAAAACTTTCTAAAATTGACTGAGATAGTAATAGCACAACTCTGGTGAAATGGAGACCCACTAAGTGCATACTTTAGATGGATTGTGCAAGGCATGGGACTATAACACAGCGAACCCTGTAGTGGATGATGGACTGTGAATAACAGTACAAATATGGGTACATTTTCACATGAACTATAGCAAATATACAATACTAATATATGGTGTTAATAATAGGGTGGTTTGTGGGAAAAATACACCAGATGTAAACTATGGGCTATAGTTAGCAGTAATATTTTGATGATCTTCTGTCATCACTTGTAACAAATGTTCCACAGCAATGCAAGGTGTTGGTGGTAGGGTGATGTACGGGAATCCTGTATGTTATACATGATTGTTTTGTAAACTCACAACTTCTCTAATTTAAAAAAAAACTAATTTAACAAAAATTTGTAAAACTACAGCTTAGGTCAGCTAATGGAGAGTTAAAGAATGTATTTTTGTATTGGAAAGTACATTTAACACTGCAATATTCATTCTGATAGGATAGTAACAACTTGGCTTTGAGTATTAGATTAACTAGGCTAATATTTGAGAAAGCACTTCTTAGAGTTAATTAATTGAAGTAATTACCATAGCTAATTAATAATTAATTGAGTGATTTGTAATTCATATATCAACTACTCCTATAAAGAAATTGAGACACTTAAGATATATATATACACATATATGACAGTTAAATTACATAAGTAAACACGAATGCTTTTATTGCAGGTTTAATATTTTGCTTTCTAAGGCTTTCATTTTAGGTACTAGCATTTTCACTAATTTTCTTATTTTTTTACCTAAATTTTTATTTGTATGAAAACATAAAAATATCCAGAGACTGATTTATACTGTATTTTTCTGTTTGTAACTATAAACTGTGGTAGGTACTTTGGACCTAAATAAGTGACTGGTGAGGAAACACAACTGCATATTTAAGTGTTCAAGTTAGATATAAAGGTGATTCTAAAGTATTATCTAGGGGGAAAAAGCATAATAAAATAAAATACCAATCAGTACCATAAACAAAAAGGTTTGCTGAGATTTGCTTCTTGTGATTGATGTACCCTTTTAATTACCCTGCTTCTTTGAGATTAATAAGTATTTGAAATATAATTGAAAAGAAGGTATTGGAAATCAAGACTGGCAGATTTTAAAGGAACACCAATCATTCATTTAACAAGCACCTGTGACATGGCTGCCGCAAGCCCAGATTGGGTGTGGAAAATCTTAGAGCTAAAGAAGAATCAACACAATCCATGAAAATTCAGTTCATATATTAAAAATATGTTAATTGTTGGTGAGGGTTTTAATTTAAATTGTTAGTCTAGCTAAATTTAGGTTTAAATAGAAATCCATGTTTTTTTACAGATTGGGAAATCCCTTTTGTATCTATCAGCAGAGTATATATGTATCCATTTTAGGGAAGTGGGAATTTCTGACACATTATATCCTCTCCCTGCTAAAATGTTTTCTACCTGTTAAAAACAAAAAATCCCAAGAAATGTACCTATCAATTGTGACTAAAAGACAATAAATAAAATGTTTCCTTTAAAAAGCATTTTCTGCTTTGCACCTGGTTTTAATTAGAATAATCTAATTTGATTTTATTTCAATCTAAGATCAATTGACCGTACCTTGGAAATTCAAAAAGCAATCATCTTTATGCATATATCCAAAATGTAAACACATATATGATATAAAGCATATGTGTGAGGGATGCCCCACCCTTGAGAAATGTAGAACTTGCTCTCTTGGGGAAAAAAAATCACTGATGTCATTCACACAGGTCTGAACTGTTCAGAATGTGCAAATATGCTCCATACCAGAGAGCCCAGCCTAGAGATGGTATTGCAGATACACCAGGTAAAGTTCTGCTGTACCTGACTCTTACCACCATAGCACAAAAGGAGGAAATCTTAAAAGCACCTGAAGACTGGGCTGGGGTTGCAGGAGATTTCTCTGTAGAAGGTGTAGTTAGAGTCATGGAAAGGAAGACCACCTTCCTGGTCACCGCATGGACTCACTAGCCCTCCACCCCTAGCCCACCCCTGCTGGCCTCTCGGGAGGAAAAGCAGAAGGCAATGACAGTCAGGCCCTAGGCCACCAGAAAGTCTCCCAGACTTAGCAGGAAGGCAAAGCATGCCCCAGCCTCTAAGGCTATGTCTCTTCGTGGGCAAAGAATTCCCTTGAGTTGGGAACAAACAAAGCTTGAACTGCATTCTGGGATATTGCTCACCTTGGCAGATAAGCATACTTTTTAATGCAACACTGGGTTATTTTCCTACATTGTCTGCCCACCTAATCCTAGAAGACATGTTGACATGTTCCTACATAAAAGTGATTTTAAAACCCTAGAAAAAGTTGACTCTTGGAAGGTTAATGAAGAACTGTTCTCAGTTACAAGGCACTTCCAAGGTTTAGCCAAAGGCTCGTTCTTGCCCTGAAGCTGTGAGAACACAGCAGTTAAGCGTCAAGATGGGAAGAGGGTGCCTGACTAGAACAGCACTTTACCAGATCAAAGGATGGTGATGATTAGGCAACACTGAGAGTAGTGGTGGCTGTCGTTCTTTTCCATCAATTAGAGGTGGAGTGGGCATCACCATCCTAGAATCCCCAGGATTGGAGAATGAGCTATGGACTAGAGTGGACTTACTGGTATTCTACTATACACTTATTGTGATGCTAGCAATGGAAGAACTTATATCATTGATGTGCAGACAATGGCCACAGGAAGTTCTGGGGGGCGGGGGGAGGGAAAGACAGGTGTAATATGGGGCAGTTTCGGGGCTTGGAATTGAGCTGGGTGACACTGCAATGACAGATACAGGCCATTATATATCTTGCCACAACCTACAGAATTGAGTGGAAGAGAATGTAAACTACAATGTAAACTATAATCCATGCTTAGTGGCAATGCTCCAAAATGTGTTCATCAATTGCAAGGAATGTACCACACTGATGAAAGACGTTGTTAATGTGGGGAAAAGTGGGAGATGTGGGGAGTGGGGCATATGGGACCCCCTTACATTTTTTTTTAATGTAACATTTTATGTAATCTAAGTATCTTTTAGAAAAAATAAAAAATATATTTTAAAAAAACCTTATTAAGATGGGGAGCAGGTATAGCTCAGTGGTTAAGTGCCTGCTTTGCATGTACAAGGTCCTGAGTTGAATCCCTGGTACAAGGAAGAAAGAGAAGGGAGGGAGGGAAGGAGGGAGAGAGGGAGGGAGAAAAGGGTATGAGAGATCCCTGGGAGCTTGTGGAGTGAGGTGGAATTTACCTGTAGAGGAGCATGTAGTGAACTGAAACTGTCATTATTCCTGGGATTTGTGGTCAATAATCTGGACCCTGTGAAGGCTATATTGCTCGGGTGAACACAATGGGCAGAGTACATTGTATGCTTCATAATATTTGCTGGTGAAAGTGAATAAAACAGAAAAAATACTCAGGGAACATCCTCATATGATCTTTTATAATTAAATTCCAAAATTAATATCAATAATGATATACAGTGCCATGTAAGATATAAATTGATTCTTTACTTAATTCAGACTAGATAAATGCCAATTTATAGGTGTCCAGTGGCTCCCGGGAGGTGAGTTAAAGTAACTTGTGAAAAACAGTATTTTTATTCAATCCTGTGCTCATAAGATCTTTGCTACATTTAATACTGCAAATGGAAACCTAGCAGCCCTCTTAATAGCAGTGGATACAGGTGAGAAAGAGAAAAGTCGAAGCCAAGAAGAATATCAAGGTTACTTATGAGGAATCAGTCATTCTGACCACAACGCCATGAGCATCCAGACATCATCTACCAACAGGAAAAAAATTAGCATGATCTACTGCAAAACATCTTTCAGCCAAAACATTCAGTGTTCTAGGAATACTCGCTCAGTATTACACTGCCGGCGGGAGAAAGGGAATATTGCAACAGCTAAGGTGAAATTTTTCTTGCTTTGTAATAAATATGACTACTTTTGTAGCTGAAGTGAACTTCTGGAAGGAGCAATGGGCCAAAAGTTGGAAGATGCTGTGCAAACCTCAGTTCTGTCATTTTCAAACTCAGTATTCTTGGGTAAATCATTTCACTTCTCGGTTTCCTGGGAATAATAAGACTCTGTCGTTCCTACCTTCAAGGACTGTTGCAAGGATCATTTGTTATAATGTAAAGTGAATGAGCTCTGTAGATGTTAAAATTATCTACAAGTGAAAACTGTTATCATAATCATAATTTAAAACACTCTACATGAATGTTCTATATAAATAGAGGCTCTTCGCCGAAACATTTATATTTAAATTTTTTTAAAGACTTTATTCATAAACCAAATATGGAAGATAATCTGGCCCATATTCATGTCTTATTATGAAGATACCTTCTTATGGCTAAAAAATGCGAATGTAGAAAGCAGGAGAAAAAGGATGATTGAATAGAAACCTAACTCTTTATCATCCTGAACAGTAGCCCCAGAACTTGCTTTACGGCAAACAATCGCTATTATCTGCTGGTCAGTCATTTTTCCCTCTTTTAGCCTAAAGTACAGAGCATGATATGGTCCATTGTAGCATGGCTAACTTTGGGTTAAATTGCTTTGGCCTCCTCTTGATTGTGTTATTATTTTATTCACAAACATTTTTTTTCATTGTCCAGAAAATTATCGTTTTTTCACCATTGCTCTCGGTATACCAAGACTTGTCAGCAGCATTGAAAGATTGTTTATCATCTCTGCATGACCGATACAATGGCTTTCAGACAGCTCCTTATTATCTTCTATCTGCTCTCCTATTTCCTTCACAGGAAAGAACGGTTGTATACCTCGCTATTTCAAAATTTTCTGCTAAGATGAAAAACCCATAATAAATAAAAGTACCAGTGGTGTTATCGTTTGCAAAAATTGTCCACCTGCATTTAAACTCACAGTCCATTGTTAAACAACATTAAAATTGGAAAGCACAGCCAACATGCACTTTTTAGAAGATAAACTATGTTCAGAAAATATTTACCTGTTTGGGTGTTATTCAACAGATCTAATGCTGTTTTTCAAAATATATATATAGTTCAGTAAATAACTTCTCATTGAGATGGGCCATCTGAAACTATGAGCCCTGGGCAGGAAATAAAGGCGTGCTCTGGGGTCTTCACTGCAGGGACTTGTCCAACCTGGGTTTTCGAATCTAATTAAATACAGGGGACTGCTCTGCTAAGTGCCTTTACCTAACAGATTCTGCTCTGTGTGGGAACAGCTGCCTATCTCAAGCTGAAACCAATTGACATTGGTCATGGCTCATAGAGAACTTCCTGGATGACCCTAGCTAAAATGGCCACCACACTCCCCAACCCACTTCCTAGCCCTCAGTCTGTATTATTTCCCTTCAAACTGCTAGCTGATAACTGAAAGTACATTGTTTATTTGCTTAGCTGTTTATTATCTGTCTCCCCCACTAGCACAGGACTTAGTATATAAGTGACTGCACCTACCATAATTTGCCTAGAATGACAATCAGTGCTGGTTATGCTAATGCTTCATGCACAGTAATTAATACTCTGCATCAGTTGCTCCTATATACAGTTCCTTTCCTGGCATGGGAACAGCTGCATAATAATAACCTGATAACTTCTTTAAACACACACACATAACGGATTCCAACCCTCTCTTCCCTACCGCCTGCATTCCCTATCTCCATCCACACTACTGTAGTGCAGCTAGTATAGGGCAGGGGCTGAGGATTTGCATCTTAATCATTTCTTCAAGCGATTCTGCTATGTAGTCGGGTTTGAAAAATATATTGTTCTGGGATCTATGCACATAAAGAGAGAATCCTTTTCTTCCAAAATCTGAATTCTAAATATTGTGTTTCTTGTGTAGAATTGTTGGAATGCTTTATTTCCTTTTCTGAAATGCCCGTGGCTGTTATGCTTTAGAATATTTTAATTAATGATCCTGGTTAGACTTATACCCAGAGTGTTTTTAAATAGTGGGTAAAATATTTTCAATCTCCTGTCAGAAGTGAAATAAATAGGTATTATTAGAAGGTAATTAAGATATTTCCATAGGCTTGTATATGCTTTTACAAAGCTCAGCAGGTGATTTCTTTAAGAGCCCTCTCTCCAGCAACTATTCATTTCAGTCAGTCAAACCTCTTGTCAATGTATTTATAATCTAGGAAATAAACAGCCAGTGACATTTTAGAACCTACTACTCAACAGTCTAAACTCCCACTACACATCTCTTCCCAATAAGCCGAGGCCTGTTATGCAACTTTAAAGCAGGACATGGCAACTTCATTTGCTACCTATTTGGTTCCAGTAGCTACTTTCAGTCGATTTTTACTTTTGATGAAACAAAAGTTGACTTTTTGAGAAAATGCTATTTCCAAGTCCAAATCACCTCCCATGCACAGTGTATTCGTTGTCAGTATAATTATGTCCTAGGAAGAAATTTATATGAAACATGAGTCACTGTTTAAATTAGGAAAGTTGGCAAATTAATAAAAGTGAGTCTTCCAGGAGAAACCTTCTGCAAATTATTCACAATTGCTGCCAAAACCCTTGGTTTGATTCTGAAGTACCATTAAATATCTGGCTTTTAATACAGCAAGGCATATAAGGTGTGTATTTCAGTCATTGTGCAGAATCTAGTAGATGTACATGTGGGGTGAGGGAAGGTAGCAGGACCTGCATTCTAATTAAATAAGTGAAATGAGGCTATCCATGCACCTTCCAATTCAGAGAACAACAAAATTAACTAAAAACACAGTATGAACACATTTAAAATAGGTGAGTCACTTCTTATTTTTATAATAGTGAAAGTTGAATTATTTCACAGCTAGAGGCATGCTTGCTAGGTAGTTGCATTTACAGATTGGGACAATTCTTTTATGGCAACAACTTTTTAAATGTACTTAGGGCATTATTTGCTTTGGTCAGATGGCTAAGCTCTCATGAAGAACAATTGTCAAAAAGCATGTTCATTTTTCAAGGCACTGCAACCTTTACGAAGCAACCTGGACTTACATACAAATTTACTGGGAAGTATTCCTATCTGGCAAAGGCCAGCTCAGCCTGTTGAATACAGAGGAATATTCAAGGCCACCCAAAAATAATTTGAGGATTAACATGTTTTGAAAGAGTCTGAATACAAGGCAAACGTCAAGTTATTCTAAGTTTGATAAGCACAATACACAAAACCATAAAGCATTTGAAGGGACAGTTCTTGAAGGTATTCTAGCTTAAAGCTCTGTGGGAGGTTGTGTATGTGTGTGTGTGTGTGTGTGTTTGGGGCTGGAGCCTGCGTTTCTGCTTCCCAGGGTCTGCCAAGAAGAGCAGTCAGGAGCTGGAACTCGAGTAGACTACCAAAGGCCTCCCACTTGCACCAACCGGTCCTCTTGTCAATCCTCGAAGCAATTTACTTTGTTCCATGATATATGCTCCTCTGCTGTGGATCCCCATCTCCCAGTTCCCACCCCCTCTCCTTTGTCCTCCCAAAGACTTTAGCTTTTTGCTTGTGTCTGGCAGCTTACCATTTCTAGCCTGTTCAGACCCACCAGAATCTGTTTCGACCAAGTTTTTGTTTTTTAGGAAGAACTTGGGAATTGAACCTGGGACCTCATACATGGGAGGCAGGCACTCAACCACTGAGCTACATCAGCTCCCTGTTTCTACCAAGTTTTAATGCACATAAGATGATACCTGGGAAGCAGATGTAGCTCAAGCAGTCGGGTGCCTGCCTACTACATGGGAGGTCCCAGGTTCAGTTCTCGGTGCCTCCTAAAGAAGACGAGCAAGACAGCGAGCTGACACGATGGGCTGGTGTGACAGGTTGGTGTGGTGAGCTGACAGAACAAGATGACGCAACACGGAGACACAATGAGGAAACACGATGAGAGACACAACAAGCAGGGAGCGGAGGTGGCTCAAGCAATTGGGCGCCTCTCTCCCACATGGGATGTCCTGGGTTCGGTTCTGGGTGCCTCCTAAAAAAGAAAACAGACATAGAGAGCACACAACAAACATAGAGCAGACAGCAAGTGGAAACAACAAGGTGGGGGGAGAAATAAATAAAAATAAATCTTAAAAAAAAAAGATGGTACCTTAGATTTTAAAAGTGAAGAGAAACTTGAAGAAAATTTTATTTCACGTCCTGCAGAAAAAGAATGGAGGAACAGATAGCTGGTCCATATATTAATTCAGCTACTGGGTTGGAGACCTTGGCATTAATTCCAAATCTCCTACCCTCTATCTAGTTGAATATCAATATCATTACAGTATTCGTCTTCTCTGGGAGTCAATCATTTGCCTAACTCTTTCATTTTGAATAAATCACATTTACCAAACCAAACCAATATTTAGCTTAATGATTTATTATAGGGGTAACACCTTTGCATTGGTACCATCAACCCCTCCTTGTGCCAATTCCAGTCTCAACACCGTCCCTCATCTGAAGAGTAACAACTCTTCTGACTATTATGGTCATTGTTTCCTTGTGTTCTTGATAGGTTTACTACTCCACTATTCAGCCTGGACGTTGTACTTTAATTCTACCTATTCCTATTTTTCACTTTAATATGTCTTCTAAGTCTCTTCTGATCTGCAATTTCTATCTTCTTCCCTTTCTTGGTTTACAATTATCTGTTGAAGAATCCAGGCCATGTGACCTGGAGAGTTTTCCATGGCCTGGACGTTGTGGACTGCACACTCAGCCTAAAGTCCAGGTCAGCCACTGAAGCCAGCAGCTTCGTCAGACTCGCGAACAGTCTCTGTGACAAGACTATAGGTGGTGCTGTGTTCTTTCCTCAGGACGCACTTAATGTCTGCTCATTGATGCTCAGTTCCTAGATTCTTTTTTTTTCTTCTTCTTCTTCGGTTTCTACTTGGAACTCTTTAAAAAAGAGATACTTTCCCTATTTCCCTATGGTACTGTTCATATAGGAAAGAGGATAAATGTTGGTTCTTTTCCTTTATTTGTCAGTTTTCAAGATAATGAATTCATATTCTCTTATGACTCTCTGACTGTGACCAAACGCCACTTTTTTTTTTTAGGAGTTACTGAGGATTCAACCCAGGACCTTGTATGGGGGAAGCAGGTACTCAAACACTGAGCCACATCTGCTCCCCGATGAGAGTTGATGTTTTCATTTGTTTGTTTTTAGGAGGTACCTGGGATGAAACCCAAGGCACACAGGCAGCAGGGCCTCAACCACTTAACCTACAACCGCTCCCCCACGACTTTTAATATCATTTTGAAGTCATGGATTTAGATATATTTAATTGGTACCAATCAATTGCAATTATTACCTTTTTTGAATCTTAAATAGTGCTATCTTGGCCAGTGGGAACCTCTTAAATTTTGATCCTGGATCCTATTAATATGACTCAAGTAGACTTTGTTAGCATCCTCACATATGACAAGATATTCCAGGTCATCTTCGTTTTCAAGGTCACAAATCTGGGCACAAAAGACACTCATTGCTTATGGGTTAGTCATTGTTTCTAGGCTTATACAGTAAAAATAATTCCTGAGTTCAGCCTGATACTTCCCATTCAAATTTTACTTATCCTCGTTTGTACTACATCTCCATCTCCACACCAAAAATCTGGTTCTCAAGGACACAGAGATGACAGAGTATCTCACTATTTATTGTTCATTTGCTTTATCACACACTACATACACAATACCCTCAAAAAAACAATAAAATGCCAAAAACACCAATATAATTATTTTGAACAGTTAAAACCTGAATATATTCCCCATTTTTATAATTGGAGTATATCTCCAGTTTCTGGGTATATAGTTATTACAAACTACATCCCTTTTAACACTCATTTGACTTAGTTCTACAAGTAGCTATAGCTTTAATGCTCATCATCAATCCTTAAATTGATATGTATCTTATCATTTTAGATGTCTGAAATGAGTTCTCTGGTAGATTCCTCAGGAAGTGTTTATGGGAACAATAGTCCCTGAGTTATTGCATGTTGATAACAGTTTCTCTGTGCCCACTACTCATATATTTTTTTTCTTTCTTAAATATGTTTCTCCATTTTATTCTTTCATTAAGTGCTGCTGTCAAAAACTTGGATGATTATTTTACGTTCTATCCCTTTAAAATCACTTGCTCCTTTGGGGCATATGCCCACGGGATTTCTTATTCTTTAAAGTCCAATAATTTTACTAAATATATCTTGGTACTACCTGTTCTGATGCAATAGTCTTAGGTACAGGGTTTGCTTTTCAATTTGTACTTTTGACTCATCTTTCATTTCAAGAATATTTTCTTCTATTATGTTTTTCTCTTTTTTTCATTCCCTTACTTTGGTTTTCTTCTTCCAAGTCTCCTATTATTCTCATGTTGGATCTTCTTTATATTCACTATGTCACTTTCTAATGAATTTTTAAATCTCTTTTGTCACTTTTTTATTTTTTAATATTTCCCTCCTTTTAATGTTTTTTTTTTAAAATTAATTATTTATTGTGCTTATTTGCCTTTATTTCTCTTCTAATTTAATCTTCACTTCTAAAGTTATTTTTTTTTCTTCTAGGTCTAATTCTGAGTTATATCACCACAATTTGAATTTTTCTAATCCTGATTTATGTTCTTCTTTCTAGTTTTGTATCATTTTCTTAATGTATTTTAGCTCAGGCTGAGATGATGGGTTATATGCTCTGTGAGCATGTCTTTGGAAGTTCTTTCGATGTCTATAGGATTTTATTTTGCTGTCTCTTCTCTATTTTCTTATATTAACTTTGTGTGAGATCTGACTGCAATACTTTTTTTTAAATGTGTTTTTTACTTATTTAATCAGCCCCCTCTTGTTGTTTTTGCACTTGCTGTCTGCTCTCTGTGTCCATTTGCTGTGTGCCCTCTGTGTCTGCTTGTCTTCTCTTCTCAACTTCTCTTTAGGAGGCACCAGGAACTGATCCTGGGACTGCCAATGTGGGAGAGTGGCACTCACTTGCTTGAGCCACCTCAGCTCCTTGGTTTGTTGATCTCTCATTGTCTGTCCTCTTTGTCACTTTTTGTTGTGCCGCTCTCTGCACGGGTCAGCATGCCGTACAGACCAGTTCACCTTCACCAAGAGGCCCCGGGAATCAAACCCAGGACCTCCTATATAGTAGGCAGGAGCCCAATCACTTGAGCCACATCCACTTCCCAGTAATACTTTTTTAATGTTCATTTTATATGAAAGTAATTTTCCTGAATTTTTAAAAGAGGTAAGATTCAGAGTAGTTATTTTAACCTCACAGAAGCCCGTCCTCATTTAGCTTCATGTAATGTTCAAAATTATGGAAGCTTGATAGCTGATATTTCTGGACTCTATTAGCTCCCTCCACTTTTATCTGGACCTTCTCTTCACTTATCCTCTATTGCTGATACGCTGATCATTTTTTATTTTACTTCCAACAATTTCACCTCATTCATAGACGGGAGCTCTGTCTAGTCAATAATGAGAGTTTACAGGTATTAGACTGTTCTTAGTAAAGATCCCTTTTACTCACTGGCTAGTGAATGAAAAAATTCATCCAGTTTCCTCTACATTCATCAGATTGGCCTGTTGTTCTTTCCAGTGAATAACTGTTGAATATTTGGGGGGGATTCCTGTTTTAAAGCTCCATGTCCTCCCTCTGCCTCCCCCTACACAGACAGATGTCATGTGATCTTATGGCTGTTAGTGGGTTTTCCTTACTTCCTTATAGTTTAAGGCTTGTAAAGATCCCTCCCTGGTCATGTAATATTATTGAAAATGTTTTTGGTTTTGCTACCTAGGTGCTATATCTATTTTTATTTAGCAATTCAAAAAGATTCAAAAACTATTCTGTTTCCACCATTTCTCCTAGAATCCTACAGCTTTGAGAATTTTGAAAAAAAATCATAGGATTTTTATTCTGCGTATCTTAAATCAAAACCACTTAATTAGAATGGCATTGAAAGACTCCCACAAATTCAGGAAGACCCTCATACAAATGAGGCAAGTGGACTTCAAGCATTCCCTTATACCTCTACACACAATATATTCACACCCACAGACAAAATTCACAATTGTCTCTTAGGTAATAAAACTTAAGGACAAAGAAAGGTATGTCCTTGACCTTCCCTGAATACCTAAAATTCCTTCTCTGATGGTGTTTTTGCCAAATCTGATTTTCAGAGGTAATCTGAACCCTTGTTCACCTTCATAGAGACCCTATTTTATACATAAGCAGTAATGAGACTGTCTTATTCTTTTCCTCATTCTTCCCAGGTGGGTGTGAGAATTATCATGACTGAACTAAAATGAAGCCATCATATGCTACCAATAACAAATCTTCACCGAAGTGCTGAGCTCTTGTTTTATGTCATCCATACATCTTGTTAATGGTTCTCATGCTGCCACCCACCTCATCACTTTTTGAGGTAAGCAATTTTCCTGCATTTCAAGTACATGCCTAAACTATCCAATTGATACAGACTTGGACTGTTGACACTGGCTTCTTTTTAGTCATTTTCCTTTATTACTCAGACATTCATCACTCACTGGTACCATCTCATTATGAGAATGAGAATGACTTCAGTTTACAATTTTTTAAAGATTTGGTGAACTTTTTCCCCTGACTTTGTAAATGTACTTCCTGCCAACATTTTACCATTCACTGAAATAAAGAAGAATGAAAGTACTGTGGAGGAAGTCCTGAAGTTGTGATTCTCATCAATTTTATCCCCCACTACAAAAGATGGTAGAAATCTAGAATCAGAAAGAACTTTAGAAAATCATCTATTTCATATCTTTTAGTTTGAGGATGAGAGAAGTAAGCTCTGTATAGGTGAAGCTCACCAGCTAATTATAGGACCAGAAGCTAGATCTACTGTTGGCCAAACCTACATATTTTCAATGTGCTATTTCTTAAAGTTGTCATAGTAAGTCAACAAATTATATCCTCTTTTTATTTTCACTTTATTATTTGAGCATCTTTAGAAGTTATATTAACCCATTAAGTCCATGCAACTATTATGCAGACAGTATAATAAATAGAGATATGGACTCTATATATGGTGCATAAAGAACTGGTCAAATCTTGAGACTGATGTGAATATAATTTTTTAAACAGAAGATTCTCATGAAAGCATAAAGAGAAATTAAGATTGGTACAAATAATAAACCCATGATTACTATACAAAAACAGAAATTTTTTAACAAAAGGGAAGCGTGTCAGAATTTGCCAAAAGCATTAGCATCAAACTTGAAAATAAATCTCCTTAAATCAAAGGCTCTAGTAGTCAACTCCCAAAACATATAATTAATGGCATCTTTAACACAAATTAATTTATTGAATCAACCATACAGATACAAATTGCTACACATATAAAGATGCTCTTAATCTCTGGCATCCCAGGATACTTGAGTCTAAAAAGTCATGGAAAATGACTCTGTTAAGAATCTGAGTATTATTTGTTGAAGTTTTTTAAATCTAACTCTTCATATACTATCCAACAGGTTGTTAGACTGATAAGTCTGTAATAATCATTCACTATGATGTTGTTTTTAATGGAAATAATTGTTAAGGATTCCTTGGCACCAAAACCCACAAACTGTTAGGGAGAAAGTCAGTAGGTTAAAGCAGAGGGTCTTCAGCTTATCAATGTCCATTCCAGGGATGGCAAAAAAAAACAAATATTCCGAGTCATGTAGGATGATTGTCACTCCCACATTCCCCTCCCCACATCTTATAGGAATTTGGTCTGCACTGTTTTCTAGAGTAGCCAGCAGCAGGTGTTGCCTTAAACGTGCAAAAGCAAACAGTTAGTGATCTCCAAAGAGAACAGGCCAAATGTTAGCATTCTACTTTCAAAGGCTTCTGAACCTTGTATTCAGAAGTTGAGAGAATTGACTACCTGTCCACTTGACACTGAATTTTTCTGCCAGCTGAGCCAGCCAATTCACCAACTGTTCAAAGATCAATACAGGCAAGCTATTGATACACCTATTCTGTCTACAACAATCACGACCAGCCTCATTATGGTCCACATTTCCATCAGACTCCTGGCCTTTAGTTTTGTTTCCCAGTTTCTTTCCTGTTCCTGCCACTGGAACTTGGTTTGACCCTTGGTGCTCACAGATTCCTTGGGCTTTAATCTACCCATCTGCCTAGTCTGTTTCCTAGCTATGTTGGAGAAGCAATCATTTGGACTGAATCAGCCTGCTCTGAGAGATGTAGGACCTTAGGAAGGTCAAATTTTTAATATACCCAAGCTCCTGTTTCCTTATCTGTAAAATAGGGATTTTTTTAAAGTTCATATGGTTTTTTTGATATTTGAGTAAGAAAATGCATGAAAAGATCTTAGCACAGTGCCAGACATCTGGTAAACTCTCAATAAATGTTAGCCATTTGATTATATATTACTTAATGAGAAACTCATTAAAAGAGCTAAGGTAGTTCGCCATATCTCTGAGGAGGCCAATAGAATTAGGCTTTAAGAATACACAGTCAAGAACAAAGCCTAAATCATATCCTTAAAGATCCAGTTGCTTTTACCATTGGACACAGGAACCATGGCTCTATGCAAAATTGAGCTCTTCCGTGCAGCGTCTGAAAGGTAGATTTGTCTCCTTCTCCATGAACTGCCTTCAACACATCACTCATTTTAGAACTGAGTTCTCAAATAGGTCTATATAAATAGAAGCAACTAGCTTATACCTATATCCAAGGTACCAAGAAACGTTTGGAAAATAGTTACTGACTTCTATCTTGGATAGGCCAGATTCATAAGGTGGGAAATCCCCCAAACATGATAAAGATTTTCAAATGTTAATAAGTAACCAGAAAGCATGACAAATCTCTACTACACCATGGAGAATCAGGAGCATACTCCTCACTGCCTCATAACAATTCAGCACTGTGTACATTACTCTATTGGATCCTTAGGAATATTGCTACAGTTATTTGTTTATGTTTCTGTTTCCTATCACTGGACTTTGATTCTCTCAAGAAACAGATTTAAGTTCTAATAATTTTTTATCCCTCGTATCTATGCCTGGTACATAGAAGGTACTTAATAAGTGATGACTGAAAAATGTATTGAAAAACATGCATTCCTAGAGCAGGCACTGTTTCCCTTGGTTCTGGTTCTGTCTCCATTGTCATGAAACTCAGTAAGTACTTGTTGACTAACTTACTGAACTCAACTCTCATATCTTCTCAGCCTAAGGGACTTTTTGTTATTGTGATTATACAAGAATGTTTATGTTGCATATCACACCAATAATGGATTCGCAATATATTTAAGAATATTCTTTGTGCTAAGTGTCTTGCTACTTTAATGAATATAATATCAGAAAATGTTGTTTTTCTGGAAAATATGACAGCTGGAAAGCATTCAAAGCACTATATGTGTTTTGTGACTGGATTTCGAAGGAGACCACAAAGGATTAGCGGTTATTAAAATATCACATCACATGATTTTGCATCTTGAGTGAAAGCACTTCAGACAGATTATAAGAACTCAATACAAATTTGTGAAGAATGCAAATGGAGTAGAAATTTCTCTGCATTTCTACTTTGTTTCCTTGAAAATGTGTGAAAGATTTCACTATTTTGAACCTCATAAAGCAACTTAATTCATGTTTATAATTGCAGGAGCTACTAATAGAAAAGTAGCTTTCAAATGGGGCCTATAAAGTGGTACAGCTGTTATGTACAACTGGTGTACAATACCAATATTAAAAATACTTATCGTTCATATTTAATTCAGAAAATGTTTTAGAGATCTCTGCATAGATTTTTTTAGGACTTTACAGTAAACCAAATTTCCAAGCATAATAATGACAATAAAATGTAAATCTTTTTATTTCATGGAAAAAAGTTATACAGAAATAACAGTGTTGGGCGTCCGTCTCCCATATGGAGGGACCCGGGTTCGATCCCCGGGACCTCCCAGTAAAAAAAAAAAAAAAGAAATAACAGTGCTCTAGATCTGACATATTTAAAAATGTATACTTACTTAAGGAAACCTTTAACCTCTGTCTTTATTATAGAGATAATAAATAAATCATTCTTCTGGAAAAATATTTTAAATATTTTACGTAAGGACAAATTTAATTAACCTACACTTTCAATTTACCTGTAGCCATCTAGTTTCCAGATAGAGCTGAAAGTGGAATTTGAATCATCAGCACCTTAATATCAAACATATTTTCAATCTGCTTTCATTTTTATGCCATTTTTCATTATTTCCTTTCTGGGCTGTGCCTCCTCACAATTTCTGGAGACCTCTGTCTAGTTTGATTGTTCCAGTTAATTGACATCTCCACAGCCACTTATCAACTTGAAATACCCAACACTTAGCATGACAACATAAGAATAGTTTAACTGGCTCTGACCCAATTTCCTTCTATATATGTGTTCCATCACCAAAGAATTCTCTATAAAGGCGAGCTTGTCTTCCTTGCAGCCAAAAAAAAAAAAAAAAACCAAACACTGGAGATTACTTTTAAGGGATATTACAAAAGTGATTGAACTGGATTAAATGACTTTTAAGTCCCTTCTAACACTGAACTTCTATGATTCCCTCATGGACCGAGTCTGAACTTTAATGGTTTAATTATTTACAGTTTATTATTACACCCAACATGCTTTCCAAAATAGCTTGTATTGTATTATGAGGCTATTATCTGTGTATTCGGCTAAGAGAGTTACTGCAACTGAGCCCTAAACTTTACTGCTTTTTGCATTGGAAAAAAATGCAAAAGTAGGAATGGGATAAAATTACTTCTGCCAGATCCTGAGTGACAGAGAGAAAATTCTTGGACTCAGTTTGTGCCCTTATGACGGTTATCTTCTGGTTGATAAAGATCACTAACTGAATCAGCAAGAAATGATGAAACATCAAATGAGCGGTGTAACACCATTAGTGCACTAGGATTTGGAGGAAGGGTTCAATCCAAACTGGAATGAATAAGAAAGAAATGAAAGTTAGAATTTGACCTGGGACTGGAAATCAGGCTAGAATGTAAGTGATTAGAAAGGGAATTAAAGAAGGAAGACTGCAAAGGCCCAAATGGTTTGAAAAACAAGATATGGAAGAAGTCCTGCCCGAGAGCTAGTAATGAACCAAATAGCTTCAACCAGAGTTTATTAGACACCAGAGCTCAAGGCACCAGCAATACAAAGGGCTCCATCTTGCTTCAACCTATTCCTCGAGCCCCGGAGACATTGCTTCCCCATGAAATAATTGGTTTTCCCTTTAAAAATCTGGTTCTCTTTCTCTAGGACTTTCCAGCCATTGATCCTTTTTCTTTTTTTTTAATATACTTTTTATTTTTTCTAAAAGATACTTAGATTACATAAAATGTTACATTAAAAAAATATAAGGGATTCCCATATGCCCCACTCCCCACACCTCCCACTTTTCCCCACATTAACAACTTCTTTCATTAGTGTGGTACATTCATTGCAATTGATGAACACATTTTGGAGCATTGCCAATGAGCATGGATTATAGTTTACCTTGTAGTTCACACTCTCTCCCACTCAATTCTGTAGGTTGTGGCAGGATATATAACGGCCTGTATCTGTTGTTGCAATGTCATTCAGGACAATTCCAAGTCCTGAAAGTGCCCCCATATTATACCTCTTTTTCCCTCTCCCTTCCTTCAGCACCTCCAATGGCCACTGTCTCCAGGCTTGAAGAGTCCATACCCTTAGCTGCATTACTTCTAGTATGTAGTTTCACAGTATAAGTGAGAAAAGAAAGAATTCTCTTGGCATATATTAAGTACTTAATAAATATATGTTGAGTGAAAATGTAATGAACACCTGACTGCAGATCTTAGCAATACAAAATTAAGGAATATTCTGAAGTTGTTTATAGCTAACCTGTTTAAGGCCCTGGAAAGGGCTTTTAAATTTTGAGTGTTGGTTTCTTCATCTAGAAAGTGTGGACTCAATCATTAAGTCCCATTCTAAATAAAAGATTCTCTGAGATTTCATAAGTCTACCAACTATTCCTTGCTAACTGAATTTCACCATCTAGAATATCTTCATAAAGAGTAAACCACCCCACTTTATATATGTCCCAAACTCCAAAAGAAACATAACTAAAGGGAGAAATAAACAGTAGGCTTCAGCCTCAGCACACAAAGGCATCCTAAACAGCTAGGCTTGGAGTATGAGTGATTGGAGTAAGAGATGGTCACTAGTTCTACATAGCTGCTGAAACCGTGCACAAAGTGCCAAACAGGAAAAATGATTTAATATCACCAGTTTCCTCAACTCATCTCTCCATACAATATGCGCACGAGACCCACTACATCTCTTGTTCACATTATCACTGTTTTAAGTCGCTCTGGTCGGTGCCGCATTAATTTTCTCAAACTGTTTTCTAAGCTTTTCACAAATTTGAGCAATTCTTGCTATAAAATAATAACTAACATGTATGTTAGCACTTCAGCTCTACAAAACATTTTACATTCCACTATCTCATTTAATCATCCCAACAGCCCCCTGAAATAGCTATTACTCAATTTCATTGAATCCCAGACACTGTCTTTGGGGGGAAAAAAAAAAACAGCATTATTTTTTTTTTTTTTTTTTGTCACTAAGAAGAAGAATAACATCACTTTTTAAAGTCTGATACACTGTGACTTAGAATTGATGAAAAACAGTATTGCCCACATTTTTCTGATGAGGATATTGAGATGACAAAGGTCACTTAGATAACAGAAGCAAATGCTGGGATTTTAACCTCTCTCTTCCAACCCTAAATTCTACACATTTTACACTATTAAGCATGGCCCTTTTACATGCAGAGCAAAGTATATACAATAGCTTTCTGCACTCCATCACGTGCCAAAGACGTCATATACACCACAGAACTTCTGAGCTTCCCAGTTGTTGGAAGGAGAAAAACCTTCCCTTCCCTTTCTTCAATATTCATACAGACCTCAGACTTTCAACTGTCACCCCTCTTTCCACATGTCACTACCAACGAAATATTCTTTCTCGTGGTGTTTCTAGGAGTTGATAGCATTCTACTAACTAGGAGAACAGGCAAAGATTTGAGATTTTTCAGAGTTTGTAGTACACTGGACTCTCATATTTAAAATCTCTCAGAGAGGGGTAGAGGGAAGCAATCTTTGGCAGTTGCGTTGTTGATTTCCTGGGCCACCCTGAGGTAGGCAGTCTCCTAAGCCAGATTGTTAAGCACTCTTGTTCAATATGTTCTGTATCTGGTGGGCGTGATTCACACCGTGGCTTGGGAATGGGTTGGAAGAGTCAAATCATATTAGGGATGGAGGATGTTATGGCGTCAGCAATGCCCTGAAAGCCAGCCTGTCAATCTGCCCACTATCATGAAGGGATGTTGGTGTCAGCTCATCTCTTTGAGAAAATAAGGAATCGATTATGGTCATTATTAATCTAGCTCACCAAATGTTTCCAGTTCTCCTTTCAAGGCACAGGGTAGAACTGCATTTCCCTGCCCTGCATCTGATCTTGCGTCTTCCTTTAACCAATGAAATGTAAACAGAAATCACACACGTCACTTCCAAGTGGAAACTTAAGAGTCGGTGAATGACTTGGCAGGTGTATTGTGCACCCCCTCAGCAAAAAGGAACACAGAAACGGAGCCTCCTTGTAGCAGTTTGGCGTTATTTATGAATTCCAAAAATAGATATTGGATTATGCCTGTTCCTCTGGGCGTGATTAAGTTATGATTAGGGCTTTAATTGGGCCACATCAGTAGGATGTTGAGTTCTCGCCCCTTGGTGGGCAGGGACTCAGAGATAAAACTACATGGCAGAGCAGAGGAGTTAGTTGGAGTTTTGAGTTGGAGTTCTGATGCTAAGTTTTAATGCTGGAGCCCGGGGAAGTAAGCACACAGAGAAGCCTGGTCATGAGGAAGGAAAGAAGGCCCCTATAAAAGAGACAGGAAGAGAGGAACCCCACCCATGTGTGCAGAGAGGGTGAGTTTGCCCCAGCAGTTGAAGAGGATGAATGTTCCTACCAGGTGTTCAGGGAGAGTTTTGCTGCCCCAGGGTACAGAGAGGACAGAGCACATTCCTCAAGGATTAGGGAGGTGGAGGTCGATGCCCCATAGGTCTGAGAGGGGCGGGCCTGTCTCCCATGGATTAGGGAAGGCCAGGTTGTCAACTCGTTGCTCTGAGGGGTTGAGCCTGTATGCCAAAGGTTAGGGGAAATGTTGTTTTCAAAGATTGGGTAAGGTGTGGCAATCACCTCAACACTCTTGGAGGGTGAGGTCTGGAGCTTGGCTGACACCTAGATGCTTGATGAGGGTGGAACCAAGAAAATGGCCATTGGGCAAGCTTGTGGAAAAAGTGGGTCCCCATGTGGCTCCAAGGAGAATAAACCATCATCTTAAGAATTACTCTCAGACTTTGAAATCGAATGCAGGATGCTCTGCAGGTTTACTGAACTATAGAGGACCCATTACTCATATTTCCCTCCCAATTTCTCCTTATGGTAATGAAAATGTTTATCCTTTGTCTGTCCATTTGTGTATTGGAAGCAGATAAATTGTTTTGTAAGTTTCAGAGGTCTACAGCAGATGGGACTATGCCCCAAGATGAACTGTATTTCTTTAAACTGACTGTGATATGATTTTGTACTCAACTTTGTTACTGATTTAAGGTTTTTTGAATATTGTATTGTATTTTTGGAATTCAGAAGGTGGAGTGTAGCAGTTTGGCATTATTTATGGATTCCAGAAATAGATATTGGATTATGCTTGTAAACTGGTCTGTTCCTCTGGGCATGATTAAGTTATGATTAAGGCTTTGATTGGGCCATATCAGTAGGATGTTGAGTCCTGGCCCCTTGGTGGGTGGGGACTCAGAGATAAAACTACATGGCAGAGCAGAGGAGTTAGTTGGAGTTTTGAGTTGGAGTTCTGATCCTGAGTTTTAATGCTGGAGCCCGGGGAAGTAAGCACACAGAGGAGCTTGGTCATGAGGAAGGAGAGAAGGCCCCAGGAAAAGAGATGAGCCATTTGCCTGATAGTCTACAGCTGGCCTTGTGGAGAAATGCAAGCCTGAGCCCAGAGAGAGACAAGCCCCAGGAAGAG
The DNA here is from genome assembly GCA_026826555.1 of Tolypeutes matacus. Lineage (NCBI taxonomy): Eukaryota > Metazoa > Chordata > Mammalia > Cingulata > Chlamyphoridae > Tolypeutes > Tolypeutes matacus. The sequence goes on along the minus strand of JAKSZT010054462.1, from coordinate 7,666,181 downwards.
AGGAACCCAGGAAGCCTGAATCTTGGCAGATGTCGGCAGCCATCTTGCTCTAACACGTGGCCATAGACTTTGATGAGGGAAGTAACTTAGGCTTTATGGCCTGGTAACTGTAAGCTTCTACCCCAAATAAATACCCTTTATGAAAACCAACCAATATCTGGTATATTTTGCATCAGCACCTCTTTGGCTGACGAATACACTCCTTCAGCCAAAGTCTTTGGGTGAGGATGCTATAGAGTAGAGCCCTCCAGTTGAAACATGATACATATGTAACAAGAGCAAGAAATAATTATTTTTGCTTTGAAGTACTGAGATTTTAGAGTTGTTTATTATTACAGCATAACCTAGCCTATCCTGACTCATGCTCTGATCACTTGTGCCAAGAATTAGTATCAATTTTTTGTGAAATTTTCCAAATCTGCCTGTGGCAGTTTGAGTAATTTATGAATCCCCAAAAAAGAGGATTATGTTTGTAAACTGGCCTGTTCCTCTGGGTGTGATACCCTTTGAATACATTAGATTCAGCTGACATGTCTTGATTAAATTACCTGTTAAGATTAGGGCTTTGATTCGACCACATCAGAAGGGCATGGCTCAGATTATGTCCCTGCCCCCTTGATGGGCTGATATAAACAGACACTCACTCAAGAAGCCACGTGGATGAGGAGAGAGCTCTGTGGTATTTAGTCCTGGGGCCCCAGAGAAAGCTAAGCCATTTGCCTGATAGTTTGCAGCTGTGCAGCTGAAAATGCCTGGAAAGAAACAAGCCCTATGCCAGACTGATACAGGAAGCCCAGAGAGACGAGCCCTATGGCAGCCTACAGGTGAGATGGGAAAAAGCTGGGCCCATGGAACCTTAAGAGGAAGAAGGAAGGAGAGACCAGGCAGAGATCGCCTGCCATCTTGCTTCAACACGTGGCAGCTGACTTGGGTGAGAAAGCAGCCTTGAGTTGGACTCTTTAGGACTTTGTAACTGTAAGCTTTTACCCCAAATAAATGCCCTTTTAAAAAGCCAACAGATTTCTGGTATTTTGCATCAGCACCCCTTTGGCTAATACACTGCCCTTGATTGAGTCTTCAGATGTGTTTCAATTAGCTATGAAGACAATAATCGCAAAAACAAACATTTTGGATCATACAAAAATATTTAAACAGAAGATATGCATGATGACCGTGCTGCTACATGTAATAATAATGATGCTGAATGATTTACATACATTAACTAATTTAATCCTCACAGAAAACCTATAATAACTTTTACTCTCACCATTTCATGAGGAAACTGTAGCACAATGAGGAGAGTGACTTGCCCACCATTAAACAGCAAGTAGGGTAGCGGAGTCAGAATTTAATAACAGAATTTTGGTACTCTGGATCCAAAATATGGCTCTTTGAAAAAAAAAAAAAAAGCCTCTGCCTATCACCCATGGGTACAATGGGAATAAAATTCCCCCAGGAAAAGCTGTTAGGAAAATCTTGGACCTAGAGCTTATTCATATGCTGCAGTGTATTTTTCAGTTACTGAATATCAACCTGTGTACATGTTTCTTTGTCATTTTATTTGTCGGTTTGCTGAGAGGATTACAAGATTGAATGTTCCCCAATGACTCTTCACAACTGCTAATAAATTCAATAAAACGTTTATTGGTGACTTCATATGGCCTAATTGTGGTAATAACTTAATACGATTAAATTTAATCAAATACCATGTCAGTAAATGAAGCGATGTCTTTTCCACTAATGAAATTCAAAAATGAGATATCATTGCCCATATGTTCATTTTAAGTAACTTTCCAAAATGCTTCTATTGATGTTTTCACAAAGTTACATAATCAGGAAAATTAATTGCATGGCACGTTCAACAATTTTGAACAAATCAACCTGTGATCTCAAAAGCAATTGCAACCACTAGACTTCATCAACCCTTGGGCAGGAGCTGCCTGTTACAATGACTACAGATGAGATCATAGGCTGCTTCCGTTTGCTATTCTTATATCAACTTGTCCATTCAACCTCCAAGATATCTTTTAAGTCCCAAGTCCAGTCAAGGTCTCAGTTCCCTTGCTTTGTTATTGGCATATTGGCATAGTGTTTAAGATAACAATTGGTCATGACTTACAGTAAAAGACACATATATGATAAGTATGACTAAAACAAGAATAAATGCTAAGTAGCGATATGGGGCAAGGAGGAAGGTTATATCAAAAGCCTAGGCTGTGTGAATTTATGGATATTAGTACAAACTTTAATTCGAGTCTCCTGGCAGCAAAAAGTAAATGCAAAAATAAGAGAAAACTGTGAGTTATAGTTTCATTATCTAAGAAAGCATACCCATTCCTCTGGAGAGATTTTTTTATCTAGCACTAAATACTAAAAACTGTAGCATGTGTCTTTTTTTTTTAGGTAAGAGAAATTGAACAATATAATGGGTAGTATATTCAAAACAGATTTACTTTCCGGTCCAGTGTATCTGTGAATATCTCCATTCTCCCTTTGACCCCTTGCACTCAATGCTAATATAAGCGTTGCCCTGAAAATTGTGAACAGGGTTTACCATGTTAAAATTAGGCAAAAGTTATGATTTTTCATGTCCAAGATTCTTCTCTCGATGCGTGTCCAATCCCAAGGATTCCCTAAAACTTTGCTGCCCTTCTTATCATCCAGGCAGCTACATCTTCCCCCAGCTCTAAAATTCCTTTAGGAATGTAACTCCTGCCCAGAGGAAACAGAGCCTTGTTCTCTCTTCAAGCTCATTGCAACTGGAGACCCTCACTCAAAAGAATCTAGAATTGTACCTGCCTCCAAGATATCCTCAGGAACCCACTGGGAAGGTTCTTCCAGATTTCCTTCCTCATGGAGTGCCTCTCTCTAAATTTTACAGTCCCTCAGCTTCCACAGTTCTTTGACCATAGTTAACATGCTCTAGACTGATAATATAATCACTACTTTTCTCTGTGGTAAGAGCTGATACTTGGGTTCCCAAGAGATTAAAACACATGGATTCTCCAAATAATGCGTGCTCTTTATGTTTGACTTCAATATTTCTACCTCAATGAGCCACACATAAACCTCAAGGATTTCCTCTCCACTTTAAATTCCAAATTAATCCATCTTTGTTCAACCTCTGCTATCTGTACCACCTGTATTCTCCCAGAGGACAAGGAATCTCCTAAGAGCATTAATTAATTAATTAATACCTGCTCAGCCTACGTCACCATCCACTCCCATCTTCAGAACTCCCCACAATGCTACCACATAAAATATTGTTCCGAAAAGTGCTAGGAGAAAGAGGAGCCAGGCATTCAAGCAGAGAAAGAGAAAGTGAGAGACAGACACAGCCAGAAGGCAAAAAATGCCTCTTTGGATTTCACTCCCCCTTCCAAGATAGGACATTGTTCTCCTTTTCCCAAATTTTTCTTTTTGTCTGTGTGTGTGTGGAAGTTTGTCATCACTATCTCTATTCTGAGTTCTTGATGCATGCTCAGGCCCTCCTCCCCAAGCAGTAGGTAGTGGGGCGAGAAGGAGAGAGGACACTACTCCCTGACTGAAGTGAAAGAACTTAAGAACTTAGAGAAACTGCAAGACGGCCCTAGTAGACAACTCTACATGCCCCTTTGAAAACAAACCCAATGTAAATATTGCGCTAAAGGATGAAAATTAAAGCTTGCACATACATTATGACTCAGAAATTCCCATGCCCAGATTTTACCCTAGAAGATCTCTTGCTTGTGTGCATTAAGACACAGGTACAAGAAAGTTCATATCAGCATTGATTACATTAGCCAAACTAGAAATGACTCACATACCTTCAAACAAGAGAAGGGATGGATATAGTAAATGAATGAACCACAGTTAAATACAGCAACATGGTGGAATCTTAGAAATAGAATGTTGGAAGGAGGGGTGGGGAGGGTGGGTTGGACTATCCATGGAACTGGGGGGAGGGGTTGGTGGAGGGAGCAGGTAAACACTGGGGATTGGCAGGTACATGGTTGAAACTACAATGTTGGGAATGCTGCTCTGGCAATATGGCAAGTGAGGGTTGCTGGTTTACGGGGTTGGATGTGGGAGGCATTCAGGATAGGGTGCACTTGGGGCAGGCTTCTAGGGAGTGTTGAGAGTGTTCATCTTGCCGTAGTGTGTTATATCAGTGGGTGGAGACCCACATAATGAGCGGCAAGGTGTTGGACTCCCATCCTGGGGAGGCCTGCTATGATCTCAAGCAGAGGACAAGAGTCTCTCGAGAGCATGGGTGGTGCCTAATAGGGGAGGACACACCAATGTGTCAAGCCCTCAGTGTTCTTGCAAGAAACTATGAATCTTGTCCTGCAAAGAGTGAAGCCTGGTGGTTGCCATGGGTTCTGAGGGAGGAGGGAGGGAGGAATACAATAATTGGAACAGGGGGCATTTTGGGGGTGATAGAAGTGTTCTCCATGATCTTGCTATGATGGATACAGGCCATGTTGAATTGCACCAAAGTTTATAAAAGAGTATAGTCCAAAACGTAAACCATAATGTAAACCATTGACCCTGGTTGGTAGCCATGTTTCAGTATTTGTATATCAGTTGTAATAAATATACCATCCATATGTAAAATGTTATTAATAGGGGAAGGGGGAAAGGGGGAGGATGTTGGGTATATGGGAGTCCCCTGTATTTGGTATGTGACTTTTTTGTAACCTAAAACTTCTTTGAGGACAAAATGAAAAAAGTAAGACACTAGGGGAATAAATGGAAGAAATTGTCACTGTACATATCGGACAGCATATCTTACAGTGATGAAAGGGAAAATGTCAAAAAAATTTTTTTTCATTATTTTTATTACCCCAAATTTTTATTTTTATTTTTATTTTTAAATTTTTTTGTATTTTATTTCTTATTTTTAAAACTATCAGTATTTTGTCATTTTCTTATTAATTTTATTAAATTATTTTGTTGGCTTCATTTTTGAAGAAGTTTTGGATCACAGCAGAGTTACAACTGTGGCAGTGGAGGATCACTGGTGTAGGGTGTCAGTGATGGAGTATACATGGGAGGAGGCTCACCTAGGCATACATATAAGGCATATAAATATGTTCAAGTGTTCATGGGGCATTGTCACAGTGGGTGGAGATACACACAATAACCAAAGAAATATCAAATTCCCATCCTGGGGAGCTCTGCCACATTCTCCAATGGATCAGCAAGAATCCCCCAAGTACAGGGGCAATGACTAGTGAAGAAGGATGGTCCATTGACAGGCCCTTGATATTGATGACTGTGCATATGAAACTTTACCCTTGAAATTGAAACTTAGCCTAGTATTATAGGGTGCCTAAGAGTGACCTACTGGGAGCCTCCTTGTTGCTCAAATGTGGCCTCTCTCAAAGCCAAACTCAGCATATAAATACATTACCTTCCCCCCAGCATAGGACATGACTCCCAGGGATAAGCCTCCCTGGCACCAAGGAATTACTACCAAGCACCAACTAGCAATGCAACTGGAAAAAGACCTTGACCAAAAAGGGGAAAAGGTAAAGACAAATGAGTTTATATGCCTAAGAGACTTCAAAGTGAGTCAGGAGGTTATTCCAGAGGTTACACGTATGCACATCTCAGCAGGATCTCGTTGACTGCCAAAGTAGATACACCCCAAATATCGGGGCCCCTGAGGGCTCTGAAGACATCCAGACATTACAGTCAGGACAGATAGCTCATGAGTTTGGTGCCTTGCTAGTGGGCCCTACTTTGGAATTTATGCTCCCCAGTGTGACAGAGTTGGACTCAGTTGTGGTTTCCCTACACATGGCTCTTCTGTCCTTCTATCTGAACCCATAATTAGTACTAGAGTTGGTAGGTATATATCAAAGAGACTTAAATCTTTGGGCTGTCCATGTGCCAGCTGGGCCCTGAATCTCAACAGAGTTACAACACCTACTATCCAGCTCATTGGTCTCACCAAGGACAACTAACAAGGAGGTGATAAAAGGCAGCTACCATACCAAAAAACCGAGAAAGTCTACAACTACAAGCAAGAGAGTCCCATCCATTGGCTGTGTGGGATCAAAGCCTCCTCTCAATTAGAGGTGGAGTGGACATCACCATCCCAGAATCCTCAGGATTGGGGAATGAACTATGGACTAAAGTAGACTTACTGGTATTCTACTATAGACTTATTGTGATTCCAGCAATGGAAGAAATTATATCATTGATATAGAGGGGCAGTGGCCACTGGGGAATCTGGGACCAGGGAGAGGGGAAAACAGGTGAAATACAGGGGCATTTATAGGACTTGGGAATTGTCCTGAATGACATTGCAATGACAGATGCAGGCCATTATATACCTTGCCATACCTACAGAATTGGGTAGGAGAGAGTATAAACTACAATGTAGACTTTAATCCATGCTTAGTGGCAATAATCCAAAATGTGTTCATCAATTGCAATGAATGTACCACACTAATGAAGGACGTTGTTAATATGGGAAAATGTAGGAGGTTTAGGGAGTGCAGCATGTGAGAATCCCCTATATTTTTTGTGTGACAGGTGTATAGTCTAAATGTCTTTAAAAATAAAAATAGAAAATAGAAAAAAACATTAAGGAAGACTAGGTGAGGGGTATAAGGAAACTGTACTTTTTTGTAACTTTCTGTAAGTCTACAGTTAGTTTTAAGTGAAAAGTTAAAACTGTCTAAAATTTACTACTTGCAAAATTTTTTTTAATTCAAAACATGAAAGGACAGAAATCAAATATGCTAAGCTATTAATTTAATGACCCATTCTATCCTTAAAAAGAGGATTCTTTTCTATTTCTTCTTCTCTAGGATGATTTTCCAGATTATCATTATGTGAATAAAAAGATAACTTTCAAAACTTGAAGAAAAAAAAAAAAGAGAGAGAAGGGAAAGATGAGCAGGTGCCTCTGTGTGCAGGAATTTGAGGAGAAAGCATCACATGATGATGCCTTGATTTAGACAGTTTCTTGGCCTCTAAACTGTGAACTTGCAACCTAATAAATCCCCATTGTAAAAGCCAACAGAAAAAAAGAAATAGAATGTTGAGTGAAAAGAAAGCGAGTCACAGAAGAATACACAGGGTATAATAACATTTTATGAATTTCAAAAGCTCTAAAAAATATATCACATAAGGCATTTAAACTATCTTTAATATAAGGGAGTAATTTTTAAAATGCCAGAAAGTGGTTACACCAGGCAGGAAAACAGATGTATATGATCAGAGAGTAGCATACAAGTAGCTTCAAAGGTATTGCAGATATTTTATCTATTAAGATGGGTGCTCTCTTCACAGATATATATTTCATTACTATGTGTGATAATTTCCATATAATATTACATCTTTACCAAAGTATTACATTATAGTACTTAACAAATTCTTCATAATAAAATGCAATAAAAGTAATTTCCTATCTTAATATTACCAACACCTTAAACTTATGTAACATCCTAATAAACCCAATGTAGCTTTATTATCAGATTATCAAATGATATTCAGAAATTGGCTTTCATTTAAAACCAAAGAGACCCTGGATTAGTGTAGAGATGGGATGAGAATCAAAGGTTTTGGGAACTCAAGGGAGCTCTTCTAATTGCAAAGCTGTGGAATCTATATGGCCTTTCAGAAGTTGTTAATAAGTAGAAGGGCGTGTTTAGTAAATCTATCCAAGGACTTACCCGGCCTCCATCAGGAAGAGTCAGACCCTTGGAAATTCAGAAGGAACTCCATATGCTATGATTTAGGAGAGTTCAAGTCTTATTAGCAACCAGCACCCCCAAAGTTGGTAGCTGCGATTTGATTATCCATCAAAAAGGGGGAATGTCAAACACCAAGGAAACCAGCTGGTTTTCTTTGTAAAACCAAGCCTGAATCATTCAAAGTGAGCGATGAAAGGAAAACCCTCTGCATTAGTCAACTTTGCTGCTGTAACTTATAACACCAACATTCAGTGGCTTACAGAGGCTCATTTGCCATCCACACTGTGCACAGATGACTGCAGTTGGCTGAGGCTCTGTCCCCGTAGCTGGCCATTCCAGGGCCCAGGCAGAAGGAGCAGGTCCTATCTGGAAGATGCCATGCCCTCAGCAGAGGGAAAGAGCAAACGCCAACCACAAATGGTTCTTAAAGGTTCTGCTCAGTTATGGCAAAGGAATGTCTCTTCATATCCAGTTGCTCAAGGCAAGTCCCAAGGTCAGTTGACCATCAATAGGACAGAAAATTATACACCCCCCCATAGAAAATGGTGGGAGATCTTCGCTGACTGGGATTGGGTGGTAAATAATTGGGGATAATGATACAGCCCACTACATCCTCATACTCTCTCTGCTGTTAGCATTTAGGATAATTTTGATGACATGTAAGATTCATTAGATGCTGAGAGCCTTCTGTATAATAGACATCGAGCACCAAAATTTGACTGGCCTTAGTTCAAATCCTAGCATTGACAATTGCCATTTGCATGGCCTCAATCAATTATTTAACTTTTTAAGCTTGTGTCCTCATTTGTAAGATGGGCATAATAGTAATAGAATCTGTCTAGTAAAGTGTTGAGAGGAATCCTTAAATGAACAATATAAGGCACTTAGTGTGGTGACTGAATGTACTCAGTAAATGCTGGCTATTGTTACTACTGGCTTCTTAGCTGAAGCTGTTCATCCACATCTAAGAGTGATTGCACTTGGTAGCTGGGCAAAGCAGATCATTTTTAGTACATAAAGATATTGCACGGGTTTCTTTACACAATGTTAGCTGTGAAAAGTCGATTTCCATCTTTCCCTATCATCTGTATAGCTTTTGTGGTATTTCCGGGCATTATCTGTCCTTCTAGCGCCCTGACTTCATTTTGTTATGTCTCATATGATGTTCAGAAACGTGGCTGGCTTTGCTTTGAAAGACTTCATTAAATAAATAAGCCTATCTCCTCTCACAGTACATCCACGAGAGATTTGTGTTTATCAGAATGTTCTACTAATTGGCATGTTTTTTTACCACTGGGAGAGATGCATCATTTAAAAGGATTAAACAGGGTTTGTTTTAAGTTCCTTTTATATATTACTTAAGTACTCCTTTGTATTTACTTTAGATTTCACAACATCCTTCTTGCGTGTTTAAACAGATGATAGTCAAATAGGTAGTTTCGGATGCCAGCTGTTTCCTGCTTTTAAATCCAAGCTCCATGGAGTTTATTTATATAAGATGTTTTCTAAACCTAGGAAACACAATTCTGAAATTACAAAAGAAAAATGACACTCACTCTTCATTTAAAGTTGTATACAGTCAATTTATCCTGCAAGAGTTGTGCTACAGGAAGAAATTTCCTCACAAATGCCACTATTCCTGTAGTATGTGGGGTTAATATTGTCAAATGAAAAAAATCCTAGGAGTTTGAAAGAGAAAAAAAAGAGTAATTTAGTATGAAAGAAAAAGAAATGTCATATATAAGAAAATAAAAATCTAATATCAGGTATTCTATCCTGATACAGTTGGCTGAGGAAGATCCTCAGGGCTATGTTGAAACACCATAATTTGGGACATTTTATAAAAGAAGGACAAAACAGATTAAAGAAAGAGTCTTCATTCCTCTGGCAATTGTTTTCTATCATTAACTTTTAGTAAAATATATATTTTTTTAAATGGAGAAAAACATGAAGATTAGATTGTTTATACTTTCAACAAATAATTCTGTATTAGGAGTCCAAAAGAAAGTAAACTAGACTTGAGTTCTGGCTCTTTCTCTAATCAGCTGTGAAATGTTGGAAAAATTACTTAAACTACCAGCTCAAATCTTGTAGGTAAAATAAAAAGTTGGGCCTGTCAATCTCCAAAGTTCCTTCCAGCTTTTTCATGATCCAATGGAGAGTATGCAGAAGTATAATTGAGAGGAAGCAAATTCTGCCTGATCCACCAAGTCAACTACCATTATTTGATTCTTTCTAAATGAATCATCTCTATTTTCCTAACCGAGGCCTGCAGTAAGCAACCTGCCCACTCTTGGTGTGAGACCACAAAAAGAATATAAAACTTCCTTCTCTCCACCTGGCATCAGCTCAGGCCATCACCCCTGGTTCTGACTTGCAAAGAGAACGTTTATCTTGTCCACCTCTGCTGCAGGCCGTCGACTTCAGACCCTGGTCTTGAATCTCTGCCAGGGATTTAGACTTGATGCTTCAAAATACTCCTTCAATTCTGGAGCCCAAAGCTTAGACACTGGCTTCTGTTTTCCTTTTTCCTGGGCCTCGTCCTTAACTCAAACCTGCTGGCCTGAGAACAGAGTTTGGACATATAGAGCAAAGTTTATGTGAGAACAAAAAGAGTGAATCAAAGCACATTTTTCCTATAACAGTCAAAATGTTTTTTAAAAAGAAGAAAGAATTCCCACTTAAAAAAAAACAAACTTGGTTTTACTACACCACTGCTCAAGTAAAGATAAAATAAAGATAAAATAAAATAAGAAGGAAAAGTCAGGTGAATAGATGCACTCTTCAAAGGACTTTATCATCTTAAAAAGATAAACTACTCATGGGAGAAAATATTTGGAACCGTGTATCTGATAAAGGTTTATTATCCAGAATATATAAAGAAATCCTATTCAACAATAAAAAGACAAACAACCCATTTTAAAAAATGAGCAAAAGACTTGAATAGATATTTCTCCAAAGAAAATATACAAATCATTAGCTATTAGGGAAATGCAAATCAAAACCATAACGAGAAGAAAGAAAGAAAATTAAAAAAAAAAACCATAATGAGATACCATTTCATGCTCACTAGAAAAGCTACTATTAAAAAAAAGAGAAATTACAAATGTTGGAGAGGATGTGGAGAAAAAGGAACGCACTCTCATTGTTGGTCAGAATGTAAAATAGTGCAGCCTCTGTGGAAGACAGTTTGGCGGTTCCTCAAAAAGTTAAGTAAAGAATTACCATATGACCTGGAAATCCCACTTCTAAGTATATGCCCAATAGAATTTAAATGAGGGACTAAAATAGATGTGTGCACACTGCTATTATTCACAGGAGTATTATTCACAATTGCCAAAAGATGGAAGCAATCCAAGTGTCCATCAACTGATGAATGGATAAATGAAATGTGATATATAAAGACAATGGAATATTATTTAGCCATGAAAAGGAATGAAGTTCTGACACATGCAACAACATGGATGAACCTTGAAGACATTATGTTGAGTGAAATAAGCCAGTCACAAAAGGACAAGTAGTATATGATCTCACTGATATGAAATAATTAGAATAAGCAAACTCATAAAGTCAGAAATTAGAATATAGGTTACCAGGGTGCAGAGTGGATGTGGAAATGGGGAGTTAATGCTTAAACTGGAAAGACTTTCTATTGGGTTGATGGAAAAGTTTGGTAATGGATGGTGGTGATGGTAGCACAACATTGTGAAGATAATTAAAAGAATTCAATTATACATTTGAATGTAGTTGAAAGGGATATTTAAGGCTGAATATTTACCAGAATTTAAAAAAAAAAAAAAACATAGGGTAGTACAAGTCAGTGAATCCTACTGAAGACAATGGACTATAGTTAGTAGTACAATTATAAAAATGTTCTTTCATGAATTGTAACAAATGTACCACACCAGTGCAAGGTGTTAATAAAATATTATGGTATATGGGAACTCTGTATTTTATGCATGATTTTTCTGTAAATCTACGACTTCTCAAATAAAAACAAACAATAACAAATAGATGCAAACTAAGAACAAAATAACAACTCAGGGAGAAAAACAAACCATATTTGAAAAACAGAAATTCATAAAGCCTTCCACTATATTAGTTTTATTCTAAACAATCTCTAGTTTGATAAATATATATGGTGAGTTTCTTCTGGGCAATTTAGTTTGGAAAAAGTAGAATACCCATAAATAAAGAACACATCTAAACAGAAATACAAATTCTTACACTTAAATGAAATACTGAAAATAAAATTTAGCAGACCAATCTGTTACAAATGTCTTTTGTGATGTATTTTGGCCATGTAACAAGATTCCCAGAACAAATAAAATTTTAAAAAAGAAAATCCAGTGACCCTGATATTTTGCCTACTTAGTATTTATCAGGCCATATGTAAAAAAAATAATAATTTTCTCTTAGACCCAATGATTTCATTTGCTCTCAGAATCCGATTCACTCATTTTCGGATGTGCTACTGCAAAACAGGCTGATTGGCACAAATCTCTTCCTGAGCCTGTCCAGAGCTGAAAACCTGCCTCAGAGCGCATGAGAGTGAAAATACAGTAATAATGGTAAACATTCATTGAGCGCTGTGCTATGTGTCAGGAACTGTTTTAGGAGTACTTATATGTATTATCAGATTTAATTTTTCCAAGGACATTCGTGTTATTGATGGTTCCACTTTATAGATGAAGAAAGGAGAAACGGCAAAGTTTCAGTGACTTGCCCAAGATCTCACACAGCAATATTTTCTCAGTAACAAGCAGTAGAGGGTTGTGGCATTTTTATTTGTATTAGTAAAGAATTTCTCTTGTCAGTCAGATCACATTCACAATCTATTATCAACAGGCTTCAAAGCCATCCCCCAAATTTTCTATCCAGTGTCCTCCAAACAGGGACCTCTGTTTCAGCCCAGGGTAATTATTTAGGAAAGAGAAAGGAATTACCCGAAAGATGAAGAGAAGCAAGCAGGGGCAAAATGTTCTTCCTGAAGTAAAAGCCTCCATAAACCTAATCTGACTGCCACTTTGGATCTTATCTAAAACTATAATAGGCACAGTCTCAGACAAGTTCCCGGGAATAAAGTTTAGTGGAGGGATAGTCACAGATCTCCGTCAAGATTCCTGTTTGAAAACTTCTTCCTGGAGGAATGTTGATGAATTAGCCAATAAAACAGTGCATTGGAATAAAGGCTTTTTTCCTATTTGCTTGTGTACGTCCTTAAATGGGTTGGTTTTAACGTCGCAAACAGTTGTCTTAAGCTAATAACTTATCTGTTTAGATAAGCCATCCCCTTTCTGTCTGTCAAAGTCCTCCCAGATTTGACACAGCCTGTGTTTCTCAACTATTCTAATGAATTCCCACTGGCCCGCTTTATTCTCAGAATCCCACCAGCAGGCTTTGGAGATTCCCACTCACTCTCTTTCCTCCAGCAGTTCTGCTAACCTCTAATTCTCTTGTCTGAACCTTCTTGCTCATAGGCAAGGCCAGAGAGCCGCATAAAGGTCCCTAAATGTATGCTCCGGCACTTCAGGAAATCTCTCTGAGCTTCACCTCCTCTAGAATGTTCCAAACCCAGTGTACTGGCCCAAGAATCTGGTTTCCATCCCCTGCCATGTAATTCTACAGCAGGGGTTCTTAACCTTTTTTGTTCCAGGGACCCCTCCACCAGTCAGATGAAAACCAGGACCTCTTACTGAGTCCACACTATACTGTGTATTATTTAATAAATATATCACACCCACACCAACACGTCCCCACAAAAATAATGTTTTTTTGCATTTCAATTCAAGCTCACAAACCCCTTGCTAAGAACCCCTGTTCTACAGTGATTCAACTTTTACTAGACTGCTTGGGTTAAATCCTGGCTTCGTCAATATAACACTGTGCAGGTAACCTCACCATCCTGAGCCTCAGTTTCCTCATTTGTAAAATGGTAATAATAATAATAATACCTCAAAGATTGTTGTGAGGATTAAATAAGATAATATACCTGGAAATTTTAGAACAGTGCCTGGCACTGAGTCAACATTAGCAGTTGTTGATTTTACTCAAATATTCCCCTCCCTTCAGCTCTCTCAGATATCATGCCTCACTTGGGCTGCATCCTATGCTTTCTGGGTTGAACTCGTCCTCTGACCTGTTTAGAACTTCTTTGGCTCAGTACTAAGGCCAGCTTCAACTCTCGATCAAGCCCACACTGAGAACTCATTGCCGCTTTAGTGCCCTGGCCCCACACTTGCCACCAAAGAAGAGTTCAAATCCCTCTCCTCTCCACTCCATTTATACAAAATTTATCCAGCCATACAAGTTCAACTGAAGTCCAGCCTTCTGCATGCAGCCATTTTTGACCACTTTGCTTACTCCTTAGATCTTAAATTCCATCACATGTAGAGGACACAGTGTGAAATTGTGAAGTTAATCAGCAACTATCTTTCACTGGTACATCTTGGTCTGTGTATTTAATTTTATCTCCCCACGGGCCTGTTAACTTTTTGTGAGCATTGACTCTATTTTATTCTGCAACTCCTTCCAGTACACACGAGCTCAGCACTGGTGCCTGACACCAGTTGGAACACATAACAAATATGGCAAACCCTGTTAGCTGCCTGCCCAGCAACCATTCTCCCCTTTGCCATTGCTACTAGAACCCCACCTTGTTCTGGGTAGCAATCATGTTGGAACTGAGCTAATCCTTCCAGTCCCTTTCCCCTTTGCAGGACAGTCCTTTATGTGCAGAGGTACCCAAATGGGCTGCTTCTGGTCAAAAAGCCTCAAGGAATGTCTACTTTCTAGCATTCTAGGAAATATTTTCCCCCTGATGAAAGTCCTTTTAGGGTCTGCACCTCTTCCTGCCTTGGAAATGGTTGTGTGAAATAAATCAATGGTTTGTGCTATGGCAGCCAAATGCCTTATGCTGAGGATGACAGCAGAAAACTGGAAAGCACCTGGGTACCTGTTAACATTATGAATCAGCTCACCAACCCAGAACACAAACCTCAGACATCTTGTTATGATGTCTTCATTGCTTAAGCCCATGGCAGATTAGCTGCAGCAGATGCATTCTAATGCCAACCCAGCAGCCTCTATAGGGATATAAATAACTGTAACTTCCTTGAGGAGCAGCTAGTTAGTCCTCTTCATCTTGTATCCTCAGGGTCCCAGCTCAGTGCCCAAGTGGGCACATATTAAGGGATTGTTCAATCGAATTGAATTTGTCTTTCTGTATTTCTTAGAATTAGCATTAGTTTGAATTTGTGCATTAAATATTCCTACTTTAAAATTTTCAAGTACAATAAAAATAAATTGTACTTTTATTAATTAGAGATTATTAATAAGATGTCGAGTTTATTCTTTCCTTACTTGGCATCAATGCACAGCATGTTTCTCCAATCAAAAAAATTTTTAATAGTCTTTCATTATTTTGAGTGAATAATTGCATTTTTGCATAAGTGATATATTCTTATTTTAAAAAGTCAACCATTACAAAAAGTATTGAAATGTTTCTTAACCACCCAAAATCTCACTGTGAGAGTTCAGCTTTATTAACAATTAGAGAACAAACAACATTCAAGACATTTTCAGAAAGAGGGAAAGAACCTCTCTAAAAACTATAACAAATGCATAATTACATTAAATATAATTTGCTTGTATTTAACAAAAGAAAAAAGCACTTGAGAAATTCCTGAATTTTAATATAGGTTTCTTTTCAAGAAGATATAATGGTTCCTCAGCAATCCCTATAAAGTTAAAAAAAATTCGAGAACCTTTAAAAGATTGAGGTCAAATTGTTAAATTTCATGTTTCAAACAGATAAAATCTATTGACCTCCTATTAAAAATAAGGAAATAAGTACACTTATTCTCCTTCCACATTCTCTACCCTCATTACATAGGAGTTTTTTAAATTATTTTATCTGTTAGGGTGCTTTCTGGTGCAGCTGACAGAGTTTACAACTTAAAGTAGCAAAATCAGTTAATTCTATAACTCAACCATGTTAGTTTCTCTGTGATTCTCTTGGCTTTTCCCTCTTGGTCACAGGATGGCTACTCAAGCTCCAGCCATCAAGTCCTCATACAACAATGGCTAAAGCAAGAAGGAAATGGAAGATCTCTCTTCATATGACTAACAAGGAATAAAATCTATCCCAGAACTCCCCAGAGACTTCTACTTATATCTCATAGCGAGATCATGAAAAGGGGGAATGGAGTAACTACAGCTAATTTAGCCCAGTCATGATTCACGACCTGGCACTGGCCCATCCACGTTAAGTATACACCTGAGTAGAATCAGGATTCTCGAGCAAGGAAGAAAGTGAAAACAGCTGTTGAATAAAGAAGCAACAAAATGTTGATTCAGTTACAGTCCAAAAAAAAGAATTAGAAAAAAAAGTCAATCATGCTTTGTTTCCCTAAAAACTTTAGAAATATTGTTCCACAGTCTTCTGGCTTTAAGTTTTGCTGTGAAGTCTGAGGCCAGCATAATTTTCCCCTACCTGGTGCATGCTAGGCTTTTTATTTCTAATCCCAGAGGTTTCTTTCTCTACTCTTAAAGTTGAATTTAAGTATTTTATGTTATCAGTCTTTCTGTATCATTTTTTTCTTAGAACATAAAATCAGCAGATACAAATATTTCACTTTTTAAAGATACCTTTATGCTATCCTATCTTTGATTTTTATTTTTCTTAAGAGCACCAAATATACATGTTATTTATCCTTTATCTTCAAAGCTATCACCGTCTCTCTAGTCACTTTAATCAGTGTGCCATTTTGCATGTTATCCTCAGTGATTTCTTCAGATCTATTTTACATGCCAAAGACTATATTTTCCATCAAATTTATCCTACTTTTGATAGCTTCTTTTTTAGCTTAGATCTCTATAATTTTTCTCTTCCATTTATTTCCTAAGAAATAGTGGCTTGCTCTTTATGTCCTTGTTACACAATCTCCTCTTTGAACCTTTGTAGCTCTTCTTTCAGCTTTTTTTCTTGACAGCTTATCCTGGCTCTAATTTTTTGAGTGATTTTGTTATCTCTTTCAAAGAGTTCTTATTTCTTTTTCCTTTTCAATTCTGAAAATTTTAAAAGAGAAAAAGTAAATGAATTTTATTTTCAAAAAACTAGTTATGGAAAAAAAAAATAGTTATGTTCCCACAATCTACCACACCCAGAATTAACAGCTGTTAATATTTTGACGTATTTGTTTCTCAACCTTTTTTTTTTTAAAGTACGAGACAGATAGAGGTAAAGAACCTCCTAAAAAACAGCACGCAGACCATCCTCACCCACCCAGTAGCAACCAGTTTGGTGTGTTTGATTTGTAGTTTTCTATTCCTGCTTTGTTTTTTAAATTTGACATATCTATATATTTTCACTTATCCATCATATACAATTGTTTATGAGTCTTATTTTTCATAAATGGCATCATGCTATAATTTGTAATTCTTCCCCTTCCTTTTTCATAGGTTTATCACAAAATCATAAAACTACTGTCTAATATTTTATTCTACCGGTTTTTGTTCATCTTTAGGCTTTTGTTCATCCAATGTATCTTTTTGAGGGTAGCATAAAGTAGGAATCATGTTTAATGGGCTTTTCTCCATCCACCACATACAGAGCCACTATCCCTACAATATATATTGAATGCTCATTGTTTCCCCAAATTCCCAAATATGCATGGGCCTGCTTCTGAGCTCTTTATTCTTTTCCATTGGTCTATTTTTCTACTGCTGCACTAACATCACATTGTTTTAATTTCTGTACCTTTGGAATATATTTGCTTTCTTGTAAAGTCTCCCAATTTGCCCCCCACAAAAGATAGCTATTTTTCCTTCTCAATTTTTTTTTTTTACCTTACATTATAGAAAATTTAAAACATGAAACAGTAAAGAAAACAGGATAGTAAACTCACATGTGCCCATCCCTCAGCTTCAACGATTATCAATCCAGTTCAATCTTGTTTCATCTATCCAATCTTAAACTCTACCCTTATTCCAGGTTATTTTGAAGCAAATTCTCAGTACTGTCATTTCATCTATGAACATTTTTTAGCTATTTCTTTACATATATTCTTCCATATATGCTTTAGAACCAGTTTGCTAAATTCCACATATATTTTTATGGAGTCTATTGAATTTTCATTGACTTTCAAGATTTGGGAGAATTCAGTTTTTTACAAGGTTGAATCTTATCCATGGTCAATAGTGTTTCTCCCCATTTATTCAGTTCCTTTATGTTTTTCAATAAATGTTTACAGGTTTCTCCATAAAGGTCCTGCACTTTTCAGTTAGATTTTGCTGTGACTAGGAATTTTATAGATTTTTCTGTAACTACGAATGACACACTTTTCCATTATATTTCCCATTTGGTTATTGCTGGTAATAAGAAATGCTACGAATTTTGTGTATTCCTCTTGTTCTTTGCAATCTTAAGAAGGTTGTGACTAACTGCCCATATGGGCAAAATCTATGATAAGGTGGAAGGATGTAGTCGGGCAGTGGAGGGGCATGACGGCAGTGTAGTGATGCTATTGGGCTGGATGGTGCTGGCCTGTGAGGGGGGTAGGGTGGGGAGGGTGGGTTAGACTGTCCATGCAACTGGGATGAGGGCTGGGGGAGGGAGCAGGTGAACTCTGGGGATTTGCAGATATGTGGTTGAAATTACAATGCTGGGAATGTTCTTTTGGCAAATATGGCAGGGAGGGTTACTGGTTTAAGGTGTGGGATGTGGGGGTCATATCCGAGGCAGGCTTCTAGGAAGTGTGTAGCATTCATCTTGTTATAATGGGTTGTATCAGGGATGGAGACTCACATAATGAGCAGGAAGGTGTTGGACTTCCATCCTGGGGAGTCCTGCTATGATCTCAAATAGAGGGAAAGGAGTCTCTCGAGAGCATAGGCAGTGCCTAATAGGGGAGGACAGGCCAGGATGTTAAGCCCTCAGTGTTGTTGCAAGTAACTATGAATCTGGTCCTTCAATGAGTTAATATTGGTGGTTACTGTGGGTCCCGAGGGAAGAGGGAGGAAGGAATAGAATAGATGGAACACGGGACATTTTTGGGGCGATGGAATTGTTCTACATGATGCTGCAAGGATGGATACAGACCACGTCAAACTTCATCAAAATCTGTAAAAATGTACAGTCCAAAATGTAAACCACAATGTAAATCATTGACCATGGTTAGTAGCAATGTTTCGATATTGGTACATCAATTGTAACAAATGCACCATCCACACGTAAAATGTTATTAATAGGGGAAAGGGGAAAAGGGAGAGGACACTGGGTATATGGGAATCACCTATATCCTGTACATGACTTTTCTGTAGCCTAAAACTTCTTTGAAGACAAAATGAAAAAAATAAGACATTGAGCAAGTAAATGGAAGCAAATGTCACTGTACATACAAGATAACAGATCTTCCAGTGATGAAAGACATTTGTTAAAAATTGTTTTAATTTTATATTTTATCTTTTTATTTTATTTCAAACTTTTTAAAAAATTCATATTTTATTCATTATTTTTAAAACCATCATTGTTATATCATTTTCCTATTAATTGTTTTTGGTTATTTTGTTGGCTTCAATTTTGAAGAAGTTTTGGATCGCAGAAGAGTTACAACTGTGGCAGGGGAGGATCATTGGAGTGGGGTGTCAGAGATGGGGGATGCATGGGAGGAGGTTCACCTGGGGCAAACCACTAAGGCATATGAATGTGTTCAAGTGTTCATGGGGCATTGTCACGGTAGGTGGAGAACCACACAATAGCCAAAAGAATATCAAATTCCCATCCTAGAGTCCTGCCACGTTCTCTAATGGGACAGCAAGAATCCTCTGAGTACAGGGGCAGACTAATGAAATCTTCCATTAATCTGGGTAGTTTATTTACAGATTCTCTTGGCTATTATATGTAGACATATCATCTACAATAAAATAGTAGTTTTGCTCTACTTTTTCAGTTTTTATAATTGCTATTGTTTATTTTATGAAATGGCTTAGAACACTGGTGAATTGTCGAATAAGGGTAGTAATAACTGGCAGCATTGTTTTGCTCTTAATTTTCATGAATAATGTGTGTTCTTCCCCTACCTAATGTCTTTTTTCTAACTGTTTAATTTTTTTTCCCATTATCACTATATAGCCCCATGCTGATTTCCATGTGATTATTATTCATCTTGAAGGAAAGTAGTTCTGCTGAGCCAGCCATGTCCTCAAGATGAGAAGGAGGGCCAGGGGAGTGAGCTGTGGAAAACATCAACATTGGTTTGAGTTTGTTGTTTTGTACACCCTTCCAATCCATTCGTTATCCCCTCCACTCTAGCAACGTGTCCTTTTTCAGGCTTTGGTGCTCTGTGAGTCCCTAAGTCAGACTCCCTTTGACAGAAACTGGCGAGGGCTACCTTTTTTTCCTTCTACTCAACTCAACTCAGGCTGTCTCCCTTAGCTAAAAAAGCTAACTCATAGGCAATAAAAATAACATGTACTTTCACCTTTAGTTTTACCTGTTGCCATTGGAGATGCATATGAGTCCCAATACCTTCCTTTTCCCATGGCCTATCCAATCCTGGATACCCATATGCACCCCATCACTGGGATAGACCCTGACTTTTGGGGCACATGATCAGTAATCCACCAAATAGGTCAAATTGGGGTAGGGTGTTCCAGGCAGTTACAGATGAGTTTGCCCCAACCCCCCCCCCCAATGCCGTTGTGTCAGGGGTCCCCAAGAACTCCACAAAGGATGGTTTCCTCAGGGATCAGAAGAGAGAAGGCACTTGCTCTGGCCAAGCCTGTTTCATGTCACCTGCCTTTCTACCTCTTCCCCTTGCTCTATCTTGCCCTCGCTCTTTGTCCTGGGTCTATATGGGAGGTGAAGATTTGTCAGGGATAGAAAATGCAAAAGTGGAGGAGCAGGAAACTCTGGTTAGAAGAGGGAGATGTTGGAAACCTTGCTCAGTTTACACTGTTTTAGCTTCTCCCCTAAGCCTGATACAAACCATTTCCTTCTAAGAGAAAGCCATTGATTTCCAAGACAGCAAAATTTAACTTTTACCTCCCGGTTATCTGTACAGTTTAGAATGAAAAACGCCCCCATGGTCTACTTTTTCAGATTCACACCTCTGGACATTTAAACAATAGTATACCAACAGGGAACTAAGCCACCAACATAAGCAGTGAGTTCCCCTGTTAGAAAATGAGCAATCCGAAAAAATATATTTCACAAAGAAGAAGAAGAAATAGTGGGCGGACTGAGTTTGCTCTCTTTCACCTGGTAAATTAATGATTGTATGTCATCACAGCAACAAGCTAATATTTTTAAATATGAAGACATATGATTAAATCTCTCTTTTGATGTTTTCTGCAAATTGTTTCTCTAAGCTCTGCTTCCAAAGGGTAGCTCTCTAATTACAGTCGGAGATATTACTGTGGAGTTAGCAATCACTCTCTACTGCTTCTGCAGTTGATTTATTCTTTAAAGCGCTAATTAGCCATAATATAGTTTCTCGTATTTGACCTTCAACTTCTTCTTCTTTTCTAATTAGAATCATTTCTCCTCATGCCTTTCCAATAAAATAGAGAAATTGTTTTGAGGGTTTTTGTTCCTCCCTTCAAAATCCCCCAGTGATCTGCCACAAGCCGTGGAAAGAACTACAGCTATCGCCTTTCTGGTCTCTGAGCAATTCAGTCTTTTCCAGATGCTGATGATTCAATAATTTCACTTCAACAAATTTACGAACACTTCTTTTAAAGTAAGATAGTTCCCTCTTGACAATTTGTTATTATTGAAATGGAACTTAAACTAGGGTCAAGAATAACTCAATTGATATCTAAAGGTCATTACTGAGTAAAGCTAAAGTACAAAAAGCAAGGAAGTTGTACCTAATACATTTATACTTAATAGGATCTGAATGGGAAAAGTGAAAGGACTTGGGCTCTATTAATTGATGGACTTAATTTATTTTATTTCTTTATTCATGTTTTGTTTGTGTTTTCTTTTAAATGGGGTTAATTAAATGATATTTTATAAACCACAATGACCTAATTTTTTTAAAAAATTCCTTCCTTCTCTTTTCTTAGTGTGTTCCAGTTACTGGCTATTACGGACTGAGGGGTGTATCCCAAATGATGTGCTGAAGTCCTAATCCGCAGTACCTCAGAATGTGATCTTTTTTAGAAATAGGGGCGTTACAGATGGAATTAGGCAAGTTAAGAATGAGGTCATCCTAGAGTAGAACAGATCCTTAATCCAATATCACTTGTGACCTTATAAAAAGAGGAATTTGATGCAGAAAGAGAGAAAGAGGAAAGAACACCATGGATTGCAGCAAGCCAATGCCAGAAGCCAAGAGAAAGGCACAGAACAGATTCTTCCCCACAGGGTTTGAAGGCATATGGCCCTGCCGACATTGATTTTGGACTCCCAGCTTCCACAGCTGGGAGACAATAAATATCTGTTGTTGTAAGCCACCCAGTTTACGGTACTTTGTTACTAGCAAACTAGGACAGTGGCCAAGAACCTTAGGGTGACATTTGTGCCATGGCGTTGGCTGGGATATCATCTGATAATAATTGAGACAAGAAGGTTAATATATAATTTTACCCAATGCTCAGTATGCACGAGGCCCTATTCCAAGTCTAACAAATGCTTACCTCTTACTTAGTCATCAACACATTGCTGTGAGCTGAGTATTATTATTATCCCTGTTTTACAAAAAAAAGAAACTGAGGCACAGAGTGGTTAGGGAACTTCCCTGTGGGCGAGCTGGGACTTGAACCTTGTTAGTCTGACTCTAGGGACTGTGCTCTTTTCCATTGCATTATGAACAATCACTATTGATGAAAATATAGAAGCTGTTTGATCCTGCTTCATGATAACCAGTTGTACATCATTAGATCAGTGTCAACATTGCCCTGTGAATACAAGTCTCCCACCTGACAGCTCCATGTCCTGCTGTACATCATCTGTCTGTAAATCTTCCATTTCAATCCAGCCTCCATTTATCCACTTGTTCATTTAATCATTCATCCAACAAGTATTTATTAAGTGTGCTCAAAATGCAGATACTGTATTGAAGCTTCAATGAGGAAGAAGACAGAGCTGCACTTCCCCCATAGAGCTAATAGTCTCGTTAGGAGAGGAGAGATAGACTTTAATTGAATAACTTGGTTAATAAATAAAAGGTTGTAACTGATACAGTTGTTAAAAGGAAACGTACAGGGAGCTACAAGAGTCTATGGCAGGGAACTCTGCTCTAGACGGAGATCCTCTCTCCCCTTCTTATCTACATCAAAAATTGTATCTATTTTGAGGGTGAGAATGGCATGAAATGAGGGGCACTAGCAAGAAAGTGGTTTTTTTACAAAGTCTAGTAGGTAATGGAGTAAGAAGCAGAAAATGCAGTGGTCTTTTAAATGGAAAGCAGGTGGAACAGGGGAGAAGTCATAACTTCCAGCAGATGGTAGAATTGGGGCAATCCTGCTTCCAGGCAGGAGGCATCAGATGGCGCCAGCAGCAGTGCTGAGGCCATCAACTGCAATACGTTCTGCTGCTCTCTCCTGGGCTCAGAGTAGGCATAGCAGCAACGTGACTGTGCTGAACCATGTTCTTAGGAAAGCACAATAACCCATTTGTGTTACCCAATTCGGTGGTCGACAGAATAAGGCTCCCCCAAAGATGTCCATGTCCTAATCCCCAGAAACTATGAATATGTTAGATTACAAGGAAAGGGAAATTAAGGTTGCAGAAGGAATTATTGTTGATAATCAGCTGACCTTGAGATGAGGCGAGTATCCTGGATTACCCAGGTGAGTCCAGTATAATCACAAGCGTACTTATGAAGTGTAAGAGAGAAAACCAGAGAGATGGCAGGGTGGGAGAGACTTGACCAGCCACTGTAGGCTGGAATTGGACCAATAAGCCAAAGAATGCGGTGGTCTCCAGAAGCTCAAAAATGCAAGAAAATGGATTCTCCATGAAGGAACACAGCTCTTCTGAGGCCCTTGATTTTAGCCCAGAAACACCCATTTCAGCCTTCCGACCACTACAACTGTAAGATAATAAATTAGTGTTGCTTCAAGCCACCATGTTTTTGATGATTTGTTATAGTGGCAAATACACTCATACACCATTCATTTCCACTAATACACCATTAATGCACCATAAACACCAAAGATTTTGTGTCTCTGAATATTTAACTTATCACATGTGACTTGTCTGTGAAATGATAGGCTTGACTATTAAAAAATACAGCTGTTTTACCTAAAATTCCAGATGGTTTTGTCTAAGTACATTTCTGAATAGTATTGAACATGTTTGTCCTCTTAAGTTTTTAAAAAGTTACTGTTATAAAAATATTTAAAAGTATAATATTGTTTTCCCTAGGATTTTAGACAAAGATATGTAGGATTTAACATCTCATTTTGAATCTTTGAATATTTTATTCAAGATGAAATATTCTCAAAATCATCAAAACCATAGAGACATTCAACATTTTCTGTTTTTTAAGTCATGGAGAGAATAGAAATTTTGGCACCTAGACTAATATAGAAACAGAAAATCATGTCTAGCATCAGGGGATCTAGCTTTATCATTTGGGGATCTTTCCTGGTTTGGTCATTGTCAGATTATGGATCACCTAGGAATGACAGGTTATAATCACTTCTCTACTCTGACTTTTTATATACAAACATGTCTAAAACAATATTTTTATTAAAAATACCAAGGTTATTTTACCTAGTTCCTAAGGAGTAATAAGATCAGTGTTGTCAGGGGGAATAAATCATGATTTCTTAAGAAAGACTATGGGCCACACTTTAAATTCTAGCTCTCCATTTCCTCAGGTGACATAAACTGCATTTCATCAACTCTAAGATGCTACTGATTGTAAGACATACCATTATGTTATGTAAACCAAGGGAAAAAAAGGTACTTCCAGTTAAGTTAAACTATTATAAACCATGTAATTAAAGATATATTCTGATTCTAAAAATGTTAAAATATGAAAACAACATGTAACCTAGAATCTTTGAAATATCAGCTTTTAGTAAAGACACAGAGAGGAACCAACAAAAGTGGGTTATTCACCTAGTAGAAAGGAATGAGATGACATTTTGGACAAGCTGATCAAGCTTTTAGAGTACAGGTTTTCTCAATGGATGTGATAGTCCTGTGTCTATCAAGTCCACAGAATTTTTATCAGCCAAACTTTTAAGCCACTACAAAAGAATAAATCTTGAAGAAATCCTCCTGTGGCCCGGTACATGCCTAAATCTCCTCTCCTGGGCTCCAGGGCTCCCTCCTTCACCATTCACTTCTTGTAGACACCTAGCAAACTAAATCTGCTAAAACCCAGTATGCATGTTATCACCCTTCTATAGCAGACCTTCCTATTGTTCTTGTTGTCGTTGTTTTTCATTTTCTACAGTTTCTTCTTTCTTCTTCTTCTTCTTCTTCTTCTTTTTATTTTAAGTTTTAGATTACATAAATGTTTCCTAAAAACTATAGGGGATTCCCATATGCCCCATTCCCTCCCCGTCACACACTTTCTCACATCAACAACGTCCCTCATTACTGTGGTACATTGGTTACAATTGATGAACACATTTTGGAGCATTGCTACTAACCATGGACTACAGTTTACATTATACTTTACACTCTGTCCCACACAGTTTTGTAGGTTATGACAAAATATACAATGGCCTGTACCTGTCACTGCAATGTCATGCAGGACAACTCCAATGTTCCAAAAATGACTCCATATTACACCTATTCTTCCCTTCCCTCAGAACCTCTAGTGGCCACTGCTTTTATATCAATGATAACAGTTCTTCCATTTCTAGAATAATAAGAGGTCTGTAATAAAATAATAAGTCTATTTTAGTCCATTGTTCATTCCACAGTCTTGAGGATTTGGGGATGGTAATTCCCACTCTGTTCCTAAATGAGACGGGGCTTAGATCACATGGGGCAGATGGATGGAACTATCTTGCTTGCAGTTGCAGACACTCTCTGTTCCTAGGGATGGGTGTTGTCCATCATCATCTCCTTGTTAGTTGTCCTGGGTGATTCCAATGAGCTGGAGTGTAGGTGTTGCAGCTCTGCTGAAATTCAGGGCTCAATTAGTACATGGACAGATCAAAGATTTAAGTCTCTGGGACATATATTTATCAAGTATAATGCTAGTTATAGGTTCAAATAAAAGGGAAAGAAGAACCACATGTAGAAAACCTATAAATGAACCTGACTCTGTTATGCTGGGGAGCATAAATTCCAAAGTTTAGGCATTATTAATAGGGGAAAGGGGGGGAAAATGGGAGGGCATTGGGTATATGGGAATCCCCTATGTTCTCCATGTGACTTTTCTATATCCTAAAGCTTCTTTGAAGATAAAATGAAAAAAAATAAGACACTGGGAGGATATATGAAAAAAAATGTCACTGTACATACAAGACAACAGATCTTATAGTGATGAAAGACACAATGTCTGTCTAAAAATTTTTTTATTTAAAATTTTTAAAAATTTTTTGTATTTTATTTGTTATTTTTTAAACTATTATTTCATTTTCTTATTAAATCTATTTGGTTATTTTGTTGGCTTCATTTTGGGAGAGGTTTCAGATCACAGAAGGGTCAGAGCAGTGGTAGGGGAGGATCACTGGTGTGGGTGTCAGTGATGGGGAGCTGCATGAAAAGGGGTTCACCTGGGGCATATCTCTAAGGTATATGAACATGTTCAAGGGTTCATGAGTCATTGTCTCGGATCCACAAAATAACCGAAAGAATATTGAATTCCCATCCTGGGCAATTCTGTTCCATTCTCTAATAGGAAAGCAAGAATCCCCTGAGTGCAAGGGCAGGGCCTAGTGAAGGAAGACAGACCATTATGCCAGGCCCTTGATATTGATGATTGTACTTATGAACATTTTCTTGTGGAACTGAAACTTAACCTACTATTATGTACTGCCTAAGAGTTACCTCCCGAGAGCCTCCTTGTTGCTCAAATGTGGCCTCTCTCTAAGCCAAACTCAGCATATAAATGTACTGTCTCCCCCCCACCCGCTGCCGGTGTGGAACATGGCTCCTCAGGATGAACCTTCCTGGCACCGAGGGATTATTACCAAGCACCAACTAGCAGTGCATCTGGAGAAAGATCTTGACCAAAAGGGGGAAAGGGTAAAGACAAATTAGTTTTTATGGCTAAGAGACTTCAAAGTGAGTCAGGAGGTCATTCCAGAGGTTATGCTTATGCAAGTCTCAGCAGAGTCTCATTGACTGCCTCAGTAAACATTTCCTCAAGAAGAGTGCTCCTGAGGGCTCTTAACAGGGCTCTAGAGACATCCAGAAACTATAAGCAGGGCAGACAGCTCAGCAATTCAGCACCCTGTCAGTGGGCCTTGCTTTGGAATTTATGTTCCCCTACTGTTTTTGTAATGGTTTCCAACCTTTTTAGTACAAAAATCCCTTTTCCCTCAGAATTTTTCATGAGCCCAAACTTGATATTATTGTACTTGCAAATTATGTTTATTGGGAAAGAACATAATGACAAAAAGGTGCTATTTGTTCAGTAACATGTTAAATAAATTTGTAATTTATTCATCAAAAACATCTCAATGCATTGGTAAAATAGAAACCACCCACAAAAGACCTGCTGTTTTCAGACCAAGCTTAGTATGAGGGTCCTTCTAATATCTCTACATGCTCCCAAGACTCCCAAGGTCACAGGCTGGGGACCTCAGCCCTCTGTACTGAAGCTTGCAGCACTCAGCTTGGTCTGCAAGGTTGAAACTTCTATAGCAACCTCCAAAATGTGAACTGTATTTAGAATGAGCCATTATCCTCTTGAGCACCCAACTCTGAACTTCTCCCGATAATTATTTATTGTCCTGCTATATAGAATCACTTTCATTGTTTTTATTTTATTGTGTGTGTGTGTGTGTGTGAAAAATGAAAGATTTATTTATTTATTTATTTTTTATTTATATATATATAAATATATTTTAAGAGGTACTTAGATTACCGAAAATATTACACAGAACCCCCTGGGATTCCCATGTTGCCCACCTCCCACACTTCCCACCACATCCCACACAAACATCTACCACAAGTGCGGCCCACCACCCTCAATGGACTTACGCATCCTGGGGCCTTGCCACCAACCATAGACCACAGTTCACACTGTAGACCACACTCTCTCCCACTCAGTTCTGAGTGGTGTCTGCTGATTTAAAATGGCCTACATCCGTTGCCACAACGGTACTCAGGACAACCTCCAACTCCCAAAGAAGCCCCTGTATTTCAACTACTCATCCCCTCCCTGCCCTGAAAGTGTCAAGTGGCCACTGGCTCCACCTCATTGTTATAATTTCTTCCATTGCTAGAATCACCACATAAACTGGTGTTTAAAACCTTCACCATCATTTATTCTATTCTTGCATGTATGCTTTTGTTGCCAATAATAATTAAAATTGCACCTAATAAGTTTAATTCTATTTTACTTGAAGACTTGTTAAGAATCCTTTGCAAGATAGATTATTAAACCTCATTAATCTTCTGTCTAAATCTCGATTGTATGTATCTGTTTATTTCAAAGGGAGGCAAGTCTGTATTGCATTGTTTCTCCCTTTTTCCCTCTCCCTATTGTAGATTGGTAAGAAGATTAGCCGGAAGGAGTTTGCAGTAAAACAAATGTTTTCCCTCATCTCTGTGCTGTCTATATGGGCTGTCTAAACCTTATCTCATGGCCAATAGTGAATTAATCAAAACCCAAAAAAGCTGTTCTGGAGTCAGGATAAACAAATCTAAGAAACTGCTGATAATACCCTTCTGGGTGATTCTTTCCTTTAAAAACTCCTTTTGCTTTATTTGCTTGCATTGGCTTTGTTGTTCATTCCTAGGGGACATTGCAGTGATGAGGGGAAGGGTAATAGAATTACAAAGATGAATGCAAAGGCATCCCTTTTATTAGATACTTGACACATTAGTGCTACACTGGCAAGTAGATGGCACTGGATTGAGTAGTGAAGATTCTCTGCTGGGAAGTCTGCAAATTGAGAGAGGGGGCCATCAGTACAGGTAAAATCTCAATCCAGAGCTCAGGAAACCACCAAAGTCAAGAGGTACTGGTGGATATCAGAAGTCTGAATGATTTGCTGTTTGGGTTTTTCCTCTCAACTGAATGTGAATCAGTGAGAGCTACTCTCTTCTGGGCCCTTTCCCTGGACACAGCAAAAGGCGTCTCTCTTTCCCTGCACCAGGAGCCTCCTAAAGCTCTCAACTTCCTTTCTCCTTTGCTCCATCTCCCAAACTTTCCACTGTGTCCTTTGATACTGCTACCCCATAATCAACAGGCTCCACTCTATCACTGTGTGTTAGTTTCCTACTGGTGCCATAACAAACTACCACAAACTGTACAACTTAACACAAATATATTATCTTACCATTCTGGAGATCAGAAGTCCTAAAATCAAGGCATCAACAGGGTTGGTTTCTTCTGGAGGATCTAGAGAAGAATCCATTTCCTTGTTTTTTTCCAGCTTCTGGGGGCTGCCAGCTTTCCCAGGCTCATGGGCCTTCCTCCATCTTCAAAGCCAGCATTGTAGGCATCTTTCTCTTTCTCTCCCTCTCTCTCTCTGACCTCTGCTTCCATCACTGCATCTCCTTCTCTAATTCTCACCCCCTGTGAGCCTCTTACAGGGACCCTGTGATTACACTGGACCCACCCAGATCATCCAGCATCATCTCCCCTCTCAGGATGCTTGACTTAATCACACCTGCAAAGTCACTTCTGCCATATAAGGTAGCCTATTCTCAGATTCCAGGCATTAGGACCTTGACATCTGTGGGGATGGTGGGAGTACAGCATTCTGCTACCACACATGGGCTTTTCAATGGACATCATTTCCCCCACACACAGCCCTTCAAGGGGTGGCTATTAATTACTGAAATCCCCATATAACAAAAAGGATCAGGAAGTGGGGTTGCCTTCTTACTAAATTCCCATTGCCACTTTCAAATCATCATGGTCCCATGGACTTGAACAGAACTAACAGCCTGGTCCTTTGGGGTTAACTCTTGACAGTTTTCTGCTGTATCACTACCCATATCCACACCCATAGCTCTTATATACGGGCCTCCTCTAGATGCCCCATTAGTCAAGAGACTTTGGCACCTGGCTCAAAGATTCCTTTCAATCAGATGGGTGATGTCAGTGTCCACCCGAACGACCAGAGCTTGGCACCTGCATCTCTAATGGCATCCTATGCCACTTCAGCTCCCACTCCAGTATCTCCACCCTGAACTTTGCCATCACCTGAAACTGCTCAACTTTAAAGAAATTTTAAAAATCACACATTCAAGTACTCTTCTTTCTGTTTGTAACCACCTCACTGTCCAGCTTCTCACAGACCTCACCAGAGCAGCTCTTTGATCTCAAAGGAGCACCCATCCATCAGCCTTCTTCTTCACTCCCATCCTCATTCAGCTTGGATTCCTAGTCTATCATTCCAGTATCACTCTTGCCAATGGCATACATTCCCTTAACCTTTTCTCTTTCCATGGCATAGAATATGAGCCCTTACCTGAGAATATTGCCTTTACCTATGTATCTCTATGGCTTTTACTTAAAGCTGTGAGGAATTACTTTTTCTAGTTATATTTTTGCATGATATTATCAGTACACATTAAGAAGTGCTTTAAAAACAGATACATACAAATCACTCTTGCATTCTTGTTAGGATTCCACCGAGGACTTTGTGTTGTGCCTTACTTAGTATTGTCTATAAGAAAACAGGTAAAAACATTTTATTCAGACCTAGGTATCAGGAGTGCCTTTGGTCCTCTTAAGAAACATTATACATTTGAACAGAAAAGGAAGGAAAGAAGGAAGGGGGGGGGAGGATGGGTGGGTTTACCTTTTGCTGATGGACAATGGAAATCATGAATTCATGGTTCAGTATTTCCTTTCTGCTTTGGCTATCAAATCTCAATCAAATTTATGACAACTTCATTAATAGTGTAGAAGCCTATGGGGGGGAGGGGTGTGGGTATGTGTATGTGTATGTTTGTGTGTATTTCCAGGCTTTATACCATTAATTCTCCTCAATTCTGACTTTATGTGTTTATATTTTTTCATTGTATTATATATATTCTTAAGTTGCCTCAAATCCTGTGTTGGATGTGATAAAATATTAATAAATACTCTGAAGTAGTTAATTCCCTCTCTCTCCCTCTGCCTTTTCCTCCCCACCCCCCCTCCTCTTTTCCTCACCCTCCTCTCAATGTGAGTATGCTATTCTCTGCATAGCACCATTATGTTCTTCATTCACAGTCCCTTTTCTGCCCCTACATGGTTCTGCACACCCTATGACAATGAAGAGGATGAAGGTAGAATTATATTTATCTCCTGGGCATAAAAAGCAGCATTCTAATTAGAATTCCAGCAGTAAATGGATCTCCCTTTGGGCAAAAACATTGATTTCAAAACACTTCCTGGGCAACACATCTGAACATCACTTTAACTGTGAAACGTAGTTCAAGGTTCTTGCTCTTAAACCAAGTCCTTTCTAGTATCTCTAGGACCAAACCCAGGTCTAGTGGGAGGTTTATAAATTATTATTGTTGGCATCTAAATCACACAGTGCAGAATCAAGAGAATAATTTGGTAACAGAATGTGCTTAAAATACCAACAGAAACATTATCGTGAGCATCAAAATTCATAGAAAATATCAATGGCTAACTGTTTCATGTATGAAACAGAACTACAAACCCTGGTTACAAGAAGTCTGCGAGAAATTTTAATTTGTAGCTCTATATGTATCTAATGATTCCATTTATATGATGTTCAGGAACATACAAAACTGTAGTCAATGGTGATAGAAATCAGTACAGTGGTTGTCAAGAAGGCTGGAGATGGACCATAGAGAAACACAAGTGAAATTTCTGGGGTGATGTGAATGTTCTATATCTTGACTGAGCATTTGTTACATGGCAGTATATATTTATCAAATCTCATTGAATTTTTCACTTAAGATCTGCTATTTTTCTAACAGGTGTTGAGGAGGATCTGGAGGAAAAGGAACATTTATTCATTGTTGGTGGGAATATAAAATGGTGCAGCTGCTGTGGAAAACAGTTTGACATTTCCTCAGAAAGTTATGTATAGAATTACTATATGACCCAGCAATCCCATTTCTAAGTATATAACAAAAGAATTGAAAGCAGGGACCCAAACAGATATTTGCACATCAATGTTCATAGTGGCATTATTCTCAATTGCCAAAGGATGGAAGCAACCCAAGTGCCCATCAAATGACAGATGGATAAATAAGATATGGTATATACATACAATGAAATGTTATTCAGCTGTAAAAAAGGAACAACTTCATATTGACTGAAATAAGCCAGACACAAAAAGACAAACATTGTATGATATCATTGTTGTGAAATAATTAGAATAAGCAAATTCATTGCATCAGAAACTGGAATACAGGTTATCAGGGGCTGGGGTAGGGGTAGGGAATGAGGAGTTAATCCTTAATTGTTGTAGAGTTTCCATTTGGGGTGACGGAAAAGTTTTGGTAATATATAGTTGTGATGGTAAAACATCAATGTGAATGTAATTACCACTGAATTATACATCTGAATGTGTTTAAAAGGGGGCATTTTAGGTGGTATGAATGTTGCTAGAATAAAAATTGAAAGAAAAAAAACAACCACCATATGACGGTACAATACAAACAGTGATCCTTAATGTAAACTATGGATTATAGTTAATAGTTCAATGATAATAATATTCTTTCAACATCAATAAGAAAGGCATCACACTAATGCAAACTGTTAAAAATGGGGGTGGGTATACGGGAACTCTGCATTTTCTGCATTTTTTTCTATAACCCTAAAACTTCTCTAATTTAAAAAAATATGTTCTTTTTTCAGTGTATGTAAATTTTAGCTCAATTTAAGATTTAAAAAAGGAGCTAACACTAGGAAAGTACACTAGAAAGTGATCAGGAACATTTAACATGTGATGTAATACAATTCCTGGAGACTCTGGTAGAATTAAGGGTCTTCAACACCCTTCACATTAAAAAAAAAAAAAAAAAAAAAAAAAAAAGATAACATTAGGGTGATATTAGCAGTTTGCTAGTATGTGATGATCAACTGTAACCTGTCACCCCATTGAGTGCTTCCCTCGCCACCTCATATTCATCCATTCTAAAATTTCATACTCAAAAAGGATGATCTTCCTGGAAAGAGAATTGAGAAAACTGTCCTTCCAAAGGAATGAGAACTTCCCTTCTAAAATCTTCAATTAAGATTTCAAAGTCCAAAAGCATATGGTCCATGTGTTCATATGATTTATTTGCATTCATATTCTGTCCTTAAAAATTAGAAAATTGGAAATGTGTCAAATGTTTTATATCCATAAGACATTTATATTTAACTTCTTTCATTGTTCCTACATGAACAATGAGTGAGCCACTTAAACTTCATTCATTCAATCAGCCACTTAGTCCTTCAACAGCTGTTACTGAACACCTACTAGGGATCAGGCATGGGGAGTGCAGGGATGAACAAAACACAGTTCTAACTCCCAATGGGCTCATAGTATACTGGAGGAACAAAGAGAATCACAAATCAGTATATAAGTAAAATGATACAAAGATGCCCTAAGTCCAGGGAAAATACTACAAAATGCCTGGACCCTGCCTTCATGTTGATTAAGGTTTAAACAAAATAATAATAAAAGTTCAAGGAAATAAAACAAGCATAAGGCTAATATCCATTAACTGTAAAGTTTTGCACAAAACTGGTTGTTATTAGAGTTATAAAATCTTCTCTTCATGATTGAAAAAAGGTAAATCATTTCCCTTTAGAGATACTGCCTCCAAAGAAAAATCCAGGTCAGATATCAATCTACTGCTTAAATTGCCTAAGTAGTTCTTCCATCATGGTACCCAGAGGATGCACTAATAGGGCTAGCTGACATATGTCTTTTGAGTTCCCTTTCTATCAAGCGGGAGTGGGTAAAGAAGGAAAGTTACCTCCAACAAGCTCATTTTCATGACTAAATTTTCTGGTGAGAGCCACAGTTTGGCACCTAAGATATAATGAACTTCATGGGGAACTGCTATTCCTGTTAGGGGTACTGAGGTCTCAAAGGTCTCTAAACTCTAAATTACATTGTTTAGTTATACATTTAAAAATCACCCTCAAGAGAGCCCTAAAAAGAACCTAAGTTGACATGCAAAGAAACAGTAAGCAAACTCATATCTTTATTCACCAATAAGGAAATGTGGCCATCTTTCCATAATATCCATAAATTTGTTTTCCTGTATTATCAGTAAGTCTTCCTTTTTACAACTAGGGTATTGTAATTCACACCTTCTCATATCCCACTTACGTATCCCCTTGAATTGTTTGATTACTTAGCGCCAACATAGAACTCATCTCTTACTATTACCAGCCCCTGAGTACTACACTTATACTTTGTGATTTCTATAAACCCTGCCCAAGCCTTTACAAACAGCCTCGAAATTAAATATTCCATCAGTTTTCCACTGAGACCCTGACTGATACACCTGAAAAGTAGAAAAGGGATCAAGTATGCAAAATAAATCTCTTTCCATTCCCTTTAGTATAGTAAATATGTTGTGTAGTTGTTTATATAAGGATTCAGTGTTGTATATCTTAAACTGGATGGTATAAATAGTTTCACTGAGCTCCCCCTCACTTCCTCTTGGGAAAAATTAGAGCACAGAAGAAAGGGCAAAGCCATATGTTATAACAATTAGGATGCCCAGGAAGCTGGAAGACCAGGGAAATTCAGCTTTGCCACACTCTTGGCATAGCTTTGTCATTGAGTGCTTATTTTTAAGTATTCTTTCTGCACTTTTTCAACAAAAAATACAGTCTTAAATACTTTTATCATTTATCTGTTGCCACCATGAAAGGTACTGTTTGGAAATTGATTTTAGGTCAAGCATATAGGAATAGTTAATATGTAGTTTTGTCTCAAAAATTGTGGTCATTATTTATACCATTTGCTGTAAAAGTACTGTTGTTTACTTTTGGAAACAAACATTGTTAATAGGATGTCAAGAAAATGTTTTCCATGCGCACAGGCTGTTTCTATAGTAGAGTCATTAGCATTTTGATTTATCCTTTTTGTGTAAAAATTTTGGCACCCACCTTGGTCCAAGTTCCAGAACTCAGTGAATATCTGAGTGTATGGCTTTGCTCCACTTATACCTCATTTGTACCATGAATTGATTTCATAATTACTACATGCCAGATTCTCTGCTGTCCCCTGTGAAAGGTCAAGAAAGTGAATGCAACTTGGTCTTGTCTTTGAAAAGTCTGTAGTTCAAACTATAAATGTGGATCTAGACTATATTGGACCTGGGGTTCAGGCCCTGAGAGAGGTCACCCACAGAAGTCACCATTTTACCTACTATTGGATTTCAAGTTATGAGCTGTAGAGACCTCTTTAGTACTAGTGTGGGGATTGAGGGATGCATAAACCCATATATCTTTGCCCAGATTTTTTTTTCATTCAAACAGAACTCTGCTTTCATTTGTTTTACATATTACTTGAAAGCCCAATCATCGGAACAAAAGACTTGAGGTTTTAAAAATATAAGAAAACCACTGATCTAAGCAGGGGTTCCCAAACCTGGCTACCTACCAAAATCAAATAGAAAGGCTTTTGATTGAAGAATTATACAAGTTTTACTGCAATTAAATTGAACAAAATCTCCTGGGGATGGGACCTAAGATTTTGTATTCTTAACAGGCTCTTCAGATAATTATCATTCATATAGCCTGGCACAGTTGGAAACCATTCCTCTAGACTGAAGGTTGAAAGTATTATTAAGCTTTAGTAGCTTTTCCATAAGCAGATGCCCATACCCATGCCAGAAATTCTGATTGAGTAGGTCTGACTGATGAGGCCTGGAAATTTGCATTTCACATAAATATTACAGATTATTCTAAAGCAAGTAATCAAAAGACCACACTTAGAAATACTGATCCAGAGGATCTCTGAAATATATGTTCAGTTATAGCATTTATGCTTCAATGCCTTGAGTTGTGCAATGATGGCTACCCACTTTTACAGGTGATTATTTCCTTCATAGCTATCTGAAGCTTAAAAAATGGGGCTGCATTTACTATCTCTGATTGGTGCAATTATGTGTGATTTTTAAATGTTGCTTCCTTATGCTTCTCTGCATTTTCTATTTTTTATCTTCAGCCCATTATCCATTAAATATATTTATTAAGAATTTAATATATGCCACTTGCTGTATTGTTTCAGTAATAAAATTAATAGAAATTGAAATTTTAACAATATGTTCTTAAACATAGGAACGTAACTGAGAAATCTGTCTCCTTTTCAAAGAACAATTTTAGAAATGCATTCTATTGCATTTTATTATAGTCTGGTTCTTGGCCTCCTTATTCATAGAAATCATATTATATGCACTTCCCAGGAACTTATCAAAGTCTATGTAATCAACAGCAAGCTGACACGAATTTTTCTATCTTTGACTTGAGCCTCTATTTTAGCAATCTATGGAGTACATCTTCCCTCTCATCCTCTTCATCCTGCCCTTTTGCCTTCTTCTCTTCTCTTGGTTTTTGGCCCCATCTCATTGTTTACACTCATATTTCTCTTGTGCCACATCCTTTCCCCTTTTGACTCCCTGGCTAATTAGGGAAAGCTTCATGCAAAATATAGACTATGAGAACAAATTAATATCTTAATATTCTATAGCTGTATAAGAGAAAAAGTCAGGAGAATGTCAAACTTTAGCAAGCAAATTATCAATAGAATCTGAAAATATCTCCATTTACTAATCTTCCTCACAATCTTTCAGTTTTTTTGTAGGACCACAATATATTGCTTAGAGCAATATAACATGTATGGATGACACTGGTTATATGAGAAATGTGCTCCATTTATTTGTTGATTCATTCATCTATTAACAAGTGTCTGTTAAATTTCTTCTATGTACCAGGCACTGTTCTAGGAGCTTGGGATACATCGGTGAACAAAGCAGTCAAAAATTTCTGTCCTGGTAAAGCTTATGTCTGGAGATGGAAATAAAGTAATAAATAAGTAGAATACATGGTATGTTAAAAGGTGGAAAAACAAACCAATGTAAGGGGATTTCTGAATGGGGAGGTACAATTTTAACTGAAGTAGTAAGGGTAGGTTTAAGGAAAAGGTGACATTTGAGTAAAGACTCCACAAGTTGAGGAAACATAGGCAAATGATCTCCACAAATTAAGGGGACTTCAAACTGAGAAGTGCCTTTTCTCATACCAATTTCTCCATTCAGAAGGTATAGCTTTTGCACGATATTGCACAAAGACTTTGTACTGGACAAATTTCTTCTGTCCCAGGATGATAAAATGTAAAGCAAGAGGGCACTTCACTAGTAATAGCAGGAATCACAGTAAATCTGTTTCTTTTTCATAAATGACCTTTTACGTTTTTCATTTAAAAATTTATTGTAGTATGTATTAGTCAGCCAAAAGGGTGCTGATGCAAAGTACCACAAATCTGTTGGGTTTTATAAAGGATATTTATTTGGGGTAGAAGCTTACAGTTAGCAGGCCATAAAGCATAAGTTACTTCCCTCACCAAAGTCCGTTGCCATGTGTTGACGCAAAATGGCAGGCGGTATCTGCAAGGGTTCAGGCTTCCTCCTCCTCCCAAGGTTCCATGGTCCCAGCTTCTTCCAATCTCATCCACGGGCTGGGACAAGCTGCTCTGGTCTCTCCACAAAGCCAGGTGTAAACTGTCAGGCGAATGGCTCATCTCTCTTCCCGGGGCTTCTGTCGTGTCTAATGGAGCCTTCTCTCTTTCCTCACGTATCTGCTTCTCTGTGTGCTTATGTCCTGGGCTCCAGAATCAAAAACTCAAACTCTCTCCTCTGCTGTGTAGTTTTCTCTGTAAGTCTTCGCCTACCAAGGGGGTGGGGACTCAATGTCCTATTGACATGGCCCAATCAAAACCTTAATCATTATTTAATCAAGTAAAAGTGAAACCTCTGAATACAATATAATCTGATATGCCCAGAGGAACAGAACAGTTCACAAACATAATCAAATATCTATTTTTGGAATTCATAAATAATATCAAACTGCCAAATAGTATATCATTCATACAGGAACACACATAAACAAGAAGTATATAGTAAAAGTTGTGAACTTATGAAACAAACATGCATAACCTACAGGGCTCCCATACATCACCCCACCACCATTGTTGTGGAACATTTGTGAAAAATAGTGAAAAAGTATTGTCAAAATATTACTACTAATATAGTCCATGTAATACATTTAGTGTGTTTTTCCCACAACCCACCCTGTATTAGTATTACATATTTGTTATAGCTCATGAAAGAACATTCTGTAAACCACAGTCAATCATTCACCACTGGATTCATACAGTTAGAAAGCTAATAGGGGCCATTCTAATATATAGCTAATGGCCCCTATTAGCTGTATAACTGTATGAATCCAGTGAAATGATATCTTATTGTAGTTTTGATTTACATTTCCCTAATAGCTAATGATGCTGCACATTTTTTCATGTGTTTTTTTTTAATTAATTTTTTTTAATTACATAAAGCTTTAGATTACATAAATGTTACATTAAAAAGATAAGGGACTCCCATATACCCCATTCCCTCCCCTTCTCACACTTTCCCACATTAACAACATCCTTCATTAGTGTGGTAAAGTTGTTACAATTCATGAACACATATCGGAGCATTGCTACTAACCATGGACTACAGTTTACATTATAGTTTACACTCTGTCTCATGCAATTTTGTAGTTTATGACAAAATATACAATGGCCTGTATCTGTCATTACAATGTCATGCAAGACAACTCCAATGTCCCAAAATTGACCCTATATTATACTTATTCTTCCCTCCCCCTCCCCTCAGAACCTCTGGTGGCCACTGCCTTTATATCAATGATAAGAGTCCTTCCATTGCTAGAATAATAATAAGTCTATAGTAAAATAATAATAAGTCTACTTTAGTCCATTGTTCACTCCCCAATCTTGAGGATCTGGGGATTGTGATGTCCACTCTGCTTCTAATTGAGAGGAAGCTTAGATCCCATGGGGCAGATGGATGGAACTATCTTGCTTGCAGTTGCAGACACTCTCTGTTCCTAGGGATGGGCATTGTCCATCATCATCTCCTTGTTAGTTGTCCTAGGTGAGTCCAGTGAACTGGAGAGTAGGTGTTGCAGCTCTGCTGAAATTCAGAGCTCAACTGGCACATGGACAGACCAAAGAGTTAAGTCTCTGGGACATATACTTATCAAGCATAGTGCTAATTATAGGTTCAAATAAAAGGGAAAGAAGAGCTGTGTGTAGAGAACCTATAAATGAGTCTATTCTGTTACACTGGGGAGCATAAATTCCAAAGTAAGGCCCACTGACAGGGTGCTGAATTGCTGAGCTGTCTGCCCTGCTTATAGTTTCTGAATGTCTCTAGAGCCCTCTTAAGAGTCCTCAGGAGCACTCCTCTTGAGAAAATGTTTACTGAGGCAGTCAATGAGACTCTGCTGAGACTTGCATAAGCATAACCTCTGGAATGACCTCCCAACTCACTTTGAAATCTCTTAGCCATAAAAACTCATTTGTCTTTACCCTTTCCCCCTTTTGGTCAAGGTCTTTTTCCAGATGCATTACTAGTTGGTCCTTTGTAATAATCCCTCGGTGCCAGGGAGGCTCATCCCCAGGAGCCATGTTCCACACCGGCAGGGGGTGGGGGGGAGATAGTGCATTTATATGCTGAGTTTGGCTTAGAGAGAGGCCACATTTGAGCAACAAGGAGGCTCTCAGGAGGTAACTCTTAGGCAGTACATAATAGGTTAAGTTTCAGTTCCACAAGAAAAGGTTCATGAGTACAATCATCAATATCAATGGCCTGGCATAATGGTCTGTCTTCCTTTGTGAGTCACTGCCCTTATAAATGCCCTTCTATAAGTCTGATAACTCTAACAAGTATTGAAGACAGCACAACTGTACTTCAGTCAAAGGAAAAACATCTGTACAAAGTACGTTATTTATTTTCTTCTCAAAATTTTTCTTTAAACACATGCCATTTTCTGTGGCCCTCTGGCTGTAAGGTTCATAATGCTAGCAGTATTTTCTATCAGCACAATTTTTCTCCTGGTAGAGCAAGGAGAATATCTTGAAATTCTAATATTCCTGATTTTCTTTTATCTGCTTTCTTGTACATGACTTTGCACTTGTTGAATAATCATCCACATTGCCTTGAAAAGAAGGATTTTTAGAACTGGAATGAAGAGTTGGAAAAGGGTAAATATTTGATTTCTTTGGCTTCCCAGATAGGGAACAAGTCAACATGAGAAAATGGAATCGACACACAGAAACTAAGGTAATGTCTTCAGACTTTGCTACAACAGAAGATGGGCTGAGTCATTCAGGCAGAGTAGCCACTTTAATTGTTCCTCTCCTTTCTATGAGCTGTAGAATTTCCATCAATAGCTGCCTACACGTTACCCGCGGATAGCAGAGCAGAAAGACACCTGCCTGTTCCTAAGACTTCAGCGCGTCCCAACCAAACAGCTATATGTGGAACCTTCCATTTGCCACGGGCCAGGATGCATGTAAAGCCCCATCCTGACAAACTGGAGAGAGAAACTGTGATTTAGAAAGAAAGGCTAAGCACTGGTACTCAGGTGCGACCAGACAATGCTGAAGCCAAGATACTGTAAAACATCCATTTGTAGTTTAATTTGAGGAAAAAAAATAATTTCATTTTCTAAATTCCTCTGCATTTTAAAATTGTCACAGGCAGATTCAGGGATAATTCTACTAAACTCATGTTGAAACATTCACATTTTATTTATTATTCATCCTCTTTTAAGGTGGCCTTTAGAAAGTCTTAGATTATGTTACAGTTGCTCTGCATGGTTCTTGCCTAGATGTTTAAAGAATAAACTTAAACACAATTGGATTGCAACATTAGTTCGCTGAACAGAATCAATCGCATGTGCTTGCTTTTCTCAAACTGAAGTTTTCCTAAACATGAATTAATATGGTGTAATTTGCCAACAAGAGTGGGAGGTAAAAGCAAGAATCTGAAAACATTCCATAGCTGAACTGGTAATAGCTGGACACTGAACTCATTCTCCAAGTCCAGAGGGAACCCTCCACTCATTAATTAACATTGTCGGTTAATAGCTTTGGATAGCACGAGAATATAGTAAGCACTCAATAAACAGTAATATTATTTTTATTATTATTATACTTGAACCAGAGAAATGCATCTAATCATGCTCTTGAACAGAGTCTCTGGTCATTTGATAACCAGAAGGAAAAAAAAGAATTATAAGCAAAAACTGAACTTATATTGCCTTTTTAATGTACCTATGTAGCTACTTTTAGTACATCCTCTTTTCTTTCTTTGATTTCTTCATGTGTGTTCAAGTTACTATCTAATACCCTTTCATTTCAGCCTGAAGGACTCCCTTTAGTATTTCTTATGAGGCATGTTTGCTAGCAATAATTTCTCTTGATTTTGTTTATTTGGGAATATCTTAACTCCCTTTCATTTTTGAAGGATAATTTTACTGGAGATAGAATTCTTGGTTGACAGTCTTTTTCTTTTAGCACTCTGAATATGTCATCCTATTGTCTTCTGGCCTCTATTTCTTCTGATGAGAAAACAGCTGTTAATTTTACTGGGGATCCCTTATACATAATGAGTTGTTTCTCTCTTGATGCTTTCAAGATGCCCTGTCATATGAAAACATTCTCTCATGAACTATAACAAATGTATAATACTAATACAGGGTATTAATAATCTAGTGTGTCAGGAGAAAAATATACCAAACGTAAGATAAGGGCTATAGTTAGCAGTAATATTTTGATGATGCTATTTTATAGTTTGTAACAAAAGTTTCACAACAATGCAAGGTGTTGGTGGTGGAGTGATATATGGGAGCCCTGTATGATGATATGTATGTTTTATAAGTTTACAACTTTTACTATAGATTTATTGTTTATGTATGTTCATGCATGAATGATATACTTCAATAAAATTTTATTTTTAAAAAAGAGTCTCTCTTTGCCTTTGTCTTATGACGTGTTTAAGTGTGGATCTATTTGAGTTTATCACACTAGGGGACAAAACTTGGATGTGTTGATCTTCTTGGAAGTATAGATTAATGTTTCCCATCAAATTTGGTAAGTCTTCAACAATTGTAACTTCAAATAATCTTTCTGCCTTTCTCTCTCTCTCTCTCTCTCTCTCTCTCTCTCTCTGGGACTCACATTTTATATATGTTGACATGTGTGGTGATTTGGTACCCTAGAAAAACATGTTCTTAAACTTAATCCATTCTTGTGGGTATGAACTCGTGAGACCTTCTGATGAGGTTAGACTGATCAGTTTTGGTCTAATCCTATTATCAGGGTCCTTTATAAGTGGATTGAAACTTAGAAAGATGGAGACATAGCCATAGAGGAGTAGCCAGAAACTGAAACTGATAGAACCATGAAGAGAAGGGAGAGGCCAGGAAAGGCTGCCATATGCATCCTCAGAACAGAGGAGCCAAGGACCAAGCATCCCCCGCAGCCAGCCTCAGAACGCCAGTCTTTGGGAAGAAAGCATCACCTTGATAATACCTGATTTGGACTTTCTCTTAGCCTCAAAACGCTGAGTTAATAAATTCCCATTATATAAACTGACCATTGCATGCAATTTGATTGAGCAGCCAAGGAAAACTGAAACAAAAGCCTAATGGTGCCTCTGGGTCTCTGAGACTTTGTTCATATATCTTCATTTCCTCCTCCTTTTGAAGCTAGGTGTGAGCACATGTTTGATATGCAAATGGAAGTAGTGTGGGACTTTCAGAAAATCTTCTTAAGAATAAGGAAATATACCCTTGTTTTCCTTTTCTTTTCTCCTGCTGCCTGGAATGTTGATATAATGACCAGAGTGATAGAAACTATCTTGGGCATGAGTTGACCTTGAGGATAAGATCTATGTGGCAGATATCTAGCAGATATCTATGGCCCTGATGAGTTTGTGGAGCTGCTATGCTTTGCAACTACTGTCCCCAAGACTTTCTATTTCTGTACTTCTTTTGTGGGAGAGAGAAATAAAATTCTATCTGGTTTAAGCTATTCTTTTTGGGGGTACTCTGTGATAGACAAAAAAAATCTATTCCTAATTAATGTCATAGAAGCTATAAAATACTTCAGAGTTTTCATACAAATAAGTAAGACCCCACCATTCACAAATATTTTGGGTTTATGTTTTTGAGGGGATAATAGGAAAATAGTCTGTTTCTTCCAGTTTATTCAAAAAGAAAAACAAATGACTATTTCCACATATTGGTATATAGAAACTGCTACCCAATTACATACAATCATTAGAAAGCAATGGTGCTTCTCTTAGAAATCATAATTTGACTTGTTTTTCAAAAAGATTTTCCTGCAGATTCACCAAATTTTTAGTCATTTCAGATCATTACCTCTAATTATTACTCTGTACAAATAATGATTTCCATCAATGGAGTATGACATCCTTCACAGAGCTGCAGTTAATTACCACATCCCGTTAGTAGTTACTTGACTGAGCTATGCCTAATTAGTTTCTCTAACCTCATGGCATAAGTCTGTTTCTGAAGTCCCCACCTCAGTTTAGTTATGCCTCAAAAATTTTCCATGAAATCTATAAAATATGCAACCAGGATTGGGCTCCCTAGCTTTGCCATTTGTTCTCCTTTACTTCATTCTACTGAGACATAGCGGAAAAGTTCTTCAAAGAAGAATCTTTTCGACAAAGAAGTTGCAAGCTGTTGCAGGTTATTCTCTTGTACATAGTCCTAAAATATGAGGCTTTCAATAATTTTATACCCATTGCTGGCTCCTCTCATTTACACAGCCCCAGGTTTTATGTTGGAGTAAAAGGGAATGTTGTGACGAGAATGAGGCAAAACTATTGCTCTTTTTTGCTTCTCTTTGCTTTTTCTGCCCATGGAGGTGGCTCAAGATACTAAGAAAGGGGACCCTGTGGATTGGCAGATAGATAAAAAGTGAGGTCATTACTAAGACAGGAAATGCCTCCCTCGTTTCCTATTAACCAAGCTGTGTTGTTCAGCTGTCTCTGTGAGCTTAGGTCCTGATATATGCAGAAGGCAATTCTAAATCTTATACAAAGCTTTCCTTCAGACCATGGTTGGCTTTCATCAGTGTGATTCTGAAGACTGAGACCCCAGTTCTCCTTTCTGTCTTTCCACTTAAGATGAAGCTGGGGTTTTCATCTGAACAAAAGTTCTATGTTCTGGTTTCATCTTTTCCATCTATTAAAAAAATGTATGCATTCGGTATTTTTCTCCAAAAGATAAGAAGTTGGTGTTGACATTTCCATCAATTCAATTCCATTTCTCTTTCCTAATTCAGTAAGGATCCCACTAATTTGATTTTCATTCACTTCTTTTTCTCTCAAAAGTTATTGGAGAATGTTGGATATTTACCCTATATTCAACGATGTTAGAATTATACTCCATTATAAAGAATAATACAATATTAAAAAGAGTTCAAAACCCAACTTGCAAGATTCAGCAAGAATAGTTAATGTGGCCTATTAACCATTTCATTATTTTATTGTTCATAATCAAACCACAACTGATTTCCCAAAATTA
This sequence comes from Tolypeutes matacus, assembly GCA_026826555.1. Taxonomy (NCBI): domain Eukaryota; kingdom Metazoa; phylum Chordata; class Mammalia; order Cingulata; family Chlamyphoridae; genus Tolypeutes; species Tolypeutes matacus. The sequence continues at coordinate 7,621,786 of JAKSZT010054462.1, read as the reverse complement.
TGCAGCATGTTACCATAATGATTGCCAAATCATTACCATAATGATTTACTAAAACCCACATCCATTAAAAAATACTGCCTTCCTATTGTCCCTGATATTTTTTATTTGATTATAAGAGCAAAAACTTCTGCTGACAAAATTGCTTGGAAAAATACCCATGCTGTTTAACACACAATTTTGCTGTCTTCTATTTATTGGGTTTTTTGTTGTAACCCTGCTGAATGAATATCTGTGTCAGGTTGTCATCATTTGTTAGATTAGTAACCCTTAACACAGACTTAGAAAATCCCCACCACTGGACAATCTGGTGCTAGAAACATTTTTATCAAAATGTGTTAGAATGAGAAACATTGTACCATTTCCATTTCCAGAAATAGAAAACATCAACAGCTATCATAGTTTGCGACAGAGGTAGGCACTTCGGTGTGTTGGAGCTGACTGTTGGCTTGACTAAGCACATCTCTTCCACGCTCATCATTCAGTGACATCATGCTGGTAGCTTGAAATTGGTCACGTTGGGAATATTTACACTATAAAATTTGGCAAACACGATAAGTCACAGCTTCCCCAGCCCTTCTCTGAAGAGCTTGATTACCAGCACAGTCTTGGACATATCCCAATTGGCTGCACGTGCCATGAATTTGCAGAGCCCCTTTAATGCCTCACAGCCTTTGCCCTCAATTCATTTGTGGTCAGTCCCTAGACTGGAATCAGTTTATCTCCGCTGCAGTGATCCCTTCACTGACATTATCCCATGTAGTAGATTTTCTCTCCTGGCTCCTCTGAGGCACACCACTCCCAACCTCTAACCAGTGGCATGTCCTCCTCACTCCCCGCCGGATTCAAATAGCGGCATTCCTCCTAGCTTCCTGCTCTGCCACCTGGAGTCCCCTCTGCTCAACTCATGCTTTCCTGGAGCCTCTCCCCATTGAAGAAGCTTCTGCTTAGGAGAACTCTGCTTATTCATCTCTCAGCAGCTGGGTCTCTGTGCTCCCTCCCAGAAGGATACAGTCAGTCATCCCTTGGTGAAGCAGTGGGATAGAGTCATGGAGTGGCAGAAGGGCAAGAAACCAGGGTTATCTAAGGTGACAGGAAGTCACTGACACTCCCAAGGGCCAACCCAGTGGGTGTCCCAGAGATTCTATTGGATGTTAAAAAGCTGCAGATACCTTAGTCACTGTATTAGCCAAAGGGGTGCCAATGCAAATCACTGGAAATCTGCTGGCATTTATGAAAGGGTATTCATTTGGGGTAGAAGCTTAAAATTACCAGGTCATAAAGCATAAGTTACTTCCCTCATCAAAGTCTGTTGCCACATGTTGGAGCAAGATGGCTGCCGACATCTGCCAGGGTTCAGGCTTCCTGGGTTCCTCTCTTCCCCAAGCTTGCTTCTCTCAGGGCTCAGGCTTGTTTCTCTCCCAAAGGCCAGCTGTAGAGTATCAGGCGAACGGCTCTCTCCTTCCTCATGACCAAGCTCCTCTGTGTGCTACTTCCCCCGACTCCAGCATTAAAACTCCAAACTCCCTTCTCTGCGGTGCAGTTTCTCTGTGAGTCCCCGCCCAGCAAGGGGGCAGAGATGCAACGTCCTACTGACGTGGCCGGATCAAAGCCTTAATCATTGTTTAATCAAATAAAAGTGAAACTTCTGAATCCAATACTCTCTAATATACCCAAAGGAAAAGAACAGTTTATAAACATAATCTAATATTTCTTTTTGGAATTCATCAATAATATCAGACTGCTATAGTCACCAAGTCCAACACGTGGTGGTCTATCATTTGGTGGACGTAGGGAGAATGATCTAAGAATTCAAGGCTCAGATGACAAGGGCCAGAAAAATGTCTTCCGTGTTAGGAAAAGAAAATTACATTTGCAGTCAGGAGGCTTGGCTTTGATCCAAGTTCTGTTATACTGTACTAGCCGTGTGCCAGCCATTAAGGCACAGGCCTCATGTCTAAAGAGGGGATTAGTCTATAGCCTGAAGGTCCCTTTCCTATTGCTAGCTTGTATCATTGCTTATATCTCACATAAAGAAATACACAAGCAAATTAGCATGTCACCATGGAAATTATCATAAATATTATAAGTCAATATTGACACCATATCTGAAGTGACTCTGGGAGGTTGGACTTATTCCCAGTGTTTCAAGAAAGGTTGTGTTATTTAGATAAAATATTTCCAGCTAGGGTAGGCAACCAGTCTCTTGCACCTCTATCTCCCTGCCTTCTCCCCAGTATTTATTTGTATTTAGACTTTCAGGTTTCACGATTTAGATTTAGACTTTCAGGGCTCCAAAAAGTATCAGACTTAGTCCATGCATTTAAGATTTCAGTCTTTATGGGGAGCTGATATAAAAATTTTAAAAAAAGAAAGTAGAGGGCTGGGCTGGGCTGAGATTTAGGTAACTAAAAGAAGTCACAAGATACTGCGATTGTCCAATGAATGGGAAGGATAACAAGTGCATTGGAGGTTGAGAGAAAGAGAGAACACTTCAAATAGGCGCAGTCCATGAAGAGCTTCGCAGGAACGGCAGAAGAGCAGGGCAAAGTTGGGATCAGATGGGCCAAGGTCCCATCCCATATCCAACACTGCCCACTCTGTGGTTCTGGGGAGAGTGATTTGGTTTCTCTGAGCCTCCAGGGCCTTGGCTGCAAAACAGGAGTACTTTGAGCATAAATCAAGTAGAGCATTTACACAGTGCCTGGCAGGTAGTGAGCACTGAGTAAATGTCAGCTGCTGTTATGGGTTGAATCATATCCCCCACAGAGACACGTTCGAGCCTAATCCCCTGTCCTGTGGATGTGAACCCATTTGTCAATGGAGCTTTTGAAGATGTTATTTGTAAGATGAGGCCAAATTGGATTAGAGTGGGCAGAGGAAACTTGGACACAGTTATTAGGAGACAGATGGGGAGAGACTTTGTGATGGAGGCAGAGACTGAGTTACGTATTGCCACCACCAGAACACTGTGGACTTAGAAGACAGCATGGACCTGCTGACACCCTGACATTGGACTTCCAGCCTCCAAAACGGTGAGACAATAAATTCCCATTATTTCACCCAACCAGTCTGTGGTATTTCTTATAGCACCGTAATTGAGGTGCTGCTGTAACACAGACCTCAAAATGTGGAAGTAGCTTTGGAATTGGGTACTGGGTAGAGGCTGGAAGAATTTTGAGGTACTTGATAATAAAAGCCGAGATGGCTTTGAAGGATCTGTTGGTAGCAGTGTGGATGTTAGAGGTGATTCTGGTGAGACATTAGAAGGAATTCTGCCTCAAGACTGCACCTTCCACTCCCCCTGGACTCCCCTACGAACTCAGACTACAGACTTCAACATCACTTCTCCCAGAATTTCCAGCCTCCTACCTGCCTCGAACCCACAATCGTGTGAGCCAATTCCTTATAAAAAGTCATACACACACACACAAACATACACTTGGTTCTGTTTCTCTGGAGAACGCTGACAAAAATATTTCCTAATATTGTTATTCTTATTACCAGTGTTATTGTTTTTATGATTACATAAGTAGGGAGAATTTATCTGAATCTTAAGGAACAGGGTAATCTGAATAGGCTAAGAATGCATAAGCTAGTACAAGTTGGGACCCTAGGAAGATGCTCCCTTGAGGTTGTGGGTAGAATTTCAGGACACCAAAAGTTGGACATACCTTAGAGGTCTCCTATTCTTACAATTTCTATATTGGAATACCTGCTATTTAGTATTTATCATTTGATAAAGGTGAGTGTGGCTCTAGGAGATGTTCCAAAAATATCTGCTGTTAGATGCCATACTAAGTTATGCAACTATGCTTTTAATTTCTTCGTTCCCAAAAATGGATTTTACTATCTTCTTATGTCTACTCCAGCAGAAAGATTTATTTGGACCAATGACCATCTGTAAAAATTATTACAATTTGTGCAATTGATTTGGCACTTGAGTCCCTTTGAATTATTATTTAAATCTTTGATTTCTCTTTGATAGTTCTTAAATTTATTTCCTGGCTCCTTAATCACAGAGTGCAAACTCCTATAGGTCAAGGAAGGCTTCTTTTCTACATTTCCCACACCTATGAACATGATTCTGGTGCAGGGCATGCATTCATTATATACTTGCTGGTTTATTTTGAATTTTTATTCAATATATTGCGCACAACTTGACTAGGAAAATGTCAAGTAGAAAAGCATTCCTGCAAAGAAGAAAAATGTATATTGATTTTTTTTAGGAATAATTTACATACAGTGAAATGTTCAGATCTTAATGGGACTTTTTACTCAGTTATTATTTTTTTTTTTAAGATACTTAGATTATATATTTACAGTTTTGACACATAGACTTATGTAACCCAAACAATTCAGAACACTTATTTGCATGCTTGCTTGCTTGTTTATCCATATAACGTCACAGGAAAAAAAAATCTAATTTACGTAACTTTAGAAGACAGAATTATAACTTTACACACACAGTGGCATATATGTCCTAAGGACCAAAAGAAGTACAAAGAAATCTTAAGCTTTGCTTCGACAGTATTTGTAGTATTGGTGGTAGTAATTCTCAAATTATTTTGTGTATATTTGTAAGATGGACTAAATGAGTAAATGAAACAAAGCTGGCGGGAAACTGAATTCTTACTGAAAGAGAAGGAAGATACAAATATAAAATGGGGGAAGGTGAGAAAATGATGTGGTGTGGTGTTGAATTTAAAGTTGTTAATATGCACCCCTTAAAATATTTTTATTGTCATCCCCATGTATTGAAAGAGCCTAGAAGCAATGACACCCCAGTAGAAATAAGGACACCTCACACTCAAAACATGGGTTCTAAATAAATTCCCCAACTAAAAAAAAAAAAAAAAGCCAGGGGTTTTGGAAAAAGTGGCTAAACCCATGTCTGAAGCAGGGAAAATACAAACAAAGCAAGCCTGTAGTATCTTATACCAGAAAGCAAGTAAGTGCTCAAAGACTGATGAGGGCGTGCCCTAAGGAAGGTCCCTACTGGCTAAATCTGGGACAATTTAAGCATCAAATGTAATAATGATGATGTTGGTAATGTATTATAACACTGAACTTAAAAAAACAAAAACCTCCAGAGTCCAGAGTAATACTCAAAAAGAAATTAATAAATAGAAAGAGTAAGGAAAGAGATATTGCTTTTGTACAGAAAATATGCCAGATAAATGCTGAAGGGATGATAAAATAGGAAAGGCACTATTTTGCAACCACTTATGTGATAATTCAGTCAAGGACTATCAAAAGAAGCGAAAACCATTGGGTAAAAGATCGTTAGGGAACAGGACAGTTATACAACCTAAACAATGTTTGTTGTGAGCCTAATCATGAGAAAGCAATCAGACAAATCCACATTTTGGGGGCATTTTAGAAAATTCTGGCCTGTACTCTTAAAAAAAAAAAAATACCAGTGTCATGAACATTTCTATAAAAAGGCAGTGAGACAGTTCTAGATTCTAGGTAGCTAAAGAGAAATGTATTAGTTTTCTATTGCTGTGTGACAAATCACCACAATCTTAGTGGGATCAAACAACACAAATGTATCACCTCACATTTCTGGGGTCAGGAGTCTATACCATTTATCTGGGTCCTCTACTCAGAGTTCCATGAAGCTAAAATCAAGAGAGCGGAGGCCCTGAGGAAGAATCCACTTCCACATTTATTCTTGTCGTTGACAGAGTTCCTTCCAGCTGTAGGGCTGAGGTCCCCACTCCTTGCTGGCTGTTGACCACGTACTACTCCCATCTCTGAGAGGCCCCTCCACCATCAAGCCAGAACCGCATGTGAGTCGCCCGTGGGCTCCTAACATCTGGCTTGCTTTTCTGAGACCCCGAGGCTGGACTGACTTCTGGGTTCTGCTAATGCTCATACCGCAAGAAAAGGAAGGACTTTGACTGCTGGGTACTTGAGAATATCTGGGAACGGATGACCTATCTGGACTGCAGTCACTTAACTCCATGTTGAATTTTCCAACCTCAAACTGCTCCAGAAACAATCTGGGTTTCAGGACCATAGCTTAGGTCTGCTCTCAAACCTCCTGTGCACTCAAATTAATCCATGGGCATAATGTATCCATATGTATAATGTCAGTGATTGATTCAGGTGACATTAGACTCAAAAGCACTTATATATTTTTTCTATTAAAGGTATCCTTTATACTTAGCTTTAAGGCTCAAGTACTTTCTATTTATAAATAATTTACAATATCGTTCAAATCTTTCTAGAAGGTTAGAAATGCCCTGGAGGATAAGCTTTAACATTGTGGTTTTTTTCCCAGTTAGGGAAAAGAGAGTGAGGAGGTGAGGGGAAGGGAAGCAAATTTACTGATTAAGGCAGTAAAGAACAGGAACACAGTGGTAAGAGTGCAGAACCTCCAGCCAGAATTCTGGGGTTTGAATCCAGAAACTGCTACTGATTAGGTGTGTGAATTGGGTACAATAGAGTACATTGGAGATACTTATGGTACTTACCTCACAGGGCTTTTATGAGAATCAAAAAATGAGTTACCATATCCAAAATAATTAAACAGTATATACCACCACTTGGTATATACTAAGCACTATATCAGTATTTGATCTTAGTATTTTTATTTTTAATATGTATGTTTTAATATTTTGAATACAATGTAGGAGCACATATTTATATTTTGGAAAAATATTTTATAAATTCCTTTTTTTTTAAACTTTATTTTGTACAGTTAATAATTGAAAATATAAACAATTAGAAACTAAAAAGAAAACACAGTTGAATAAAAACATCCATTTCTCAAATAAATGTACTGGATACATACAAAAATTCTTTTTGAATCATACAATATGTTACACATATATTTGGTTCATAGTAATGCAATCATACAATATTTGTCCTTTTGAGTCTGGCTTGCTTCGTTCAACAATGTCCTTCAGGTTCATTCATGTTGTTATACACTTTATGACTTCATATAAATTCCCTTTGATGTGCTTATATAATAGTGTTCTTTACTATGTATTATTAAAATAATGTAAGAGTAATTATGGACTGAGGTAGGCAGTGTTACTTGCATATTCGCAAATTAAGCATCCCCTCTTCTTTCTGAGAGAAACTTAAATTTTTTTAGATATTCTCCCCACACACAGTTCTAGATAAGTCCTCATTTCCTTGTCATGTTGCCTCTGCAATATGGCAACTTGTTCCATCAAAATCAGTAAGGGATAGTCTGTTAGCAAAACGCAAGTCACAATCTTACGTATCCTAATCACAGATATGACATTCCATCACCTTTGCCAAATGCTATTGATTAGAAGCAAGTCACGAAGTCAGCCTACACTCAAGGGGAGGGGATTACACAAGGGCATGAATACCAGGAGGCAGGGAGCATTGAGGCTGTCGGAGAGTCTGCCTGGCCACCAACCATGGCAATCTCACATCTATTTACAATGTTCGATTCAGGAATAGGTATAAAATGCAACTGTAGGCAATGTAACATGAAGAGAATTCTTCTGGAGTGTTCTGATAAAAAGATTCCTCTGATTAAAGAAATACACAGGAAGAGATCCTTCTTCCTCTTCAACCAAACAGTATCACACTTGTAAGTGATATCTAGACCTGTGGCAGCCATCTTGGTCCATGAGGGGAGCTATCCTGACAGCAGAGCAACAGGTGGATAGAACATGAATCTTTGATATCATGAGCTTATAAATTAACCAATATTGGGGCTGTCCTATTTTATGAAGCAAATGATGAATTTTCCTCACTGGTCAAGCTTCTTGAGTCAGGAGTTCTGATATTGAAAAAAAAAAAAAAAAAAAAGTAGCATGCTGAGAGATAAACGTAGAATTTTTAGGCTATTAAAGTAAGGACAGTTACAACTTTATTCAACCTGCTACCATTTTGGTAAGGTGGCATAAGTTGTAGCGAATTTAGGAGCACTTAGCAATTTCTAGTCAAGTTCCCTACTAGTGCTTTGGCCATAAACTAGTATCTCTAGAGCCTATTTATGAGATGACAAAGACATGGGGAGAAAAGAAAGGTGTCTGTCCTTGTCCATGTGTATTCTGTAAAATGGATTTTGACCTAATTTTTACAATGTAAAATTATATTATGGCCATCAATAATTAGAATTTGATGAGTAGAATAAAAACAGGTCATTAAAATGTCATTGAACTCATTTTCAATTTTCAACTTGCCATATAACTTAAACCCTCAACTTCAACATTCCTATATTCTTATTTTTTAAATCCTTGAGATATTTCCTTTTTTTCATTTATTTTTCATAAAGTGTTTTAATAATTGCATGTGACCACATTAGTGCATAGATGTTTATATATAGCCTTGCATGGCAAACATAGAAGAGTTTGAAGTTTAGACAAGTCACTTAAACTTTTGTGTTTCTAGGAATCACAACAACATTTATTATATTATAAAATGATGACCATTTTATATTGTCATTTTATATTGTTTCTAAGAATCATAACAACATTTATTATATTATAAAATGATGACCATTTTATATATTCTCATTTAATCCTTATCACAATACCATGTTGTAGGTACTATTATAATTTCTTTTAGATGAGAACACAGATAAGTACCACTTGCCCAAAGTCATATAGCTGGTAAATCAGAGAACCAGGCTTAGAGTGGAGGCCATTAGATTCTAAAGTCTGCATCTGTAACACCATCTCAAACCGATTCAGTGGTTTACCTCACAGGATTGCCATAAATTTCAAATGAAATCATCTACTGATGAGCTACTTCTATTCTTGGCAGATATGGTGATTTGGATCAACCTTCCCAATGAGAAATATTGGACAAAATATTAAAAGAAAAAAGCAAGGAAGAAGTAAAGGACCAAGATTTGGGAAAAGAAAGAAACCTAGGAAAGGGAGCCCTGCATGTGGAATCACTTTTCTCCTAGAGTTATCTTTAGTTCAGGAAGTGGCTGAGAGACTCGGAAGCTGAGCAGAGGTTTTGGAAAACTCAAGTGGCGTGGGGGAGGTGGGAGGAGAAGGAAGGAAGGTGTGAAAAAAACTGGTGTGTAGAGCTAACCAAGGAGGGGAAGGCATTGTAAACCCTCCAGGTTTGGAGATCCAGCTCCAAAAGGTTAAACCTCGAAGTAAGGGTAAAATGGACATAGATTAGCTCTTAAATGCACTTAAATCTAGCTTTGAATAATCTCATTCCCTGAATAAAGTGGTCTAGGATTGCCAGTGCCTCTGTCCCCATAATTCAATGGATGAATTTAACAGAAGATTAGACTCATTTTAGGAGAGAATTATGAAATTAGAATGTAGGTCAGAAAAAAATTATACAGACTGATGCATGGAGAGACAAGCTGGTGGAAAATATGAAAAAGAGCATAAGAGACATAGCAGATGCAGTGAATAGGTCCAATATAAGTGTAATTGGAGACACAGACTGAAAAGAGAAAGAAGCAAGAGCAATAACAGAAGAGATAAGAGCTAAGAATTTTTAAAAACTGATGAAAAACATTTAGCCATAGACTCAGGAAGTACCGAAGCAGATTCATACCTACATGTATCATGGTAAAAATGCTGCTAGAAAAGCAGCCAGGGGTGGGGGAAATATAATATATATATATATTTATATGTATATTACTATCAGAGGAACAACAATAAGATTAGTAATCTATGTGAAGTGTTTTGGAAAGTTTAAAAAGCTCTATAAATATTCATTTATATAAAATAAAATTATTAGCATCTACTATATACCTGTTATTTTATTTTCATTCCTGCAAAGGATGGTTAGTAAAAGTTAGACATTCTAGTTCATTTATTGATGATAAATTTTGCTAAAACCCCTGCTCTGGCATTAAACTCCCCTTACCCTTTGCAGGTCTATTCCTTTGTCCTGTATGCCTAAAAATGTCTTTAATAAAATAGTCCATATTGCTCAGAAACTATCCAGGATTAGCTGTTTGCCATGGCTTTTGATAATGTTCCTCAAAGAAGAATCAAATTTCACTGAATGTGGTATTGGGAAAGGAAACTAGGATGAATGTGAGAAATGCAGGGTTTTAATCCCAAGTCTTCTGAGCTTCAGTTTCTTCAGCTGTAACACAGAGTAAGTATTCTCACCTGTCCTCCTGCCTCTCCATACGATGATTTTGTGTGAATTTTTAAATTTTCCTAAGTGGATGAATTCCTAAGGTTTGACCAACAGATACTGGCTGGATTCAATTTCCATTACCTCCATTCATGCTAGCTGAATTCAATCAACATGCTTTTCCAGCTTCCTCTCCTTCCAAATGCCAGTATCTGAACTTAATTCCATCCATATTTTGGGAAGGGGAGCGAGAATATGTAAATCCTTTTTCAATCTTTTAATTTTGGTTATTAAAAAATAATACAGCACTGTAAAGCATTCAAATAACAGACATGTTCAAACAATGAAGACTCTCAAAATCACACCAGTAGAGAGAACAATGTGTAATGATGTTAGGTTATATTATTACACCTTTCCTGTGAGTTTACAAACACACTAATTGTTGCTATTACTTTACCAGAGTAGGATTGTACTATGCAAATTTCTACAACTTAATTTTCTTCCCCATAATTCTTGTACATCCTTCCATGTTTGCACATACCTATACTTTTCCATGTGGTATTCCATTGTATGGAATATACCATGTGTTTAATACATACCAGGATTTATTTAATCATTCGCTTGTTGATAGGCACTTGTTTTATTTCCAACTTTTCATTATCACAAAAATGTTACTATGGACAACCTTGTATTCTATTTTTGTTCATTCATGTGGATATTTTCAAATGATAAATTCCTAACTGTGAAATTTTGGTTTCCAAGTGTTGAAACACGAGAACAGACAACAGCAAAATGTTCTTCAAAGAGTTCTACCATACATACTATTCACAGAGTATGTCTTTAAACTCTATGGATAGGTAAGGATAGACAGATGAGAGAGAGAGCGCGCGCTACAGATGGTCTTCAAGGATCTTGGGCCAATATAGTTTCATAAAGATAGTAAATGGTGTTGTGTGCATGGAGACTCAACCAGAACAGTAATTAATATCGGGGCAGGAAATACAGCATACAATCAGGCTGTCATTTTCACCACTTCCTCAAACTGTCAAAACATAAAGGATAAATGAAAAGGCTACTATCTTGGGCTATCTCTAAGTAATGATAAGTTTTATTAGCATTATTAAGCGTGAACCTGACCTCTTAGAATGCGTGGAATAGGACAGTTTTGGGTGTGAATCATCAGCTTGGCCATACACGCCACTGTCGGACACAGCCTGGCCTTCTACGGGACACTTCAGCTCCCGCCACTACCACGCAGTTCCGGGCTCCATCCTCGAACCCAAGCGCGCCTCCGCCCCGCAGGATCCCAGGTGCTGCGCACGACCCCTTTCCCTCCACGACGCGCGGACAGGGCACGCGCAGAGCCGAGCGAGACGGCGCCCACTGGGCATGCGCGCAGCGCGCGGGCCGGCCCCCGGGACTCCGGCAGCGAGCCCCTTGTGTTCCGCTGCCCGGGTAGCAACACAGCCACGCGGAGGCCGCGCCCGCCAATCAGCGCGGCGCGGGGGCGGGGATTCCCTCAGGGCTCTCCCCGGGTGGGAGCGGGCGACTTCCGGCAATAATCCCGCGACGCGGTGCCGCCTGTCAGGTAGGGACTGAGGCAGAAGCTCCGGGCCTCCGCAACCTCCCCTCGGGCGCTCGCCTTATGGCTGCTGCCTCAGCCAGTAGCCGCGTCCCCTGCGCGTCCTCGGCCGCCTCTGGCGCCCCCTGTCACGCTGAGGGACCCGTGTCCGCCCGCCCCCTCGCGTCTGGACCCCACCTCCGCCCTCTGCCGCCTGCCCTGCCTCGCCTCCACCCCCTGCTCGCTCTCCCGGGCCCCCACCTCCCCCTGCGGGGCCGGCGCCTCCCGCTTCTCCCCACGCGCGCGTCCATCTTGGTCCTCGCCCACCCCTCGGGTGACTCCCCCGGGCAGTGTCCCCGGCGTTTCCCCCTTCCCTCACCACGTCCTCCCGCCACCTACCCCCTGCCATCTCCTTTCCTGTGCGCCCCTTTCGCGCCCTCTCCTCTTCCTCGCGTGGCCACCCCGCTCTCTTACAGTCCACTTCATCCCTCGTCGACTTTTTAAGCCCCCCTCTATTCCTCTTCGTATCTGCAGCTCCAGCGTCGTCGTCTTCCTTAAATTGTCTTCCTTATTTGTCTTTCTTGCAGCTGACACTTCGGAATTTTGCATCTTTCCCCTCACACCAAGCTCAGTTTTGACCTTTCTTCCAGTTAGATTCCATCTCTAACCTTGGGCCTCTTGAAACTCATTTTGAAAACCGAGAAATCTAGACAACTATTTCCTTCCCTGTAAAGCGCCCTCTTTTCCTGCCTCTGCCAAATCTTTACCATCTCAGCAGAATAAACACATTTCTCTCACTCTTTCATTTTCCATTTTTCCCTCTCCTTTGTGTGTTCTCCATTTCCGTAAAGCATCTGTGATTATCTCTCAGGCCTTATACAGCAAATCCCATTTCCAACTCTCATACCTAATTTTGTCACTTCTTGATTTCTGTGCAAGGGGCTATGTTTTCTGGATCAAATTCTTCTATAGGTATAAGCCACATTCATGGTTGACCCTAAATTGTTTGATCGTAAATTATTTGGAAATAATCTTAAGGAAAAGAAAGCAATAAAGGAAAACCAAATGCTTATCAAAGTAAGGACCAATCATTCTTTATTAACCCAAATCGTGAAAATTATTTTTCCGAAATTTATATTGGAAAATAAGAAATAAAGGGGAAAATAAACTCATTTGCCAGCCTTTTCATCTGAATATGAAACTGCCTTGCTATTACGTTACACTGCAACTTTTTAAAAATTTATATCATGTATAGCTCATGCTCTACACTTAAAGCTATTATTGTTTTGAAGACCAATTTAGTAACTGCTGTTAGTACTAGTTACTCCATTTCTTTTCCATTTACCTGAAAAGCAAATAGCAAAACACATGTAGCCTTTTAATATTTATTAGAGTTATATTTCCTGTCCTGTTTTCCTTGTCTTAGTGGGCATTGAATGATCATTACTTTAGATCATATCTGGTACTATGTGTATTATAGGTGAAAAAAAAAAAAACACTATCATTTTATGGCATCTCTTTTCATAGGGTGTTAAGTAATTACTATTATAAAAAATCGTAGTTAAGAGCATAGACCCTAGAGTGAAAATGCATGATTTTAAATCCCACCTCCACAACACTCTTTGTCTCAGTTTGCTCATCTATAAAATAGAGAATTAAACCCGTGAAATGGGATAATAACATTTCTGGCCTTGTAGGTTAGTGTGTGAGGACTGTATATGAGATAATACATGTAAATTGTTCAGAGTAATGCCTAATCTACACTAAGCTCTAATAAAAGTTTGCCCTTATTATCATTATTAAAGGAAAAAGTATGCTTGTTGAAAGAAAGATATTTCTTGGTTAGTTCTGATTCTCTCATGCCAGGATTTTCCACTGGCAAATAATAAGTTCTGTTCCGCTGCAGTTCCTCAACCCCATGGCCTGCCATATGAAGTAGCAAGTAGGAAAGGTTTAAGATAATTCAGCTTTATGTAATCTCTGTCATCAATTGACCTAAAATGTGCTTAAAATTGGAAATTATGCAAGGTGTTTCACAATTGAATAGATACCCTTTGAGCAGTAGCTCTTACACATTTCATAATTTTCAGGAGTGATTTCTAGTTTTTATTTTTATATTTGGAAATTTTCAAAACAAAGGTATTTTAATTAAAATAAACTTATTAAACCCTAGCAGTTCAGGTCTTTTAGCAAACATATATTTCCATAAAAAGTGACGGTTGTCATCATTCCAAAATGAAGTAATGTTGTCTGATTTGCAAAATAAGATGCCTATATTGGGAGTATTTTTGAAAACTTGAGACCCAGGCCTTTTAAATTGCAACTTGTCTTTTAAAATTTTTTGTGCTTATGGCTTTACTTAATTACCTGTTTTGTTTTGTTTTAAACACATCTTTCGGTCTGTGCTTCCATTCATAAGCTGTATAAGATGTACTTTAAAATAAAACTTCTAGAAGAGGTCTTATAGATTTTACCATAATTGTGCTGAGATTTAAGGAATATTTTTAAGTATCTTCTAAAGCAGGAATTTAAATTAATCAGTATATGACCAAAAATATTTTCTGATTATAAATTCGTTTAGCAAAGTTTTGAGATCATCTTGGTAAAAAGGAAAATTACTTCTGTTGATGTCTATATAATTTCCTTCCTAAACATTTTTGTCTCTTGTAAGACAATTTAAATACCTATTTAATAGACTGCTTTTTGTTAGTCAGACTAAATAAAGTGGTAAATAATATTTGAACACTTTCATCCCCCATGTACTCTTTAAGATGTAAATATTCCACATTAACAAAATATCCCAAGTCTACTTTGGAAATGAGATTAATATAACATATTATTCTACTGAAACTATTTTGCTTGAGTCACCAGGTACGTTTTTGTAGCTAAATTCAATGTATACTTTTTACTTCTTGTCATATTTGACTTTTTTAATAACATTTCCTCTCTGTTGATAACTTCTTTCTTATTTTTTTTTTTTTTTACCAGGAGGTCCGGGGGATCGAACCCGGGTCCCTCCATATGGGAGGCAGACGCCCAACCAGTTGAGCCACATCCGATCCCAATGGTTTTTTTTTTGTTTTGTTTTGTTTTTTACCGGGAGGTACCGGGGATCGAACCCCAGTCTCTCCATATGGTAGACGGACGCCGAACCTCTTGAGCCACATCCGTTTCCCAATAAATTCTTTCTTAAAATGCATTCTTCTCTTGGCTTCCTACTCCCCCCGCCCCCACACACACACTGTAGGTGATCCTTTTTTGTTTTGTTTCTTGGATCATCTTCATCTGCTTGTCTTTAAATGTTATTGTTTTTTTTCCTAGGCTCCCTTCTTTTCCCACTCTACATTCTCTCTGTCTGTGATATCATTTCCATGGCTTTGATTACTGTCTAAATGCTGATGGTTTTCATATCTTTCTCCCCAGTCCAACTCTCTTTTCTGAGTGATGGATCCTTATATTCATTCATTCATTCAGTGCATATTAAGCTCCTTTTGTCTGTTGGTATTGTTTGAGGTAACTGGCATGCATAATTGAACGGGACATTCATTCTCTTGGAGGGAAACAGTAAACACATAAATTTAAGAATTTCCAGTAGCACCCATTACTATGAAAGAAGATAATGGCAGAGAGAATGATACATTTGGAGTATAGTGGCAGAGGAAGGGAGCTCTTTGGACAAGGTGGCAAAGGTCTTTCTAGGGAGGTGACATTTTTGTATCAACAATGTGAACATCAGTTTATAGCCTTCACTATGAACAAAAATAACCTGTGGACTTTAAAAAAACAACTTACACTTGGCCCGCATACCTCAATATTAGATTTCTTTGGTCTGGGATAGGTCTTTTTTATTTGAAAAAAAAAAAAAACAGAAACAACTTCCAGAGTATGATGTGAATGCACAGCACTGGTTGAGAACCACTGATCAAGAGGGAGAGAGTTCTAGATAGTTGGGAGAACTATACTATTTGAGGTCTTGCTACCTCATAAAATTGTAAGCTTTGTGAAGGTAAACTTATTTTAAGTCATAATTTTTAGCCCTGGAGCCTTGTATAGTGCCTATCACTACAGTTTATTAGTTAGCTTTTCTTGTTTGTCTCACAGGCACATCAAACTTAACAGGCATGTCCAAATCTGAAATCACCACTCTTTTACCTCCCTTCCCTAGGCAAAACACCTCCTGTTCCTCCTGTATTCCTTATCTCAGAGCCAGATGCTGAAAATAAAACTCTGGCTATCTTCTTTGATTTCTCCCTCACACAATCAGTCTTCAAGTGCTATTTGATTCTGCCTCCTACATATTTCTAGAATGTTGCTCTTCTTTTGATTTCTGTTGTCACTGTACCTCTCACCTTTGTAAGGCCAACATTTAGTAGCCTTCAATCCTAACTCTTCTCTGCTTCAGGTGTCCCTCCTACCCCGCCTATTCATTCTCCACAGTGTAACCCAGAGTTCTTTGCATAACTCAAATCTAATCAAATCACTTACCTGCTTAAGTGATTTGATTACCTGTATTGGCCTCTCATTGCCCTCAGAATAAAGTCCAACCTCTTGACTTGATTTGGCCCTTAATTACTTTCTGCATTCTCACCACTCCCTACTTTTAGCCACTCCCCACTCCCTCTCTTATATTCTAAACTTTATCCAAATTGAATGGCTTACAGTTGCTGATCATGAATACATTTCACAATATGTTGCTTCTAACTTCTGGCAAAGAGAGTTTATTGTTTGGAATAATAATCCCTACTCCTCCCCATCCCCTGACTCCTATTTTTTCTTCAGGAGTGAATTTAAATGTCACTTCTGGTAACCTTTCATGACATGTGCAATATTGGACTAATAAATCCACGTACACTTAACCGCTTATTACTTTAGTACAACCAAGTTATTATTTTCACTATTTTATCACCAATGTGCAGACATTTAAATACAAAAGTAGGAACTTTATTCTTTAATGAATAAATATTCTAAATGAAAATAAACTTTTGTTTATTGTACATACACTTTTAACATAAATTAACTGTTTTTTTATAGGAGAACAATGCCCTTTTTGGGTCAGGACTGGAGATCTCCTGGATGGAGTTGGATTAAAACCAAAGATGGCTGGAAAAGATGTGAATCCTGTAGTCAGGAACATGAAAGAGAAACTAATCAGTGTAACATCAATCACAACATGTAAGTTACAGCTAAGCAAATCCGTGTCATTTATCAGCTTAACATTTGTCATTTTATCTATTTTTCAAGTTACTACAAAGCTCCATAACTTGTAATTTTTCTAAGAATTGCTCATACTAGGCTGATGTGAAGAAACAAGTGATGTAGCTAGAGAACAAGCCTAGTAGATTACCTGGTATCCACACATAGATACTGATTTTTTCTATTTATTTAAAACATTTAATATGATAATCTGAGAGGTAGATGTTATTTTTATTAACCCCACATTATAGCTGAGGAACCTGCAGAAATGAAAACATACAGGTTTGTCGGAGACTCATAATAGCGGCTTATATAAGAAAGAAATATATTTTCCTGTCTCAGAACCTGAGTTGGTACAATGATTTTGCTCCTGTTGTCAGGGGCCTAATAACCATCTACCTTGTTGCTCTGCCATCCAAGAATATAGTCACATAAGCATGGTCCAAGGTAGCTTATAACCACATCTGCATTCCATCAGCAGAGTAGAAGAAGGACCCACCCTGCTCTTTAATAGCAAAACCCCGAAGTTGCATCTATCATATCTGCTCACATCTTATTGGCTAGAGCACTAGCTGCAAGGGAGGCAGGAGGTTGTAGTCTTCTGGGTAGCATGTGTCCAGATAAAATTCAGAAGTTCATTAGCATAGAAGCAGGAAAGAGTGTCTATTGTGTGATAACTAGCAGTCTCTACCAGTGGTAGAGAAAATTGGGTATTTGAAAATTTGGAGGATTGGGAAGGTCTCCAGGCCTCTTTCTCCTGAGTGTGATGGGTTTAGTCATTGATTTTATTGTATATTTATATTTGACATTTGAATATTCATCAACTGTGCATTTTGAAGTGATGTGGCATTTGTTTTTCTGACAGAAGTTCAGCAGCTTTAGACCAGTGTATTAGCCAAAGAAGTGCTAATGCAAAATACCAGAAATCTGTCGGTCTTTATAAAGGGTATTTATTTGGGGTAGAAGTCCACAGTTACCAGGCCATAAAACATAAGTTTCTTCCCTCACCAAAGTCCATTGCCACATGTTGAAGCAAGATGGCTGCCGATGTCTGCAAGGGTTCAGGCTTCCTGGGTTCCTCTCTTCCCAGGGCTTGCTTGTCTCTGGGCTCAGCTCCTCTGCTATCTCCACAAGGTCAGCTGTAGACTATGAGGCTCTCTAGGCTTTGTGTCTCTCCACAAGCCCAGCTGTAGACTATCAGGCAAACAGCTTGTTTTTCTTCCGGGGCCCTTCTCTCTTTCCTCATGACCAAGCTCCTCTATATGTTCACTTCCCGAGGCTCCAGCATTAAATCTTAGCATCAGAACTCCAATATCAAAAACTGCTCCAACTCTGTCCTTTGCCATGTATTTTTATCTTTGAGACCCCACCCATCAAGGCATGGGGCTCAATACCCTACTGATGTGGCCTGGTCAATGCCCTAATCATAACTTAATCATGCCCAGATTAGCAGACCAGTATACAAGCATAATCCAATATCTATTCTTGGAATTCATAACTACATCAAACTGCCAAACTGCTACAACCAGAAACTGCTTTTTGCAGTATTTGAAGGAGAAATTAATTTATATTTCAGATTATAGTGACGATAACATGTAATATTTGTTGAACTTATATTGTGAAATTTTGTTAACATTGATTGGCTGTAAAATTTATTTAAGACTGATAATTACGCTGTTGGTATTGGATTAATTAACATTTCAGTTATGAATTTTCAAGTTTATTTAAATTATCTTCAATTTTTAGCAAATTATTTAAATTTAAAATTGAGTCTATCTGAAAATGTTAAATATCTAGATTTACTCCCATTATCCACTGTTAAATGTGGGGATTTCTAAAATCACCATGCTAGGGTGGATAAATAGGTTACAAATTGCCAGTGGAAAAAAAAGCTATAATGCTGTAAATACATTACTGCTATTCTACATTTAAAAATTTGCATGAGTTCCCATTTATTTTTCCTCCTGCAGTCTTTTTCCTCTCATCCCAAATACATTTTAAATGTCTGAATATTTTATTCCTATATACATATAGAATTTGAGAATCCAGTCAAGTTGTTTTCTTTGCATAATATATTCATGTTCACATGTGTCCCTTACCCTCTTCCCCTTAAACATATGCACTCACTTACCCTCATTCAAACTTATTTTTAACATTCTTTGAAATAGTAAGCATTAATAACAGACATGCAGCATGAATAAGGTCCAAATGCCTTTACTAAGACAAAAGGTTTCATTATAGCAAACATGGACCATTTCATCATTGGGTAAAGTGAAAGGAAAATTAGGCAACACTCACTCTTTTACCCCAAACAGTTGCCTTTCAAATCTAGGTACCCTCTCTTTGTCACTCTACCTTTTTCTTTCTCTTCCTCCTATTTCTACCCATTCCTACTAACATGCATATCTAAGCTTATGTGGAGAGGCCATTGGTGACCCAGAACTGCAGCAAATATCTGATTCTTCTTTCTGTCCTTGGAAGAATAAGAAATTTAACTTCAAACCTAAAATTTGATAAAGAAGGTAGAACTGTATGTAACTACCATTTTAATCACTGTATTAAATGATATTATCTTCTTCCAAATGTCTTTGCAAAAATAACTCTTAAATTTTTTCAGAATGGGCTTTCTTGAAAATTTGCCTTTGAAAAATTACTGTAGTGAAAAAAATTTGCATGATCAAAATTAATCTTCCTTTTCACAAATGGGCAGGAAGATAAAAGACCTTTAAATATTCCCCTGCTTATTTTTCACCTCATTTTAGAATGAAAATTTCAGAGGATATAGGTAAGAAATCATGCAATTCAGCATGGTTGATTTAAAAGCAACCAACCAATTCATACTTTGAATCGTGATTAAGCTGCTTGTCCAAGCAACATTCAGGATATTATTGAAGTTAATATTGATGGGTCAAATAGTAAACCATATTTCGAATGTTTAATTCTTCACTTAGAAGATGCCATGAAGGACTTTACTACAGAGTGCTTTTTGACATACAGAGGATTCATCTTGAACCTCATTAAAAGAAGTTTATTTACTTAGCTATAGAAACAGAATAGAAGGTAGATTGGATGATGTATTGATTGTAGAGAGGAATACTAATTCATTATTCTAGTAGATCAGGTAAGAAATGATGAGTATGATTACTTGCCTAAGGCAAAAAAGTGCAGTTAGAAAGGAGGGCCAGAACCAGTCAAGAAACTAGTTAACAAATTGATTGGATTTAGGAAAAGGGAAGCCACAAGAATTACTGAGGTTTGGGGAAATGGTACTAAATAAATAATATGGCTTAATCTTCTTTCTGTTAATAGTGTTATTGTCATTCAGTTTTGTGTTTGATGACTTAGAAATTGTATGATTTTTGTAAAGAAGGGTATTGAAGAATAGTGTTTACAACTATATATCTTGAAGAAATCCTGACTTCTTTTTATCAGATTTAAATTTTATTAGCATCTGTAGGTACTGTTGAGGATGTGCAAAGAATTTACTGCTAGTTCTCTGCTAAGCTGAAATTTGTAGAGAAGTTTGTAAGTCAAATATATCATGTTTAGCTCTACGTTAAAAGTGGTTCTTCTGGATTTTTTCTCTTTGCATGTAATTTATTAAATTTTTATGTCACTATTTTTATTTGCATCCCTTTAAACATTCTATTTTGTATCTGTATTGGAATATTTAAGGTTTATTATTGTTATTTGGTTCTCAGTAGACATAGCAATGGAAAGCATAATAAATTAGGCACCCCAGAAAAATTATCTTCAACTCCAGTAGTTCCCAAGATACCCCAAGATAAGTTGAATTCTGTAGAAAGCATTTTTTAAATTGTGGGTCCCCCAAAGAACAAGATAAAAGAAGCTGCCTTTTTTGTTCCCTTATGAGAATATGAAAATGGTCTCTGAACACCATGAATGATAGAGAATTCATGGGATCCTCATGCCCTTGAAGTAAGAACTGGACTTCCTAGAGCCATAGCACCTTAGTGAAAAGACCGCCCTGTATCCATTTATTTAGTTAAATAAGGACCCTTACTGTCATTTTGGTGTTTTCCCATTAGCCTCCTTAGAGTATATTTATAGGTTTCAGTAAAGACCCAGTTTACCTTCCTTATATGTTTTCTTTAGTAACTGTAAAGAAAAATGAAAGTAAGTGGTTTAGAAAGTTAGTTTCAATGTTGGATTCAGCACTTAAGTGTTGTGGGCAGTATTTGTTGTTATTGTCTTTGTAATTGATGTTTTCATTTCATTTGCAAACTACACTTTGTTTTAGTACTCTGTCTCCCCCAGATTTGCATTTTTTTTTGTCATTTATAAAGTAATACGTGCTCATTGTAAACCAATAATAACCTCATATAGTCCTGAAATATATAATATGAAAAGTGAAAGTTCTTTTCTACCGAAAATCCTGTTTTGCCTGGGATACTGGCTGCTTGGTCACTCTTTCTTATCCAGGTGTCAAAGTATACAAGGACCCAGTCTTTTTTCCCAATCCAAGATCTGCTGTCATCTGGAATGAGTTCAATGTCCATTTGTATGACACCCAGGCATCTCAGTTTTTTGACATCTTCAACTTCTAGTGATTTATTTCTCTATCTCAGCCACCCATTTCCATGGTCCATTCTACTTCCAAAATCATGAAATTAGGCATCCCAGCCTTTAAACATAATCTCCTCTTCTTCTGGGTTTTCTGACTGGCAGCAGGCCTGTTGCCCTATTTTGTCCCATTCTATTAACCCTCCCATTTTCACATCTCTTTTTAATCCAGCTTATATCCCATGACCCATTATTTTCATAATGTACTTGTCAATACCCTAAGCTTCCATTCCTACTTTTAAGAATACACCCATATGGCAGATTCCCAACCCTAAATGAACCAACCCATAAGCAGCTAGGAAATGCAAGAAAAAAATCACACCAGAGAACATAATGGAATGGTTTATAAATTCATTTAGTCACTCACCCATTTGCTTGTTCATTAACTCATTCATCCATTTGCTCTCTCCTTTGCTGACTCTCCCTTGTTTAATCAGTTTTTCATTTGCTCTTTTCTCTCACTCACTCTTTCACTCATTCATTCAGTAAACCAATATTATAACCATCTGCTATGTGCCAGATGTGCCCTTAATGTTGTCCAACAATTCAACTGTCTTTCTTTGGTTAGCTTGTTGTTCTACTCTTCATAAGAATTACTTCAAACCTTCTTTATTTTCCTCTAACTTTTGACTCTCTTACACACCTCTGCCACTGTTTCTTAGAAGATGAATTACTTCCTGCTTCACCAAGATATCTGAAGCCATCATACTCATCCTCAGAAGCTTACTGTTGGGGCTTTAATATTCATTTTTATTAATTTTATCCTGAGTGCAGACCCAAGATATTGTGGATCAGAATCAAGATTTTTAAAATTGGCTACCTCAGAATAAACAGTAAGTGTTCCTCCTACAGAAGAGGTTCTTAACCTTTATTTTGTTCCATGTACTCCTTTGCCAGACAGGTGAAAACCACGGACCCCTTCTTAGAATGTAGCAGCAGATAGTTTTATGACACTCAACATCAGAGGTCAGAGAAAATAAAGATCATAATTTGATTTTTTTCAAGTCAAGCTCACAGACCCCCTGGTTAAGAACCCCTGCCCTACGGAATGAAAGCTGAAGGAAATTTTTCCTACACAAGTAGCCAGACCCTCCATATAGGTGAGGTACAACAACAAAAAAATTTTTTTTTCTCTTTATAAAGGGGAAAAAGGCAGCTGCCCCCCTTCCTGAAAGGGTCCTCTTGAAAATGTAATGGGCCTGAATCTGAGTTCCAGCCCTTTGGTATGTAGATAATATCTCTACAGGCACCATATATCCTATGATGTAGAAACGTCTCCAGTTTTATTATTACAAATAACATTACATCCATTCAGTCTACAGTATTTATTAAGCTTTTACTATGTGTTCTTGATGCTGGGATACAGCAGTTAACAAAACAAACAAAAACTCATGTCCTAGTGGAGTTTGCATTCTAGCAAGAGATAGACAGTGATCAAAACAAGTTGCATTTATAGTTTGTTCCATGTAATAAGTGCTGTGGAGAAAAAAACAAACAGGTATTAGAGATAAGAAATGTTGTGGAGTAGATGATAGTATATGAAAATCTAGATGGAGTAGCCCCACTGAGATGCCAATGGAATGAAGACCTTAGGTATCAATAGGTATCAAGGGAGCTAGCCCCATGGATATTTGAGGGAAGAGCCTCTGAGGCAGATGCCTGGCATATTTAAGGAACAGCAAGGAATCCAGTACGGTTGGAGGGGAGTGAGAAAGGAGACGGGCAAGAGGAGACAAGATTCTAGTCTTAACCAGGGACCAAATCACATAGGGCCTTGTCAGTCATAGTAAGGATTTGGGCCTTTGCTCGGAACGAGATGGGGAGTCAGAGGTTTTGAACAGAGGAATGATATCTTCAGTTTATGTTTTAACAGAATCATACTGGCTAGTATGTCAAATTAGACTGCACAGAGGCAAGGGCAGAAGCAGGTAGACTACTTTTAAAGAGGTGATTGTAATAATACAAGTGGGAAATGATTGTGGCTTGGAGAAGGATAGAAGTGGTGGGATGATGAAGTATTCCAGTTCAGGGGATAATTTGAAGGTACAGCTGGCAGGATTCGCTGACAGATTGATTGTATAGAGTATAGTGAAAGAGAGGAGTCAAGGATGACACTAAGGTTTTTGACCTGAGCACCTGGAAGGATGGAGTTCCAATAACTACAGTGATATTTTAATACATATCTTTTTTGTACCCATGTGCACAAGATTCTCAAGGGTATAAAATCTAGGAGTGGCATTGCTGAGTCACAGGTATGTACATCTTTAAAAAACGTTTTTGCACCAATTGATATCTCAAAAACAGTGTACAAAAATTCCCATTACTTCATACTTTTCCCAAGATGCTATGTATTTTGTGCAGGTTATGCACTGCACTAGAGTGACTGGTTCCAAGCTACTTACTTTTTTCCTAAAAGTCCTAAGGGGTAGTAATTGCTTTCTGGAGTTGTTACCTCTGGACTACTTTAGTGTTCTCTCTTTGACTTTTCACTTTCCTGGTAAATAATTTTTGATACATATATATAATTTTCTATTTTTAAATCTCTCAGTTAAAATAAATTTCTATGATTTTTGTATCCTGATTAAACCCAAACTGTTACACTGATAAAGTAATTCTTTCCCCAGGGTTCCTACAACTCAATAATTCAAAGACAAACAACCCAATTAATAACAGGGCAAAAGACTTGGACAAACACTTCACAAAAATATGCAAATGGCCAAAAAGCCAAAAACAGATGTTCAATATCATTAGTCATGAGGTAAATATAAACTAAAACCACAATGATATGCTACTTTTTACCCACTGGAATGGCTAAAATTAAAAAGACTGACAGCCAAGTATTGGTAAGGATGTGAAACAACTGAAACTTCTCTGCATATCTAGTGAGAGTATAAAATGTTACAGCCACTTTGGAAAGCTGTTTGGCATTAAGAATAAGTGCATATTTCCACAAGAAAAGACTTTTACAAGAATTTTCATGACAGCTTTATTCATAATAACCAAAACCTGTGAATAGCCCAGGTATATCCTTCAATAGAAGAATGGTGATGTATTCCTATAACTCAGTAATTAAAGAATGAACTATTCATACAACAACATGGATGAATCTTAAAATATTATGTTGACAGGAAGAAGCCAGACACAAAAGAATACATTTTTAAAAATAGCCCGTGTATATGAAAATGAATGCAGTAAAATTCATCTCGGATAGAATTCAAAACTGGTCATCTCTGTTGGGAGATACTTCTCCATGAGTAATTCTTACCTCTCTGCCCAGTCTAGGCCTTCTGTGCAAAGGACTTGCAAACATGCCTTGGAAACTGGAGATAGTGTATCCCTCTTGGAGATGTCCCAGTGCAGTAAAAATAAAGCTTTCTTCTTTTCCTCTCCAGAGACATTTCCTTATGTTCCAGGATAATAGACCTAGGCATGCCTTTGCTCTCCTGCTCCCTTGAGATTTGCTTACATTCCAGGGTAACAAGTGATTTCTCTCCCGAGAGGACAAGTAGATGCACATGCAGCTCATAAAAGCTTCAAGATTCTTCTGTGGTGCAACCCATTGTTAGGTGCTGGTAAAAATCTAGCCCCCATTTCATTGCCCTTCGGGAATTGAAGGCATGGGGAACTGATGCAGAGTATTTCTCTGGTTGCTGTTTTTTTTGCTGTGAGTAATAAGCCATCTGTGTCTCTGGCCCAGGGGTCTGGTGTCTTCTGTCAGTTGTATGTAGATGAAATGGTGGCAGGCTAACTTGTTAGTTTGCAAGTGAGAGTTTTAGCCTTTTCACAGTTATTAACAGCTTTGGGGACAGGGTTGGGATTGACTAGAAAGGAACATTACACAACTTTCTGTAATGTGGAAATATTTGGTAGCTTGATTGGAGTTTATGTATGCTACAGGTTATTATGTTTGTCAAAACTCATTGAGCTGTACTTATTGATCTGTACATTGTATAGATGTGTAAATTATACCTCATTAAAAAGAAAATCTCTGATCATTTGGAATTTATTATTGGGAGTGACGTGAGGAAAAAATGCATTTTTATCTTTTTACAGTGGCTATTCAGTTATTGCAACAGCACGTATTTAAAAGTCCTTCCCTACACTGTTTTTAAATGTCACCTTATTGTATGCTAAATTTCCATATGCAGTTCAGAGAAGTTCTGTATTTTCTGTTCTGTCACATTGTCCATTTCATATGCTATTATCATACTGTTTTAAATATAGAGGCTTTATAATGTGTTTTAATATCAGGTAGGACTAGACTCTCCCCCCCATTGCTATTCTTGTTCAGAATTTTTGTGGCAGTTATTGCTTACTTATTCTTCTAAATAAACTTTATAAATAACTTGTCAAACTCCAAGGGGGGAAAAAAAACATTTTTGGGGGGATAGCATTAAATTTATATATATATTTTTAAATTATCAGTTTTATCTACTTCAAATTTATTTGTATAGAGATTATAGTCTCATGGTTTTTAAAATTTACTCTATTTACATTTGTAATTTCCTTTTTGTCATTTTATCTTATTTATTTTTATTTTTTTTAAAGATTTATTTTATTTATTTATTTATCCCCCCCTTGCTGCTTGTGCTCGCTGTGTCCATTTGCTGTGTGTTTTCCTGTGTCTGCTGGTCTCTGTTTGTTGTGTTACCTTGCCGCGCCAGCTCCTGCATGGCGCGGGCCAGCTTGCCTTCACCAGGTTTGTTTCCCGGGGCCCCCCATATGGTAAACGGGAGCCCAACCGCTTGAGCCATATCTGCTTCCCTCTTTTTGTCATTTTAAATTTGTATTTTCTTTTTTTCTTCTGATAAGGTATCTAGTAGTTTATCTTGATGATTATTTTCCCCAAGGTACCAGCTTTTGGAATTACTTTTTAGTTCTATTCTTTTTCTACTTATTAATTTCTGCTTTATTTTTAATAAACTCCTTTCTTTTGGTTTACTTATTCTTTTTTTCGATTTTCAAGTTGTATGTTTAATTTATTTATATTATTTTATTTTCATTGATAAAGGTATTTAATGCTATAGAGTTTCTGTGACAGTTGCTTTTCCTGGATCCCATAAATTTTGATATGTATTTCCCCATCTTTTTATAGGTGTGTCTTATATACTGTATGGTATTTGATTTTGCTTTATAAGGCAGTCCACAAATCTTTTCCTTTTAATAGGTGAGCCAAGCCCACTTATTGCTCTGTTTGGCCTCAATTTTCACAAAGTAATATTTGTTTATTTGATCCCATTTCCCATTTTATGCTTTCAGGTTCCCAGATTTGTTACCCATTCTCAAGACTCTGCTCCCAGCTCTCATACCTTTACTTATACCAAGATGTTAGCATGTGATAATGGGTTAACAAACTCCAAATCCTACTTAAGGTTTTTTTGTGTGTTTTGTTGTTGTTCTTGTTGCTGTTTTTAGGAGGCACCAGGGATTGAACCTGGGACCTCATATGTGTGAAGTGTGCACTCAGTTACTGAGCTACACCCACTCCACTCACAAAGTAATATTTCATATATACAAATATATCTGTATTTTTTCTGTATCTATCTATCTATCTATCTATCATCTATCTCTTTTATATACAATAGCCTATCACATACGTTCTATTTTATTTGTTTTTACTCTCTTAATATTTGGGAATTTTCCCCTTATTTTTGCCTTTATAACTTTATATAGTAACCTTAGTTTCTTCTTTCTTGAATACTGACTGTTAACTCCCTATAATAAATGATATTGAAATTAACTATTGAAATTAACTTCCCCTCTCCTTCCTTTCCTTTATCTAATTTGAAGTAGTATCCTTTTACTCTCAGTTAATGCTTAAAAGGCATAGTGAGCTTATTTTACTTTATACTTACTCTCCCCAATCCCTCTACTACATTTTTGATTGTTGTTCTCTCTGCATTGTCAGAACTTATAACTATTACATGCTATACTATCTCCCATATTATCATTGTAGACCCTTATTTTTACAGATAAACATATGTGTTTGCTCAGTACCAATCTTTTTTTCTTTGCCTCTTTTGTCATTTGCTTTTCCAGATTTCATTCTGTAGTAGATTACTTACTAAGAGCTCTTGGTAATTATTTCCTGTGTTCATGCATGTTCATAAAAGTTTGTTATGACTTTTACCCTTTCAAGTAAGTTTGTGTAGATGTTAAATCTTTGGCTCACATTTTTTTTTCTTGACAATCTTAAATATGTTACCTAAACTTATTCTATCCCTGGCCTGTGATTCTTATTACAAAACTGCTGACAAGTACAGTTTAATCATTCTCAATCTTAAGATCAGTAACCATGTGAACATCATTTTCATGAGATTGGGTAAGATTCTACCTGTCTGGGTAAGAAAGGTAGTTGGAGAGTAGGGTGGTCAGTATTGTGAACATCGAAATTTAACAGAAATGTAAAAGAATGGCAACTCTCAATGACATTTTGTGTCCCGTAATAGTCTTGGATAGATTTTGCAGCCATTACTGGGTGAACTTCCCAATATCACCCTTCTCTAAGAGAGTTAAATTTTGAAACTTTCCTGCTAAGTTGCTCCGGTGTTTATGGTGCAATTGCTTTTCCCTGCTGAGTGATACATGATACTGCTACTCTTCCTCAGCCATAAGTATTTTATTTTGCTGCCTGCTGTGGTGTTCCCTTCATGTAACAAATGTGTGCATTTTGTTAGAGTCCTTAAAGTGTGTCATGTAAGAAATTTAGGAAAGAAGTATTAATCCTAAAAGCAGTTTCACAATTTTTTTCTTTTTTTACTAATATCAAACTGACTGTATTTTTTTTTTTCTTTTGGAGTATCTTTTTGCAGTAGAAACTAATAATAATATAAGCAAAAGTAACTTTATACAGGTAAAGGAATAAACAAAAACATTTGCTTAGCAAGAGAAAATAATAGAACCACTTTTTTTGAAAATGTGTGGGTACAAAACTAAGTTTAATATACAACTATTGATAAATAGAATAAATAGCAATACTCAGGGATTTTTAAAGCAGAAATTTTACTGCCATTTGGAGAAGGAGCTAAAATGCAATCCAGCTTCTGCTTTAAATGGAATGTATAGCCAAAATGATTCTGAAATAAATGTCAGAGAATATCGGCTTAGGAATTATTTATCAACATGTTTGAGGTTTTTGTTTTGTTTTGTCTTTGGTAAGAAGACCACATTCTGCACATCATATTTACTTTTGTATATAAAATCTTTCAGACAAGTCGTCATATTTATGCTGATTTTCTCTCTTCCTAACATTGCCCCTATTTGAATGCTAGAATTGATAGCACATATGTGCCTTTCAAGATCAAGATCAAAATGAGGTAATTTAAAAAGATAGATAATAAACCTAATTAGGTTTATACAAAATACAAGATTCCCGTTTCAAAAAGTTAGATGGGGCATATGTTGCAGTTTTCCCTCCCATAAACACCCTAGAATTGACAAAAAGATATGCATTATCTTAAATACTCTAAATATATACTGTATTTGAGGAAAAAAGGGGGGAGGAGAGAACAACTCTCAAAGTCTCAGTGGACCCAGATGAATTAAGGAATCTTTAAGATTCTGAAGCATACAATATTTGATTGAAGGAGAAAAACTACTTGATGGAAAGAGTATAAATGAGGTAGTATTGCCATAGAAGGTGGGAAACACTAATGGGCTCTACTCTCAGAAGTGGCGGAAAACACTATTAATAGGGTATCCAGGAACAACTATTAGAGTAACTAATTGTTATATGCAATAGCAGCAACCAACAAAACAAATCCTGTGCATCCCTCAATCCCTCAGCCCTTGTAGGTCATAAAGCAGTGACTGGTGTGTCTGACTGTAGGAATGGAGCCATGATATGGGACACGTGAGCAAAGAGTCAGGGTAGCACACTGGATGGTGCCTACAGGTAATAAGAGCACCCATGTCCAGAAGTCTAGAAACCAAGATTATACCATCTTACTGCAAATTCCACCCGTCCTCAACTCTCACTGAAAACAGGGACAGGTGAAAGCTCAGACAGCAATCCCTGTCCCTTCCTGAGTCATGCTGAGCAAGAAGGTAGTAGATAGTCTAGCAGGGAATACTATCTGCCTATTTGGACACATTTAAGAGACATCAGACATATGAAGAGAACCTGAAACATGGTTGGGAAATAACTAGCTCAGCTACAGAAGAATGTATACATGAGAAACAGTAAATACTAAGTACACCTATTAAGCATAATCCTGAGACATGGGCAATGAAATTATATGTCTGGGATTTACATGCAAATAATAGAGGTTGGCAAGGAAGCAAAAAAATGGGTGGGGAGAGAGATGAAATAAGATTTGTCATGAGTTGATTATTGTTGAATTATAAACTCTTGGCCAAAAGTGAGAGAAGTGTAGTGATGTGGTTAATTTCTTATCCTTTATGAGACAACTCAAGAAACACATATTTTTCAGAATTCTAAAATTAACAAAAACAAATAAAAACAGAAATGGTAAAAATTTGGCTGAGGTGAGATTGATAAGGGTGACATTTTATTTTATATTCTTGTATTGTTTGATTTTTAAGTTATTATATGCAGTGTGTACTTTTATAATTATTAAAATGAAAATCATTACAAGCTTTGGTAATTTTTCTTACCAAAAAATGTGGCATATTTTACACTGGATCACAGCACAACTGTTAAGAACTGCTACCCTTGATTAACCATTTTAAAAACTAGAGGCTTACACTAGCCTATCTTATTTTCCTAGGATTGTGTGAAATGATTTGAAGATGATAGCCTATAACAGCACAATACATTAAATACTGTACTGAGACCCAAGAATTGTTAGAGAAATGTAGCTTAAGACCATGTTACCTGACTCTTCAGGAAAATGTCATCAGCGGAAAATATAAATTTTTTAATAAGTCATCATTAGAATGAGGATTGTGATTTAGAGAAATGTTCACTTGACGTTTGGACAACATTAAAAGAACATTCTAACTTTCGTGGTTGAATTTTAAGAAAATAATTTCCGTGCTTGACCCTAGGTTATTTTGTTTTGACTTGTTCTGATGATTCTTCTCTACACTCTTCCTTTTCTTGATTGTGGGGAGGGGGAAGTCATGCATTATCGGGTGGTTTTATTAAAGAAACTGTGGAGTTCCATTGCCTTTTATTCACTTTCCCTAGAAAGAGGGTGGCCGTGGTGCTTGTGGTGCACTTACCTCTGGATGTGGAGAGTTAAAAACTGTCTACTTTTTAATAAGTGAGACAAATGTTTAAATTATAGATGCTCTATGGTTCTTGTAGTACATCTATCCTCTATTTTCGCCTGGTCATATGAGATTCCATGGTTTGTTTTTTAAATCACCTGCCTATCAGGGTAGGTGTTATTTATCTTGCTCATGAAACCAAAGGTCATAAAATGAAATATTTTCTGTGAAATGTGTTTGACCCATAGTTTGCATATATGTGAAATGCAAAGATTTATATGACAATAAATATTACTTTGTTAACATTTTTATGTTGGATTTTAATTTTGGAAGTATTTCTTTTTCTTCCCAACTTTAACATTTTTGCCTGACAGTATAATAACCATAAAAAAATATGATGTTTTCCCCCTCTTTAAAATACTTTGAAAAATAGCAACCAAGTTGATAGTTTCTTTAAAATAGCCATTTTACTTGTATTATCTTTTGTAGAACACAGATATTGTGAGAAAATTTAACATGGGTATCTTCTGGGGCCATAACTTGAAAAGTCCAGTGTAATTCTTTCACTGCCCAATGGACCCAGTAAGAGTCTTAGCTATGCCCAAATAGGTTGGATGCAACTTTAGGTATCTCCTAGTTTGAAGAGTCCCACAGAAGCCAATATCAACACTATCTGTGATAATATATTTGGTAGAAAGATGCTGTTACTGCAGCCAACCCTGCACACATTCCAAGTAAAATGAGACTTTTTTCTTCCCATCAAACATAGAAGAATCTGAAACTGGTCCAGTCATCCAAACTCTGGGATTAGATTGCATTGGTGGGTGATTACCCAGGTTAATTTTCCTTTCTGCTCCACAATTTAATACTATAACTGAGGTATATTAGCATTTATCCCTTTTCCTGTTCTTGAAATAATCTCCAGATCTCTCTTTTTCCTTATCCTGTTTCTCTCTGTATAACACTATTTCTCAATAATGATGAATTTCTGTTTTTGCTTTGATTTGTTTGTGATTTTAGTTGGAAAATTTATTCAAATTTGAAAGCTACCATATTCAGTATTTGAATCAATGACAAGAAAATAACGTAAGATTAAATATAAAAGGAACTTTCATAGAGATGGTGGAGTAGAGAGTTACTGGACACACAGTTCCTTCAAAAACAGTTATGGACAGGCAGAAACTGTCTGGGGCTCCCGAAGTCACAGGAGCACTGTATAGCATCCAGGAAAGAGTGGGACAGGGAGACTGAGAAGCTGCAGAAAAATACTATGAGTGACTTGCTTCATGACAGCAGCCAGCACCCACCCGCCACCCTCAAGGCAAGCAGCCTTGGGCATGTTCTGTGGCTGGCTACCTCAGATGGAGAGGGAAGTGGAAGCCTTCCTCGCCAGGAACAGGGATAGGGAACATGGCAGAGTGTTGAGTGCAGCTTCTGATCAGCGAGATTTGATTGCTGTGTCCTAGCTCTGAATTGCTGTTCCAGCCTTCCCCAGACAGGGATCCACATGGCTATTGTTTCAACACTCCCCCCCCAATGGGGGTGGGGCTGGTAGAGGTTGAAAAAATGTACTCCCTCCTTAGGATTATAGGGAGTTGAAGAGCACCATCTGTTTGGTAGTCCAGGAAAGCACAGCTTCAGGGAGCCAATCAAAAGGCTTTTTGGCATCTTTCCTGATCTTCTCCTCAGTGCCCTTTGGAATTGGTCTGCACCCTCTTCATGGGTCCCTGGCCCTGTTTTGGCTGGGAAATACTAATTTGGGAAAGTCCTCTAAGGGGTGAACCTCCTCCCAGAATTTGACCTTGAGACAAAAGCAGCTATAGGCAATGAAAGGGGGATTGAAACAAACAAAGAAAACAAACAAACAAAAAGCTATAAAGGCAAAGCAAAAACAAACAGAACAGATCAAGATTCCCACAGAAGGAACACAGGAATGGAGCATGGGGGTGAAACAATTGCACGTAAAGAGTAATTTTAAAATTGATATGCATACCCAGGGCAAGAATCAGATATAGAAGAGTTGAAGAAATCTGATCAGTTTAACATGGGAAATTCCAAAGATCTGGAATAAGTGTCAGAGAAGAACCTTAACACAAAGCCAATAAGAAATAAAACCCTAGGCAAGAGAGAGAAACTGACCATTAGAGTAAATTCATCAAGATAATCAGATGCCCAGACATTAGCAAAAAAGTACAAGTCATACTAAGAAAGAGGAAGAAATGGTCCAGTCAGAGGAACAAATTAAAAATTTGGAGGAGACCCAAAATTTGGAAAAGCTAATCAAAGAAGTTCAAATGGATCTCCTAAATCAATTCAAGGAGATGATGGAAAATAATGGCTAAAGAGATAAAAGATATTAAGACACTGCATGAGCATAAAGAAGAATTTGAAAGCATGCAAAGAAGAATAACAGAACTTATGGGAATGAAAACCACAATAGAAAAGATTAAAAATACACTAAGAGGCATACAACAGCAGACTTGAACAGGCAGACGAAATGATCATAGAAATTAAATAATAACATGAAGTATACAAACGTGTTGGTGTCCCAGAAGGGGAAGAGAAAGGAAAAGGGGCAGAAAGACTATTCGAGGAAGTAATGGCCAAAAATGTCACAACTCTTAGGAAAGATATAAATATACATTTGCAAGAAGTGCAGTGTATATCAAACAGAATAATCTTAATAGACCTAGTCTAAGACACATACTAATCAGAATGTCAAATGCCAAACAGAATCCTGAAAGCAGCAAGAAAAAAGTACATCATCACATATAAGAGAACTGCTATAAAGGTGAGCGCTGGTTTTACATCAGAAACCATGGAGGCAAGAAGACAGTGTTATGACATATTAAGGTATTGAAAGAAAAACTACAAGGCAAAAATTTCATATCCAGAAAAACTGTCCTTCAAAGATGAGGGAGAGTTTAAAGTATTCACAGATAAACAGAAACAGAGAGTTTATCAAACAAGAAATCTGCTTTAGAAGAAAAACTAAAGGGAGTTCTGCAGCATGTAAGGAAGACAGGAGAGAGGGTCTTGGAGGAGAGTGTAGAAATGAAGGTGATTAGTAAGGGCAACTAAAAGAGTAAAAAGAGAGATAAAGAAAAGATATGGCATATAGAAACCAAAGGATAAAATGGTTGAAGTAAATACTACCTTTACAGTAGTAAAACTGAATATTAATGAGTTAAACTCACCAATCAAAAGCCACAGATTGGCAGAAAGGATTAAAAAAATATGATCGATCTATATGCTGTCTACAAGAGACTCACCTTAGACCCAAGGACACAAATAGGTTGAAAGTAAAAGATTGGAAAAAGATATTCCATACAAACAGTAACCAAAAAAGAGCTGGGGTAGCTATACTAATATTGGACTTTACATGCAAAACTGTTCTAAGAGACAAAATACAGTATATTTTAATAAAAGGATTAATCTACCAAGAAGAAATAACAATCATAACTATTTAGCACCTAACCACAGTGCCCTAAAATACATGAGGAAAAGTCTGGCAAAATTGAAGGGTTAGGGAAGCAGCTGTGGTTCAATTGGTTGGGCTCCCATTTACCATATGGGAGGTCCCGGGTTTGATTCCTGGGGCCTCCTGGTGAAGGCAAGCCAGCCCGCGTGGCGTGGTGAGCTGACGCAGCAAGATGATGCAACAAAGGGAGACAAGCAGACACAGAAAAATGCAAAGCAAATGGACACAGCACAAGCAGCAAGGGGGGATAAATAAATAAAAATAAATCTTTAAAAAAAAAATTGAAGGGTAAAAAAGATGTCCCTATAATAATAGTTGGAGACTTCAATACACCACTCTCATCAATAGATAGAACATCTAGACAGAGGAATAATAAGGTAATAGAGAACTTGAATAATATGATATGTGAACTAGACCTAGCAGACATATGGAATATTGCACCCCAAAACAGCAGGATATACATTCTTCTCAAGCTCTCAGGGATCATTCTCCAGGATAGAACATGTATTGGGTCACAAAACAAATCTTAATAAATTTATAAAGATTGAAATTATACAAAGCACTTAATCTGACCATAAAGGAATGAAGTTAGAAATAACAGGTGGAGAACGGAAAATTCACAAACACATGAAAGCTAAGCAACACACTCTTAATCAGTAGGTGAAAAAAGAAATCACAAAGGAAAACACTAAATATCTGGAGATGATTAAAAATGAGCACGCAACATATCAAAACTTATAGGTTATCAGTGATGGTGGGATGTGTGGGGAGGGGTGCACCTGGGCATGCCTCTAGGGCATATGAGTATGTTCAAGTGTTCATGGGGCATTGTCTTGGGAGTTGGAGACACACACAATAACCAAAAGAATATTGATTCCCATCCTGGGGAGTACTGCTACATTCTCCAATAGAAAGGATGAGTCCCCCAAATACATGGGCAGTGCCTAATGAAGGAAGACTGTTACATCAAGCCCTTGATAATGATGATTGTACCTTATGAACCTTTTCTTGTGTGTGAAATTGAAACTCAACCTGGTATTATATATTGCCTAAGAGTTACCTCCTGAAAGCCTTCTTGTTGCTCAAATGTGGCCTCTTTCTAAGCCAAACTCAGCATATAAATGCACTATTTTCCCCCCAGTGTGGGACATGACTCCTGGGGATGAGCTTCCCTGGCACCAAGGGATTATTACAAAGTGCCAACTGGCAGTGCCTCTGGAAAAAGACCTTGGCCAAAAGGGGGAAATATTAAATACAAATGAGTTTTTATGGCTAAGAGATTTCAAAGTGAGTTGGGAGGTCATTCCAGAGGTTACACTTATGCACATCTCAACAGGATCTCATTGTCTGCCACAGTAAACAGTGCCTCGAATAGCAGGGCTCCTGAGGGCTCTAGAGACATCCAGAAACTATAAGGGCAGACAACTCAGGAATTCGTCACCCTGTTAGTGGGCCTTACTTTGGAATTTATGCTCCCCCGTGTAACAGAGTTAGAATTAGTTATAGTTTCCCTACACATGGCTCTTTTTCCCCTTTTACTTGAACCTATAATTAGCACTGATCTTATTAAATATATGTCCCAGAGACTTAAATCTTCGGTTTTAAATTCAGGGCTGGTTGAGCCCTGAATTTCAGCAGAGCTGCAACATCTACTCTCCAGCTCATTGGACTCACCCAGGACAAATAACAAGGAGATGATGATGGACAATGCCCATTCCAAGGAACAGAGTGTTTGCAGCTGCAAGCAAGATAGTTCCATCCATCTGCCCCATGGGATCTAAGCCCCCTCTCAGTTAGGAACAGAGTGGGAATTACCATCCCCAAATCCTCAAGATTGGGGAATGAACAATGGACTAAAATAGACTTATTATTCTGTTACAGACTTATTATTCTAGAAATGGAAGAAATTTTATCATTGATATAAAGGCAGTGGCCAACAGAGGTTCTGCGGGGAGAGAGAGGGAAAGATAGGTATAACATGGGGCATTTGGGGGATATTGGAATTGTCCTGCATGACATTGCAGTGATGGATACAAGCCATTACACATTTTGTCATAACCTATAAAATTGTGTGGCGCAGAGTGTGAACTATTATGTAAACTATAGTCCACAATTAGTATATTATGTAAACTATAGTCCACAATTAGTAGTAATGCTTCAATATGTGTTCATCAGTTGTAACAAATGTACCACACTAATGAAAGATGTTGTTAATGTGGGAAAGTGGGGGAGGGGGTGGCTCATATGGGAATCCCCTATATTTTTTATGCAACATTTATATAATCTAAAGCATCTTTAAAAATAAATTAAAATAAATTAAAAATAAACTTATGGGATGCAATGAAGGCAGTGATGAGAGGGAAATATATAGTCCTAAACACCTATATGAGGAGAAATAGCTAAAACAAAGAACTAACTAACACTTGGAGGAACTAGTAAAAGAACAGCAGACTAATCCCAAAACAACCAGAAAGAAATAAAAGAGATTAGAGCACAAATCAATGAAATTGAGAATAAAAAAACAAAACCAAAAGTTGGTTCTTTGAGGAAATCAGTAAAATTGACAAAGCTGTAGCTAGACTGACAAAAACGAGAGAAGATACAAATAAAATCAGAAATGAAAGGGGAGGGGGCATCGCTAATGAGCCCACAGAAATAAAAAAGATCATAAGAGGATACTCTGAACAACTGTATGCCAACAAATTAGAAAACTTAGATGAAATGGAAAAATTCCTAGAAGCACACAAGCACTTACATTAACTCTACAAGAAATAGAAGACCTCAACTGATCAATTATAAGTAAAAATATTAAATCAGTCATCAAAAACCTCCAAAAAAAGAAAAGCCTAGGACCTTATGGCTTCACAGGTGAATTCTACCAATTATTCCAAGAACAATTAATACCAATCCTTCTTACACTCTTCCAAAAAAATTGAAGAGGAGTGAACACTACCTAACTCATCCTATGAGGTCAACATCACCCTAATACCAAAGCTAGACAAAGATAATGCAAGAAAATTACAGACCAATTTCTCTAATTAATATAGATGTGAAAATCCTCACACACACAAAAAAAAATACTAGCAAATCGAATCCCACAACATATCAAAAGAATTATACACTATGATCAAATGAGTTTTATCCCATATAGACAAGGGTGGTTCCACACAAGAAAATCAATTAATGTAATATGCATTAATAAATCAAAAGGGAAAAAACACAATCATCTTGATTGATGCAGAAAAGGCATTTGACAAAATCCAGCATTCTTTCTTGATATTAATAAAAATACTTCAAAATATAGGAATAGAAGGAAACTCCCTTAACATGATTTAAGCACATATATGAAAAACCCACATGTACCCAATGGTGAAAGACTGAAAGTGTTCCCTCTAAGATCTCGAACAAGAGAAGGATGCACTCTGTCACTCTGTTATTCAACATTGGGCTAGAATTCCTAGCAGTTAGGCAAGAAAACAAAAAAGACATCCAAATTTGGAAACGAAGAAGTAAAACTTTCACTATTTGCAAATGATGTGATCCTATATTTTTAAAAAGTCCTGAAAAATCTACAACAAAACCACTAGAAAACAAGTTTAGCAAAGTGGTGGGATACAAGATTAATGCGCAGAAATCAGTAGTGCTTCTATACACCAGTAATTAGCAATCTGAGGAGGAAATTTTAAAAATTCCACTTACAATAACAACTAAAAGAATCAAATATCTAGAAATAAATTTGACCGAGGATGTCAAGTACCTATACACAGAAAACTACAAAACATTTCTTAAAGAAACAAAGAAGACCTAACCAAATGGAAGGACATTCTGTGTTCGTGGATTGGAAGACTGAATACCATTGAGATGTCAATTCTACCCAAACTAATTACGAATTCAGTGTAATTCCAATATAAATTACAAGAGCCTACTTTGCAGAAATGGAAAAGCCGATCATCAAATTTATTTGGAAAGATAAAGGGCCCTGAATAGCCAAAAACATCTTGAAAAAGAAGAATGAGATCAGAGGATACATACTTCCTGACTTTAAAGCATATTTTAAATCTACAGTGCTCAATGTACTGGTATAAAGATGGATATATTGGCCAGTGGAATTGAATTGAGAGTTCAAAAATAGACCCTCAAATCTATGGTTACTTGATTTTTTACAAGCCTGCCAAATCCACTCTACTAGGACAGAATAGTCTCTTCAACATAAGGTGCTGGGTGAATCTGGATATCCATATCCAAAAGAATGAAAGAGGACCCCTACTTCACACCTTGTACGAAAATTAACTCAGAATGGATCAAACACCTAAATGTAAGAGTCAGAACCATAAAACTCCTAGAAGAAAACATAGGGAAGCATCTTCAAGATCTTGTGGTAGGAGGTGATTTCTTAGACTTTACACCCAAAGCACAAGCAGCTATAGAAAAAAAATAGATAAATAGGACCTCCTCAAAATTAAAATTGTCTATGTTTCAAAGGACTTTGTCAAGAAAGTGAAAAGGCAACCTGTGCATTGGACAAAAACATTTGGAACCACGTATCTGATATGGGTTTAATATCCAGAATCCATAAAGAAATCCTACAACTCAACAATAAAAAGACAATCCAGTTTAAAAGTGGGCAAAAGACTTGAATAGACATTTTTCCAAAGAGGAAATACAATTGGCTAAAAAGCACATAAGAAGAGGCTCAGTATCAGTCGTAAGGGAAATGCAAATCAAAACCACAATGAGATATCATTTCACACCTACTAGAATGGCCTCCATTTTATTTTATTTTGTTTTTTTTTATTTTTTTTTTATTTTTTTATTTTTTAATTATGGGTAAAAATCAAAATTCTCACAATACATACAAACATTTGCTAAATGATATATAAATATATATGCATATATGTGCATTTGCCTACAAAAATGTTATTTATATATATATATATATATATATATATACACATATATTTTAAGAGGTGCTTAGATTACCCAAAATATTACACGGAACCCACTGGGATTCCCATGTTGCCACCTCCCACACCTCCCACCACATCCCACACAAACTTCTCCCACAGTGTGGCCCACCACCCTCAATGAACTTACACATCCTGGAGCCTTGCCACCAACCATAGACCACAGTTCACACTGTAGACCACACTCTCTCCCACACAGTTCTGAGTGGTGTGTGCTGATTTAAAATGGCCTACATCCGTTGCCACAACAGTACTCAGGACAACCTCCAACTCCCAAAGAAGCCACTGTATTTCAACTGCTCGTCCCCTCCCTACCCCAAAAGTGTCAAGTGGCCACTGGCTCCACCTCATTGTTATAATTTCTTGCATTGCTAGAATCACCATATGTGAACAAGAGAATACCATCAAGTCCACTCTAGTCCATAGTTCTTCCCCCAATCCTGAGGGGACTGGGATGGTGATGTCCACTCCAACTCCAGGTGAGAGAGGGCTTATATCCCATGGATATGGTGGGTGGGATGATCCTGCCTGCAGATGCAGGCCCTCTCCATTCCCTGGGATGGCCATTTCCCATCGTTGTCTCCTCACCAGGTGACTTGGATGAGTCCATTGAGCTGTAGGGTAGGAGTTGCAGCTCCACCTAGATTTCATGCACACCTGGCACATAGGTAGGCGGGAGGCTCCAGTCTCTGGAAGTATATCTAAAAACTCCAGCATCACATATAGGTTTGAATAGAAGGGACTGGTGAACCATGTGCAGGGAGGACTTATTTGAGTCTAATTCTGTCACTCTCAGGAGCACAGATTCCAAAATAGAACCCACTGATAAGGCATCAGTCTCTGGGGCTGTCCCCCCTTATATAGGACCAGGGTGTCTCTGGAGCTCTCAGGAACCCCACTGAGTGGGGTGATAGGCACTTAGATGTTCTATGAGGTCCTACTGAGGTGTGCGTAAGAGTTACCTCTGGGATGACCTCCCGACTCTCTTTGAAGTCTCTTAGCCACTTGAACTCATTTGTCTTTACCATTTCCCCCTTTTATTCAAGGTCTTTTTCCAGTTGTGTTGCCAGTTGGCACTTGGGAAAAGTTTTCAATTAGCAATAATCGTGCCTCGGATAAACCTCATTGGCTAGCCTACATTTTAAAAAAAAGGAAACTGTTTAGAGAGGATATGGAGAAAAAGGAACACTCCTTAATTGCTGGTGCGAATGTAAAATGGTGCAGCCAGTATGTTTTACGGTTCCTCAGGAAGCTAAATATAGAATTTCCTTATGATCCAGCAATTCCCACTACTAGGTATATACCAGAAGAACTGAAAGCAGCGATGCAAACAGACATTTGCACATTCATAGCAGCATTATTCATAATTGCCAAAAGATGGAAGCAAATGAAGTGTCTGTCAACAGATAAGTGAATAAACGAAATGTGATATATAGATACGATGGAATATTATTCAGCTGTAAAAAGGAATGAAGTCCTGAATGTATGTGACAACATGGATGATCGTAAAAGACATTATGTTGCATGAAATAAGCCAAACGCTAAAAGACAAATATTGTATGTTCTCACCAGTATGAACTAAGTATAATAAGTATACTCATAGAGTTAGAATCTAGAATATAGATTACCAGGATATAGAATGGGGGTAGAGAATGGGAAGCTGATACTTAATTTGTACAGAATTTCTATTTAGGTTGATTATAAATGCTTGGAAATGGATAGAAGTGATGGTAGCACATAACTGTGAGTATAATTACACACTGAATTATGTGTGTGAATGTGGTTGAAAGGGGAAGTTTTGGGTTGTGTATGTTACTAGAACAAAGGTAGAAGATAAAACATGGGACTGTCTAACATGGTGAACTCTGGTGGGCGATGACTGTGGTGAATAGTACAAATATAAGAATGAACTGTAACAAATGTATGTCACTATTACAAGGTGTTAATAATAAGGTGGTATATAGGAAAAAATATACCTAATGCAAACTGTGGACTATAGTTAACAGTAATATTTTAATAGTCTTTCATCAATTGAAACAAAAGTACCACACCAATGCAAGTGTCAACAACAGTGGTGTAAATGGAAATGTTGTGGTTTTTTTACATGACTTTCATGTAAATCTACAACTTCTCTAATTAAAAATATTGTAATAATTTAAAAAACATTACACTAAGTGAAAGAAATCAGACTCAAATGACTCCATATGGTATGATTCCATTTGTATTATATGTATATATAAATAAATCTATAGAGACAGAATTAGATTAGTGAAGAATAGAGGGATTGAGAGGTGACTAGTAAGGGGTATGGGAAGCTTCTTTTTGGAGTAATGAAAATGTTCTGAAATTGATTGTAGTGATGAATGCACAACTCTGTGATTACACTAAAAGCCATTGATTGTATACCTTGATTGGATTGTATGGTATGTGAATACATCCCAAAATT
Organism: Tolypeutes matacus; assembly: GCA_026826555.1. Lineage (NCBI taxonomy): Eukaryota > Metazoa > Chordata > Mammalia > Cingulata > Chlamyphoridae > Tolypeutes > Tolypeutes matacus. The sequence goes on along the minus strand of JAKSZT010054462.1, from coordinate 7,580,330 downwards.
GCTTTTAAAAAAAGGTGATAAGATTCAAACAAGATCTAAAAGTTTCCATGAATTGGGGTTACTTAATATCTGCCATTCAATGTTAAGTTTGCTTGCATGTTTTTCTAAATGTACTTTTGCTTCTCTTGATGATTTACAAGTATTGCTAGTTCTGTTTAAGTCTGTTCTGACAATGACAAATTGTTTCATTTGATAAACTCAGCTGTTTTTATTATAAGTGAATACTGGTGAGTGGAAAGGGATTTTTATACAATTTTCTTGTCAAAGAATGATGATGGAGAAATAAAACAGTTTTACTTCCTTGTTTTTGAGCATTGGTTCCACATACCTATATCCCCACAAAACTCTTTCCTTGCTTTCAAACTGAAAACAATCTTACTTATTACCATGTTGAAAAATTAAAATTTTGCATATCTTTGTTTACTGTTTAACATAGTTATTTTTTACTGCAAGGAAGCATTTTTTAAAGAAACCGTATTCCATTTCTTTAGTTATTGACTTGTGGTTTCTTTGCTTATTTCATCAAATAAAAGAATAATAAAAATTGGGAAAGCTTTTAATGAAGTGTTTTTAAATGTAAAAAATGCATGTTGTGCATCATCTGGATTTAGTTAATTGCCTTAGAAGTTAGCATATTTGATTGATGCTTCATAAGAAATGTAGCTCCTGTTAAATCTTTGAAAATATAGTAAACAGCAATTTTGAGTGTTTACTCAACATTGGATCAGTGATACAAGTTATTAGTCATATTGCATATTATGTCGTCAAATTTGTTTAAATTTCCATGTCTTAGTAAAGCATTTTGATGTATGAAACTACCTTAGTTGAGTATATCAAAATCCTTTGGAAAGTCTAAAACATGTTCAGCACTTCCCGGTATAACATTCTCTAAGGAACCACGATAAATCTCCGATTTCTTGAAATGAAAAAGATATATTAGGCACTATATTTGTAATTTCAAGCCCATGATCTATTGCTTTGAAAATTAACTAGTTGCTTTCACAATCTAACATAATTTTTATTTTGGTGTCCTGAATTGCAAACCAAATATTTGTTATATTTTCTTATAAAAGAAAAGCCAAATGAGGATCTCCCTGAAAAAAAACAAAACAAAACAAAAAAAAACTTTAATATATCTTTATTTCAGTATCTTAAATAGTGAAGATGAAGAAATATTCAGTAATGAAGAGTGTGAATATGCATCCAAAAAAAGGAAAAAGGACCATTTTAGAAATGACACAAATACTCAATGTAAGATAATTTTCATTTATAATACTACATGATCTTTTAGTTGTTGAATACATTGGTATACTAAATTGTTTTGACAATGAAAAAAGATGATATAGATATATAAATGCTGCACTATATCTAATATTGCTCTGATTTAGTGATCAGACTTTTTGCACTCAACCATTTTTAGTTAGTATAATATGCAAAATCAAAACAAAAGATGGCAAAACCCACAAAACATCCCACATGTTTGAATGACCAAATACCAGTCTTGAATTGAGTTCATCAAAATCTCTTGTTTCACTCTTAAGCTCTGAGGCCAGATTGTTCAATCCAGGTGTCAGTAAGATTCTGAGCAGGAGGTAGAGAGACATGATCAGATCTGGATTTTAGGAACAGATATATAGGCTAAATGGGATTAGGGAAAACCTGAAGGCAGGAAGACTGGTTGGAAGCTGCTGCAGTAATTAGTATATGTGAAAGGTATTGAGGGCCTGTATTAGGGAACTGCATGATGGAACAATCATGAGGCATTAAGAAATTTCTAAGTGTATTCAATATACTATTGAAGATGATAGGGTTATACGGAGAATATGGTAATGTTTATTGAAGTTTAGGGATTTGAGTTATATGAAAAAGTTACTTATGTTGAATACCATATAAGGAAAATAACAGAAGAACAGAAAGTTTCTATTAGGGTACCTAAGAATTCATTAATAGTTTAATTAGATTTTAATAATATTTCTATTTTGATGTTACTATAGTCAGTTAGAACACTAATTTTATGCTAAGTTACTAAGACTTGGTACTATCATAAGTCATTTTTCATGTTTAAGCACCTCTTAAACTGATGTTAGAAAACAAAGCAATTCTGTGTATATTTAACCAAGTAAACATTACTCTTACCTATAAAAGTAAGGTAATTTGGTTAGCATCTGCAATTATTGAAGTTCCATTAAAATCTTCATTTTGTAATGATTCACCAAATTTTAAAAACAAAGTTAATTTTTATTCTAGGTTTTTATCGTGAAAAATGGATTTATGTCCATAAAGAAAGCACAAGAGAAGTAAGTATTCTAAGTAAGAGTGTAAGTATTTTGTATTGTTTCTGTTGAATATATAACGTCATATTAAATAATTTCTTTTGCAATATCAGATCTCTGGATCTCATAACAGTTGAATGCTTATGCTCTAATATTTGAAGATCTTTTGAAACAGTAATTCTCAGTTGTGTGTGTGTGTATGCAGGTATGATATATGGTTACCTATATTCCCACCCCTGCCAAAGAGCACATATTTGAATCAACTGAAGGGCTATTTCAAACTAAGTATGGACCCTTAGAAATTTTGATATTTATCCTCACTCCCCCAAAAAGCTGTTAATAATGAACCACTGTTACTAATAGGAATGTGTCATAGTGCTCGTGTGTTTTGGGATGATGGGAACATTTGTGAACCCCTCACTTACTATTATAGAGTGGCCAATATGAAATGAGTAATCAAATTTGAATCTGTACTGACCACTTTGAACCCTTTCCCTTCCTTTCTTATACCAAGTTGGTTAAAACTTTATATGAGCCATAAAATAAGTCAGTTCACTTCGAGCACTATATGATTACTGTTTCTCTACTCAATTTAGGAAGCAGTTGTTTATCATATATTAAGTCAGGGTAAATTAAATGTTCCAGAAATGCTAATAATGGAAGTCTGAAACTAGTCCAGCTTCCTAGAAGTTCAAGGATTAGTTTCTGAGACAGAAAATTTGTTTAAGTTATTTGATCATAGTTAAAGTTGTTAAATGGTTATAAAATTAACCTTTAAAATATGTTCTAATATATGATTAGAAGATTGATATAATCTGACCTAGTTTGTAAAAAACAAAGTTAAGAGCATATAAAAACTATTAAAAATATCCTTTGCTCTGTGTTGATGACAGGAAAGAGAATACAAGTTGAACTAGCATTATTGTGAGGCAGGGATGTTACATGGATCTAGGAACAGGGTTATAACCAAGCCTCAAGAAGGACTAGAACTAGGAACCGGAAATTTGGCGCCTCTCTCTAGGTCTCTCCTCCCCATCTCCTTATGCGTCTTTCTCACTTGATGCAGACCAGTTATCTCTGCTGCTTTTCCACGTGGCAGAATATTGGCTGCTCTGTAGCTTATATCGCTGTACAAAGGTGGGCAAGATCATGTGGTTCAAACATGGTATTTGTGGTCCACTCTGGGAATCAGAATTAATTCCCAAAGAAAGAAGAGTGCATTGTCAGGTGGGCAAATTGCTTTGAAAAGATATATATTACACCATCACTTAGAATCCTGTAGGTTGAGAAGAAAAGGAAATTAAAGTAGGAATATCAACTGCGATTAATTTCAGATTATAATCTATATCTAATTAATCTTTGCCTACCCCACAGCTCCCAGGAAAATGTTTTGCATATAGTAGACACTCAGTAAAAATAAATATTGAGTTTTAAATTAATGTATTTCGGGAAGCGGCTGTGGCTCAATCAGTAGGGCTCCCGTTTACCATATGGGAGGACCCGGGTTCGGTTCCCGGGGCCTCCTGGTGAAGGCAGGCCCGCCCGCACGGCGTGGTTAGCTGACCCAGCGAGCACAAGCAGCAAGGGGGGGATAAATGAATAAATAAATAAAATCTTTAAAATAAATAAATTAATTAATTAATTAATTAATGTATTTCATTGATTTGTTGACACATTAAGATTGTTCGTGGGATTTGGGCACAAAACCATATTAGCCTTTAGGATGCATCTTTTTTCTGAGACTAAGGCGGTACCTATTCCTTACTACTTTCTCTAGACCATCTCCTGTCATCTATTGAGGGATAGTTTATCGTCTCATGTTTTCTATTATTATTCTCCAGTCTATCTATCCCCACAACTCTGAACTAAAAATTTGTTTATATTTCAAATACAGAGTATAGAGTTTAAAATGACTCCTGAGAGTTAATGTGCAAATCTTTGCAAACCAATATAGAATATAGGATATCTCATGAATGAAAAACATTATGTTTTTCTGAAATACAATAGTACTGTTTGAGGTGCTGAAAGAATTACTCAAGTTTCTTAGAAACTAGACCCACAGAAATTAGAACTGTGGGTCTAATTTCTAAGAAACTTGAGTCTAATCACCCACTTCCTTGATTTTGGGGTGCTTGGCATTACATATTCTCCAGCCTGGTAAATTCCAAGAGTTTCATTAAAACCATTCTGTTTCCTTCATTCTTCTCTACCTGAAAGTTGTTTTTCAGAGCATAAGAGGGTCTACCTGTTTTCCAGTTCCCTTACAGTTACTTGATCCTATGTGCTCAATCATACTTCCAAAACTCAGAAAATAAATAATTCCATTGCAGATAAATTTCTTTGTTTCAGCTTATATATTTATAACAGATGCATCTTTATAATAGCTAAACAGATGATTTATATATATTTTAGCTGTACAGCATAGAGTATCTCCAGTTATTTTATGATCTTAGGCTTAATTTTTGCCCCCCAACTGCAAGATATTTAATAAATATTTTTTCTTTTTAATTACATAGACAGTAGTTTAAAAATGTTCTCCATTAACTCAGAGCATTTTGATTATCCATAAATGGCTTAAACTTACCATAGCTATTATTTTACTCTATTCTTGTCTAAATCTGGAATAAATCTTCAGAATAAAAACAAAATGCCTTTGCTAATTTTTATTAATATTTTCACAGAGTAATTGACTTAACTGTCTCTTGGTTTTGACTAATTTGACTAATTTTAACTGTTTTGTGTTTGTTTTTCCAGAGGCATGGCTATTGTACTTTGGGAGAAGCTTTTAATCGCTTAGACTTCTCAAGTGCAATTCAGGATATCCGAAGGTTCAATTATGTGGTCAAAGTAAGTATTTTTCTTTAAAAGCTATTTTAATAAGTCTTTGGAATAACTGTTTTGAAAATTATAAGTATAACATATTTAAGATGCTTTTGGCAATTGCATAAAGTTGCTTTTGTTATCTGTGTAGAAAAAAAAAAAAAACTTTCAGAAAAAAACAGTAATAAAGGATTTCCCCATTTGGTGTCATAAGATCAAAAGGGCCCTCAGCAGAGATGAAACCCTCATCTGCCTTTGCAGGAGCATATATGAACTAATGGTTTTTCCACTTGCTTTCTTTGAGAGGTTGCCTTGTGCTGCAGGATGGTCTTTTGTATAGATTTTACCAAATCGTGTGTGATGGTTTGGAATCTCCTACATACATTACAGTTGTTAATGATACAAAGAGAGAAAGAGGCAAATCTTTCTCCATGGGGATTTTTTGCCTGGTGACTTAAAACATATTTTCTACTTCACGTTTTTTACAAAGAATGAACCTTATTTAATAGAGGAAGAACTAGCTAATAGAAAAAATAATTTTATATAAAATACAACTCCATAGAAGCTTCATTACATTAATGATATATTTTTAGAAGAGACTTTTATCTTGGACTATATTCAAAAAGAAATAAAGCTTAGATATGTTCCTTTTATTGCTTGATATGTCTAAAGATTAATTACCTTGTGGTTTATTCACCTTTGTTTTATTATAGATAAAATATAAGTGATAATTGATGAAACTATAACTTTTAATAGTGCTATGAGACATTGGAAAGATTTTTGCTTTAATTGCTTTTAGACATTTAAAAATGTTACTGGAAGAACAAAAAAAAAAAAAAAAAAAATGGAAAAAGCTGGTAAATAACTTTAAGCCTAAGATAATTTTATCTCTTTTATTTGGGCAGAGTTTAAGTCCAGTTTAAATTTGCTTGGGCATCTTATATAATTTGATATCTTCTGGTTCCTTTTGTGCCACATGAGTCACTGAAGCCTGGTCCATCATTTGAACTTTATTTAGGCTAAATTTGTCCATTGTTTTCAGAGTTCTTATGTAGATGTTTACATACTGGCTAATAGGGTATCTCCTTTAGCTGCCTATTTTACAGATGATAAAATTGAGATTTAACTCAATCTTGTCAAAATTTTCAGGAATTGAATAGCCAGAAAAATTACACGTGAGAAGAGAGGTCTGTTTTACAATAAATATTTCTCCACATAGGTCTTTTATATTTCAGATCATATTTAGTTGTTTTATAGTAGAAATTCTTGACCTTCTGGCTACATAAAGGAAATTGATTGTTGGGGGAGGTGAAATTCTAGAGTAGAATAGGAACATGAGGTGCAGAAAACTGGATACTAGCTGATAACTGCCTATTGATGGGGCTAGGAATTATAATGAAACCTGTATGTTTTGGATAATGAGTTGTACTTCTTAGATATGTATTGTGATTAATGAATGATCTGTCGGTCATGCTCTTCTTGTGATTTGATACATTATTAAATTTCATACACTGGCATTTTTGGCCATCCAGTCATGGCAGTGCAGTTTGGGAAACAAATACAAACACTATTTCTTTTTTTTTTTTTAATAAAAATTTTTTTTATTATTTAAAAGATACTTAGATTACAGAAATGTTACACAAAAAATATAGGGATTCCCATATGCCATTTCTCCACACCTCCCACACCCTCCCACGTAAACAACATCCTTCATTAGTGTGGCACATTCAATGCAATTGATAAACACATCCTGGGGCTTTGCCACTGAGCATGGACCATAGTTCACACTGTAGTCTACACTCTCTCCCACACAGTTCAGCATGTTATGGGGCGATATAAAATGGCCTGTATCTGTTGTTGTAATGTCATTCAAGACGTTTCCCAAGTTCCGAAAAAACCCCATATTACAACTGTTTTTCCCTCTCCCTGCCCCCAGAGCCTCCAGTGGCCACTGCCTCCACATCTTGATATGAACTAACACACATAAACACACACACATACTCTGTATACTACTTAACTTTGTACACTTGTAAAATAGCCATTTTTCACAGTTTATCAGAGCTTACCAATGATGAGAATTAATTTTTTAAAACTAAAAAAAGTTATATCAATGTTACAAGTTACTCTGTTAACAGAATATAAAAAGTACGTAATAAGTAAATCTGCTTTGGGTCCATAGTTACACTCCCTCCTTATTTTTGTTCATTCCTCAATCTTGAGGGATTTAGGACCATGTCCACTCTGACTGCTTCAGACTGAAAAGGGACATAGATATTATGGACAGAGGAAATGAATTGTTTTGTTTACAGTTGAAGATACTCCTTATCTGGGGTATGATACCTGTCCATCATCATTGTTTTGTCAGTTGTCCGAGGCAAGCCCCAACAACTGGAGAGTAGGACTTGGTCACAACTCTGCTAGATTTCAGGACTCAACTGGCAACTGATAAATCTGAAGATTTAAATCTCTGAGAAATATACTTAACAGGTAAATTGAAAATTATAGATTCTCATAAAATGAGAAGAAGAATAATGATAAGGGGGATTATAAATGAGTATAACTATGTTATATTATGGAAATAGATTTTCATGTATTCCCAGATGGGGCCCCCCTGAGGGGATGTTGATTTCAGAGTCCATAGGACTTGCCTGTAGTGTCTGGATGTTGCTAGAACCCTCAGGAGCACTTTTGTTTGAGGCTTTGTTTACTGTGACAGTTTGTGAAATTGGCCTGAGACCTGCATAAGCATAATCTTGGGAATGATGGGCACTTGGGTTGCTCATTTGGCAATTGTGAATAATGCCACTATAAACATGGGTGTGCATATATCTGTTCATGTCCCTGCTTTTAATTCTTCTGGATAGATACCTAGTAACGGGATTGCTGGATCATATAGCAGTTCTGTACTTAGCTTCCTGAGGAATTGCCAAACTCCATAGTTTAGCTTCCTCCATAGTGGCTGCACCATTCTATGTTCTCACCAGCAGTGAATGAGTGCTCCTATTTCTGCACATCCTCTCAACACTTGTAGCTTTGCTTTTTCAATAGCAGCCAATCTAGTAGGTATATAATGATATATCATTGTAGTTTTGATTTGCATTTCCCTAATAATTGGCTGAGCCTCTTTTCATGTGCTTTTTTAGCCATTTGTATTTCCTGTTTGGAAAATGTCTGTTCAAGTCTTCTGCCCGCTTTTTAACTGGGTTGTCTTTTTATTGTTGAGTTGTAAGATTTCTTTATATATGCTGGATATCAGACCTTTATCAGATATGTTGATTCCAAATACTTTCTCCCTTTGAATAGGCTGCATTGTTACTTTCTCAACAGAGTTCTTTGAAACACAGAAGTTTTCATTTTGAAGAGATCCAGTTTTTCTATTTTTTTTTCTTTCATTGCTAGCACTTTGGGTGTAAAGTTTATGAAACCATTTTCTAGCACAAGATCTCATAGACGCATCCCTACATTTTCTTCTAGGAGTTTTATGGCCCTGGCTCCCATATATAGGTCTTTGATCCATCTTGAGTTAATTTTGTATAGGGTGTGAGATAAGGATCCTCTTTCATTCTTTTGGATATGGATATCTAGTTCTCCCAGCACCATTTTTTGAAGAGAGTATTCTATCCCAGTTGAGTGGACTTGGCAGTCTTGTCAAATATCAGTTGGCTGTAGATATGAGGGTCTATTTCCAAACTCTCAGTTTGGTTCCATTGGTCAATATGTCTATCCTTGTGCCAATACCATGCAGTTTTGACCACTGTAGCTTTGTAATATGCTTTAAAGTCAGCTAGTGTGAGTCCTCCAGGATCATTCTTCTTTTTCAAGATGTTTTTGGATGTTCCGGGCTTTTTACCCTACCAAATATATTTGACAATTGGCTTTTCCATTTCTGCAAAAAAGGCTGTTTGAATTTTTATTGGGATTGCATTGAATCTGTAAATCAATTTGGATAAAATTGTCATCTAATGATATTTAGTCTTCCAGTCTGTGAACATGGAATGTTCTTCCCTTTATTTACGTTTTCTTTGATTTCTTTTAGCAATGTTGTATAGTTTTCTGTGTACAAGTCCTTTACCTCCTTAATTAAGTTTATTCCTAGATATTTTATTCTTTCAGTTGCTGTTGTGAATGGAATTTTTTTCTTGATTTCCTCCTCAGATTGCTCATTCCTAGTGTGAAGATACACTACTGATTTTTGCATGTTGCTCTTGTATCCTGCCACTTTGTTGAACTCATTTATTAGCTCTAGTAGCTTTGTTGTAGATTTTTCAGGACTTTTTATAAATAGGATCATGTCATCTGAAAGTTTTACTTCTTCCATTCCAAATTGGATACCTTTTGTTTCTTTTTCTTGCTTAACTGCTCTAGCAAGAACTTTTAACACAATTTTGAATGAGAAGTGACTGTGGGCATCCTTATCTTGTTCCAGATCTTAGAGGGAAAGCTTTTTTAACACCACTGAGTATGATGTTAGCTGTCAGTTTTTCATATATGCGCTTTTTCATGTTGAGGAAGCTTCCTTCTATTCCTGTCTTTCAAAGTGTTTTTATCAAGAAAGGATGCTGGATTTTTTCAAATGCCTTTTTTGCATCAATGGAGATTATCATGTAATTTTCCTCTTCAATATGTTAATGTGGTATGTTACATTAATTGATTTCTTGTGTTGAACCATCCTTGCATACCTGGGATAAAAACCACTTGATCATAGTGAATAATTCATTCAATGTGTTATTGGATTCAATTTGCAAGTATTTTGTTGAGCATTTTTGCATCTAAGTTCATTAGAAGATTTGTCTGTAATTTTCTTTTCTTGTAGCATCTTTATCTGGCTTTGATATTAGGATAATGTTGGCATCACAGAATGAGTTAGGTAATGTTCCCTCCTTTTTAATTTTTTGGAAGAGTTTGAGTGGGATTGTTATTTGTTCTTTTTGGAATGATTAGTAGAATCACCTGTGAAGATATCTTGTGCTAGGCCTCTTGTGGTCTGCTGCTGCTGCTTTTGTCAGTGTAGGTTGTTCATGTATTTCTAGAAATTCATCCATTTCATCTAAATTGTCCGAATTGCTGGCACACAGTTTTTCATAGTATCCTTTTATGATCCTTTTCAGTTCTATGGGGTCAGTGCTGATGTCCCCTCTCTCATTTCTGATTTTATTTATTTATATCCTCTCTCTTTTTTCTTTGTTAAATCTAGCTAAGGGTCTGTCAATTTTATTAATCTTCCCACAGAACAAGCTTTTGGTTTTGTTAATGATCTCTACTGTTTTTTATTCTCAACTTCATTTAATTCTGCTCTAATCTTTGTTATTTCTTTCCTTCTGTTGCTTTAGGATTAGTTTGCTGTTCTTTTTCTAGTTCCCCCAGATGTGCAGTTAGGTCTTTGATTTTAGCTCTTCATATTTTTTTTTAATGTAGGTGGTTTGGGCTTTACATTTCTTCTCAGCACTGCCTTTGCTACATACCGTAAGTTTTGATATGTTGTGCGCTTGTTTTCATTCTCCTTGAGATATTTACTGATTTCTTTTGCATATTACTCCATGATCCACCGATTGTTTAAAGAGTGTGTTGTATAACTTCCATAATTTGTGAATTTTCCAGTTCTCCACCCATTTTTGGCTTCCAGCTTCATTCCATTGTGGTCAGAGAAAGTGCTTTGTATAATTTCAGCCTTTCTAAATTCATTGAGATTTGTTCTGTGACCTAACATGTGGTCTATCATGGAGAAAGATCCATGAACCCTCAAGAAGAATGTGTATCCTGCTGTTGTAGGCTACAGTGTTCGGTGTAAGTCCCTTAGTTCTAGTTACTTTATCATATTATTTAAGATCTGTTTCTGGGAAGCGGCTGTGGCTCAATCAGTAGGGCTCCCGTTTACCATATGGGAGGCCCTGGGTTCGGTTCCCGGGGCCTCCTGGTGAAGGCAAGCCCGCCCGCACGGCGTGGTTAGCTGACCCAGCGAGCACAAGCAGCAAGGGGGGGATAAATGAATAAATAAATAAAATCTTTAAAAAAAAAAAAAAAAAAAAGAACATGTTTCTTTAAAAAAAAAAAGATGTTTCTTTATTGATCCTCTGTTTAGAGGTTCTGTCTTTTGCAGGAAGTGGTGTATTGAAGTCCCCCACCATTATTGTTGAGGTATCATTTCTTCCCTCAGTTTTGCCAGAGTTTGCCTCATGTATTTTGGGGCACCCTGATTAGGTGCATAAATATTTTAATTGTCCTTCTTCTGGGTAGATAGCCCCTTTTAATAAAATATTGCATCCTTCTTTGTCTCTTACAGCATTTTTGCATTTAAAGTCTATTTTGTCCTATATTAGTATAGCTACCCCTGCTTATTTTTGGTTACTGTTTGTGTGGAAAATCACTTTCAAATTTTCACTTGCAACCTATAGATGGATCATATTTTTATCCATTCTGTCAATCTTGTCTCTTAATTGGGGAGTTTAATCCATTAACATTCAATGTTATTACTGTAAAGGCAGTACTTCCTTCAGCCATTTTATTTTTAGGGTTTTATATGCCATATCCTATTTTTTTTCCTCTTTTTTTCCTTTTGGTCACCCTTACTAATAATCTTATTTTCTGCACTCACCTTCAGACCGCTCTCCTGTCTTTTTCTTTCAGACAATATGATTAGTATGTGTCTCACAGTAGGTCTGTTAGGATTTATTCTCTTTGGAGTACACTACGCTTCCTGGACATGTATATCCATGCTTCTCATAAGAGTTAGGAAATTTCCAGCCATTATTTCCTCAAACACTCCTTCTGACCTTTTCCCCTTCTCTTCTACCTCAGGACACCCATAATGCATATATGTGTTTTTTGTGCTGTCATTCAATTCCCTGAGTCCCTGCTCAATTTTTCCCATTTATTTCAATATCTGTTCTTCTATGTGATTTCAGATTTCCTATCTTTTAATTCGCTATTTTTTTCCCTCTGCCTGTCCAAATCTGCTGTTGTGTGATTCTAGTGTATTTTTATTTATTCTGTTGTACCTTTCATTACCATAAGATCTGTAATTTTTTACGTATGTTTACAATTCCTTCTGTATGCTTACCCAGTGCCATCTTAATATCCTTTATCTCTTCCTTCATCTCCTTGAATTGGTTTAGATTTATGTGGACATCTTTGATTAGTTATTCCAAATTCTGCATCTCCTCTGGCTTTTTAATTTGTTCCTTTGACTGGACCATATATTCTTGTTTCTTAGTATGACTTGAGATTTTTTGCTGATTTCTAGATATCTGTTTATCTTAATGAGTTTTCTCTGGTGGTCAGTTTCTCTCTCTCTTGCCTAAGGTTTTATTGCTCTTTGGCTTTGTGTTAAGGTTCTTCTTTGACACTTGGTTCCACTTACTCCTAAAGTAGATGCATATATATATTTTTTAATATATATTTTTATTAGAGAAGTTGTGAACTTACAAAACAATCATGCACATGTGCTGAATTCCCATACAACACCCCTCCACCAACATACTACATTGTTTCGGAACATTTGTTACAAATTATGAGATAATATCATCAGACTATTACCACTAACTATGGTCTATAGCATACATGTGGTATATTTTCCCATACCCCCCTATTAACAGTACATCTTTGGCATTGTTGCAAGAATATTACAGTATTGCTGGTAACTATCGTCCATAGATTACACATTAATTGTATTTTTCGCATGCCTCTCCACAGTCTTACCACCTTGCGATAATTATGTACATTTCTTCTAGTTCATAGAAGGACATTCTTGTATTTGTACTATTAACCACAATTCTCTTCCAACTCTGGGTTCACTATTTTATTTAGTCCTAGATTATTCTCTAGCTTTCTTTCAATGGATATTTATATCCCCAGACTATCCTTTTTAGCCACAATCCCATTTATAAACCAGCTGCATTAGTTCTACTCACTGTAATGTGTTGTCATCAATTCTATCCACTTCCACACTTTTACAGTCAAGTTAATTAAAACTTTTACATACATTAAGCATCAGTACCTCTTCTCAGTCCTCCTCTTACCTCCTAATAGCCTATACTCTAGGTTTTAACTCCATGCATTTATTCTTTGTATTTAGTTCAAATAGTGAGACCTTGCAATATTTGTCCTTTTGGGTCTCGCTTATTTCACTTAGCATAATGTCTTCAAGGTTCATCCATGTTACCATATGTGGCCCAATTTCATTTCTTCTTACAGCAGCATAGCATTCCGTTGTGTGTGTGTATATATATATATATATATCACGTTTTGTTTATCCATTGATGCATATATATTTTATGAAAAAACACTTTCAAAACTTTTCAAAATTTAAATACTTTAATTTTAATTATTTGGAAAATTAACTTCACTGGAAGCACTTCATTCACTGCCCATGGATGGATCAGTTGAGGTATTGCTGTCATTTGTAAAAAAGTATTCACTTTCTTTTTGTTTATAAATAGCTTCTCTTTAATTTTTTAATTAATTGACTTTATTTTTTAGAACAGTTTTAGGTTTACAGATAAATTGAGCAGATAAATTGTCAGTCAGCAACCTTGCTGTAATGCCTTACAGTTTAGGAAGCTTTTGGTTTTTTGGTTGTGTTTGTGTGTGTGTGAATTGTTTTGGGATTTTCTACATAGAAAATCGTGTCATCTGTGAACAAAAGCAGTTTTATTTCTTCTTTCTGAATACTTTTTCTCTCCTTTTCTTGTTTTATTGCATTAGTAGGTCTTCCAGAACAATGTTGAATAAGCATCAGGAGGGACACCTTTGCCTGTTCCCAGTCTTAGGAGGAAAACATCAAGTACCACACCATTAAGCATTTCTGGGTTTTATGTATATGTTTTTTTTTTTTTTTTTTTTTTACCGGGAGGTACCGGGGATCGAACCCCGGTTTCTCCATATAGTAGACGGACGCCGAACCTCTTGAGCCACATCCGTTTCCCTATGTATATGTTCTTTATCAAGTTAAGGAAGCTCTCCTTTAATCCTAATTTGCTAAGAGACTTTATCAGGAATGGATGTAATAATTTGTCAAATGCTTTCTCAGCTTCTGTGATATGATCGTATGATTCTCCTTCTTTAGCCTATTGGTGTGATAAATTACATTAATTGATTTTTAAACTTTGAACCATTGCATATCTGGAATAAGCTCCATTTAGTCATAGTGGTTAATTATTTTTACACATTGTTGGGATTCAAATTGCTAATATTTTGTTGAGGATTTTTGCATCTATGTTCATGAGAGACATTGGTTTAGTTTTACTTTCTTGTAATATCTTTATCAATTTTGGTATTATAATCATGTTGGTCTCATAGAATGGGTTAGGAAATGTTCCCTCTACTTCTACTTTCCAGAAGCTATTGTCAAGTATTGGTATCATTTCTTCTTTAAATATTTACCAGATTGGGAAGCGGCTGTGGCTCGATCAGTGGGGGGCCCCGGGTTCGGTTCCCGGGGCCTCCTGGTGAGGGCGGGCCCGCCCGCACAGCATGGTTGGCTGACCCGGCGAGCACAGGCAGCAGGGGGGAGATAAATGAATAAATAAATAAAATCTTTAAAATATATATATATATATATTTACCAGAATGTATGAGTAAAACCATCTGGGCCTTGTGCTTTCTGTTTTGGAAGATTATTAATTATTGATTCAATTTTTAAATAGATAAAGCCGTATTCATATTGTCTATTTCTCCTGTGTGAGTTCTGGTAGATTATATCTTTTAGGATATTATTCATTTTATCTAAATTATGAAATTTGTGGGCATAGAGTTGTTTATAATATTCCTTTATTATTTTAATGTCCATAAGATAAGTGGTGGTGATCTCCTCTTTCATTTCTGATGTTAATAATTTGCATCTTCTCTCTTTTTTCTTGGTTACCTTGGATGGCAGTTTATCAACTTGACTGATCTTTTCAAAGAAACACCATTTGGTTTCATTGATTTTCTCTATTGATTTTATGTGTGCAATTGCATAGAACTTTTAATTTTTTCTTTTTTATGTTTTTATAATTTTTCCCTTTTTATTTATGTTCTTCATTATTTTTATTTTTATTCTTTTTTGTAATATTTTAAAGTTTTTGTTCCTTTTTCCTGTTTCTTTAGATTTATATTTCTCTTTCTCTAATTTCCTAAGGTAGAAACTTAGGTTTTTGATTTTTAATCTTTTTTCTTTTCCAATATATACATTAAATGCTGTAAACTGCATTTAATGTATGTATTAAGAATTGCAGGAAAACCAGTTCTTAGACAGAAATCTTGCATCCTTCATATATATGTTCTGTTATTAGATGCATACACATTAAAGATTGTTGTGTCTTCTTGGAGAATTGACCCCCTATCATTATAATTTCCCTCTTTATCCCTGATAATTTTCCTTGTTCTGAAGTCTGCTTTGTCTGAAATTAATTTTGCTGAGTTATATTTTCATTTTCATTTAATTGATATCTTTGTAGTTTCGCTTGACACTTCTTTGACCCATGTGATATTTAGAAGTGTGTTGTTTAATCTTCAAATGTTTTGGGATTTTCCAGTTATCTTTCTTTTATAGATTTCTATTTTAATTCTGTTGGTGTCTGCGAGCATACTTTGTATGATTTCTATTCTTTTAAACATGTTTGGGGATATTTTACAGCCAGAAAATGGTCTGTCCTGGTGAATGTTCATGAGCTTGAGAAGACTGTGTATTCTGCTTTTGTTGGATGAAGTATTATATAAATGTCAATTTTATCCAGTTGATGGATGATGCTGTTCACTTCAACTAAACAGTTCCCTACTGATTTTCTGCCTGCTGGATCTGCTGATTACTGATAGAGTTGTGTTGAAGTTGCCAACCATAATAGTGGATCAATCTGTTTTTCCTTACAGTTCAACAGTTCTGTCAGTTTTTGACTCATGTTTTTGTGGGGATTTTTTGTTTTGTTTTTTGAGGTACTGGGGCCAGGGATTGAATCTGGGACCTCTTATGTGGGAAGCTGGTGCTCAACCACTGAACCACATTGGCTCCCCTGAGTTGGCCTTTTCATTTGTTTGCTTGTTGTTGTTTTTGTTTTTAAGGAGGCACCAGGGACTGAATCCAGGACCTCCTATGTGGGAAGCAGGCACTCAACTGCTTGAGCCACATCTGCTCTTGACTCATGTATTTTTAGGCTGTGTGGTTTGGCATATACAAATAAAGTATGATATATGAATATATTCAATAAAAGTGCTGGGAAAAAAAAGAATTGTCATGTTGTCTTGCAGCATTGACCCCTTTATCATCAGTGATGCTCCTTTTTGTCCCTGATAGTTTTCCTTGTTCTGAAATCTGCTTTGTCTGAAACTAATATTAATACTCTAGTTTTCTGTAGATTTGTGTTAGCATGGTATATCTTTCTCCATTCCTTTACTTTTTGTTGTTGTTGTTGTTGTGTCATCTTGCTGCACCAGCTCTCTGTGTGGCCAGCACTCCATGTGGGCCAGCTCTCTGCTCGGCCCAGCTCACTGCGTGGGCCAGCTTGCCTGTCACCAGAAGGCCCGGGGAATCAAACCTTGGACCTCCTATATGGTAGATGGGAGCCCAATCACTTGAGCCACATCTGTTTCCCTCCATCCCTTTACTTTTAATCTATCTTTGTTTTTATATTTGAAGGGAATTTCTCATGGATGACATCTAGTTCAGTCTTGTTTTTTATCTACTCTGACAGTTTCTTTTAGTGGTGTATTTAGACCATTAACATCTAAAGTGACTATTTATATAGATGTATTAATATCACCATTATATTCATTGTTCTTGTTTTTATGCTTTCTTACTTTCTACTCTTTTTCTGTCTTCTGATTTTAATTGAGCTTTTTGTATGATTCTTATATTAGTGAGCCAAAGGGGTGCTGATGCAAAGTACCAGAAATCTGTTGGCTTTTATAAAGGGTATTTATTTGGGGTAGAAGCTTACAGTCACAAGGCCCTAAAGAGTTCAACTCAAGGTACCATAAGAGGTACTTTGTCTCCCAAAGTCATTGGCCATGTGTTGGAGCAAGATGGTGGGTGATGTCTGTGACGGTTCAGCCTTCCTTCTTCCTCTTAAGGTTCCGTGGTCCCAGCTTCTTCCAGTCTCAGCTGTAGGCTGGTATATGGCTTGTCTCTGTCCCTGGGGCTCTCTTTCTGGGCTCAGCTGCTCAGTTCTCTTCACAAGGTCAGCTGTAGACCATCAGACATCTCTCTTCTCAGGGCCTCTGCTGTTTCCAGTGAGCTGTCTCTCTTCCTCTGTGTTCTTCTTCTCTGTGTCTTTACTTCTGTGTGAGCATCTATTTTATCCCCAAGGGGGCTGGGACTTGATGCTTAGTTGCACTCTAATGACATGGTTGGATCAGAGCCCTAATCTTAACATAATTTAATCAGACATCTCAGCCGAATCTCACACAATCAAAGGGTTTATCACGCTAGAGGAACCAACAGTTTACAAACATAATCTATATTTCTTTTTGGAATTCATAAATAATATCAAACTGCTACAATTCTATTTCCTCTCCTCTCTTAGCATGTCAATTATACTTCTTTTTAAATTTTTTAGTGGCTTGTTCTAGAGTTTGCAGTATGCATTTACAACTAGTCTAAATCCACTTTCAAATTAGGGCAGTAATTTATAACAGAGTATTCCCAGCTCTTCCCTACCATCCCTTATAATATTGCTGTCATTCATGTCACTTATCCATAAGCTATAATAACCCAAAATACATTGTTGCTCTTATTATTCTGAATAAACTATTATCTATTAGATGAATTAAGAATAAGGAAAATATAAGATTTAATTTTACTTTCATTTATACCTCTGCTAAAGCTCTTCCTTTTCCTCTAGTGTCCTTGTTTTTGTCCCTCCTGCTGTCTTTGTGTTTTCTTAGAAACTCCTTCTTAAATAGAGTCTGTGTCTTGGAGTTCTCTCAGTTGAATCCACTATTATTATACTAGAATCCTGTGGATGTGATAGTAAGGTGCTGGGGAAAAGAGTTCTGTAATCTTATAATTAATTACCTGTTTTCTGGGTAGGCTAGAATCCCTGGTATGTGGCCTTCACACCTTAGCCGTTATTTTTCCTTTCCCATATGTGAGCCTGGAAGGTCAGAGGAACTCCAGCTGTCCTAGTTGTCCTGCTCCTAGGTCAGAGGAGGCTCCGGCAAAGTAGTTAGCCCTGAAGTAATCACTAAGAACAGAGCACTCTGGAGTTACTTCAGAATGGCTACCTTTCCCCTGGGTATATTTTCAGAATGGTGACTTTCCCCCTCCTCCTGCCTGAAACCTCAAGGGAATTTTCTCCATTTTTAAAATGAAGAACCTGCCAGATTTCAGGAGTTAAAGCTTATGAAATTGTGGGGGTACTTCTAAGAACATGACCCCCGGAGTTTTAACTCTCAAGCTAGTCCACCCAAAGCTTCAAGAATTCACCAATTTCCGTGTCAGTGTTCCTACCAGTTGCCAGCTCCAGCAGTGGTTTCTGCTTCCAGTTGCGCTATGATTCTCTGTATTCACCTGTCTCTCCAGTTTGGGAGGTCAGCGGTTTATCCCATTACTTCAGTTCTCTTGTCACTTTAATAAGAGTTGTTGATTTTCAATTTGTCAAGTTTTTTTTCTTACTGTGAGGATAGGAGTGACATTCTAGTTCTTTTTTTTGCCAGAGCAGTAACCTTAATTTTTTTATTGAATAGGTTTTTAAATTAGAAAATAATACATGCTCATGGAATACCATAGAGAATAAGAAGATTAAGTAAGTTTTCCCACTAGTCCATTCCAAACTTGTTGTGGTCTGTATTAGTTAGCCAAAGGGGTGTTGATACAAAGTAGCAGAAATCTCTTGGCTTTTATAAAGGGTATTTATTTGGGATAGAAGCTTACAGTTACCAGGCCATAAAGAGTCCAACTCAAGGTTACTTTCTCACTAAACTCTGTTGCCACGTGTTAAAGCAAGATGGCTGGAGACATCTATGAAGGTTCAGCCTTCCTCTTCCTATTAAGGCTTTGTGGGCACAGCTTCTTCTGATCTCAGCTGTAGGCTGGAGGGCTCATTTCCTTCTGGGCCTTCTCAGCTGCTCAGGGCTCTGTTCTCTTCAGCTGCAAACTATCAGGCAAATGGCTGGTCTCTCCCCAGGGCCACAGGATCAGAGTCTTCTTCTGTGTCTATGGAGCACTCACGTATCTTCTGTCTCCTTGACTGAGTGTCCTTTTATATAGCCCAGCAAGAGGGCAGGGACTCACCCCTGCACCCCCTAATGACGAGGTCGAATCAAAGCCCTAATTTTGATATAATCAAGTAAACATAAAGCTTTTGAATTTAAGTCAATCAAAGGGTGTATCATGCCCAGAACAACAGACCAGTTTACAAACATAATCAATATCTCTTTTTTGGGATTCATAAATAATATCAAACTGCCACATGGTCCCTCCCAATGTGTTAGCATTGTCAACAATTTCTTGGGTATTCCTAAGGACATTTTCTCTGTATATGAACAAATATATGTATATATTTTTATTTATATTTGTGTGGGTATATATAGAATTTTTAAACCCAGATGGAATCATGTCATATAATATATTATTATTTAATTTTGTGTGTACTTTATTACTTTATGACATTGAAAATGTGTCTTGGGTGTCTGTCCAGATAAGTGCAGATAATGCTACCTTATTTGTTTTAGCAGATGCTTACTATTTATTGTATAATGGTATAATTGCTAAAGTCAAACATAATTATATATTTTAACTCCGTTAACAATCTGAATATGTTTTTATTTATTGACAGTTTACTTCATTTAAAATTCATCATAGGAAAATTCATTTTTCTCTGTGATATGAAATTTAATACTTTGACTATCTTTCAGTTTATATTAGCCTATCATTTCTAGCCTAATTAAGCCATGCTTTACAAGATTATGAAATTTCTCCCTGAGCTTATTGGTTGCATATCCCCTATAAAACAATTTAATAATGTTTTTACATTATTACATTCATAAATTTTCAGTAAGTTACATGTGCCTTCTATAATTTAATTATAAAACTTTATAAAACTATTTTAATAAATATCAAATACCCACTGCCAGCATTCATATTCAGAGAATAGGTGCTTAACTGGCAGGATAGCAGGATAGGATTTGTAATGTTTTAATAATTCAGCAGGACTTTCTAGCACCATTGGTAAACATACTATTACTTCAGCAAGATTTTAAAAGTATTTCTTAACTCCCTACTTGTACTTGGGATTGTATAAAAGTAATTCATTCATCCCTTAGTTACAATAGGGATATTAGGAAAATTAAATACATGGATATACTTATTTATGGTTAACAAATGCATTTATTAGTCTACTTAATGAGAAGTGAGTCATGGAAGGTTCATGTTTAGATAGAATAGGATCATATATAATATTATTTCTTTATTCAAAAATATTTCATTACAGGGGTAGGATTTTCCAGAAGCATATATATTCTGAAAAGATTTTTTTATAATTTTTTTTTACTTAGAAAAATATTTAGAGGTGGAAATAAGATTTCTAATATACGTTGTTGAGTAATTTGACTAGGAGTATATGGCAAGTCAAAATTTCTGGTTGTAAGCTGCATGAGTTGATTGTGGTTCTCAAAGATAAAAGTATTAATGGGAGGCTGGAGATTGGGCAGTGAACTTGGAAGCCACACAGATACCAAGGTAGTTCTGAAAGGCCAAAAAGTGAGGAGTATAACAACCATCTTTTAGCAAGAACTACCCCACCAGGATTTGCTCACCGTTGCTGCCACTGGACGCTTCTGCAACTAAAGAGTAAATCCCTTTGTCTTTGCTTCACAAAATCCCCCAGAGGATCCAGGTCCCTTGCCCATGCCATGGTTGCCAGAGGTTAGGGAGAGGAAGGATCTCCCTAGTTCTTTGTCCATAGGCATTATGCAGATAGAGTATAAATGATGGCTGGGATCATCAAGGAAAAACATGCAGTAACATGAGTGTTTATAATGGAAGGACCTGAGCCAGTCCAAAGGGTCTTTCCTTGAGAAAGACATCTGAATTGAGGTCTGAAGGATGAGTTTAATTGGGTGAGAGAGGGGTGGACAGTCCCAGCAGAGGGAAGGCCTGTGTTGGGAGGGAACATGGCCTTTGCCAGTGTTGCTTGGTGTCATTTCCAAGTCCTTTAAAGTACACGCTAGTTCATTCTGGAAAACAATTGCCATTTATATATTTCTTAATAGCTTATATAGCACCTTCACACGCTTCATCTAATGCTTGATACCATATTGTTATTCATGTATTACAGATACGGAAACTGAGCGATAGAGAGGTTAACTATCTTGCTCCTGGTTACATGCATGAAAAGTTTAAGAATTTTAGAGTTTTGCATAGGTCCTTTACTAGTAAATTATTTCCTTTCACTATTCCACATTACTAAATATAGCAGCATTAAAAGAATTTATCATGTTATTTCTAGGGAATATTTCTAAATAATGGGTTTACTTTAATTATGGCATGCCTTGTGGCACAGAGGTTTGCTACCTTTGAAAGTAGCAATCATATTTTATTTATATTTTTTGTATTCTCTAAAGGACCAAGCATAACTCCTTATACATTATAGTTAGAAACTTTTTGAATGAATGAATAGCCTACAGAGGTCTTTTAATATTCTTATGTACATTGCACTTTGAAACATGTGAAACATGAATCCATGGTAATGGTAGATGTGATGACATGATTACAAACTAATAAGATAGTGAAGGAAAAAAAAATCATGGTAGTGGAGCCTGGGAAATCATTTGATTTTTGGCAAGGGTGAGATAAAGATACTCTAAAGCCAACAGAGTGAGTGTAATAATATATTTTGCTTATGAATTGTTGAAACTGTTCTGGCAGAGTGAAAATAGTGGAAGGTCAAAATAGCATTCTTCTCTTTCCCTTAGAGAAGCTGACAATACATTTATTGTGGTGTCAGATTATCTGACAGTACCTCAAAGTCAGCATAAGAAATAAAGATGATGACTTTAGAAACAGTAATAAAATGAAGTTACTAAAATTTCCTGCACAAGTACATCTAGAATGTATTTGAGGAGATTGTATAATACATTTAGCAAGTGACAGAAATTGATGATCCTACAGTACTGTCATTTACAGGCCAACGTAAAGACAAAAGCATCTTTGAACAGTTGTGTGAATATCCTGCAAACCTTACAGGGGGGTAATATACAGATCATGAGCACGTGAATTGTCTGCCATAAAGTTTGTAGCTTCAAAATACTTCCACTAAAATGATTCCTTGCTAATGTGGGTTGTTTCAAGAAAATATCTCTCAAAATAATTTTGAGTTAAAAATAGACCTATTCTCTAATTTTAGTGACATAATTTTTCCTTCTGTTAGAGGTAAAGTTTTTTGTTTGTTGCTTATTTGTTTTAATATCACCTGCATTCTATTATCTTTATTTTATGAATTTCAAAAAAGAAGATTCTGCAACCCTCATTAACAGTACATCCTGGTGTTTAATACTTTTAATGATAGTTAAAAGTATTACTATCTTTCTTGCTACCATTTATTTTTTATGTTTTTCTTTAATCTCAGTATAGGTAAATAGTTTGTCACTCTTGGCTTTACACGGACTTTTCATATTCCTAAGAATTGCTCTTCCTCAGACTCACTAGCCCTGGTCCCCTCTAACCCTAAAAGTTTCATTTTCTAAATATTATTCTCTTTTGGAGACGAACTCCCTGTTGTTTCTCAAGTATTTCATGGATCTATTAAATAGTGGAGACATGAACACAACTAAAAAGACATTGCTGGACTAGAATATCTACTTATATGAAATTTTTAAAATTTTTTTCATAATTTTGACTAAGGACTGCTAAGTAGCAATTAATTTACACAATAGGACATTATGAGAAAATAAAAATGGTTAAACACTGATAACATGAATGACCCTAGGGGTCTTTAACATGATAGTGATCCCACATGTGACTAACAGCATGGATTAGTGGTTAAGAGGTTGACTATGTTGACTGTCTCTCTTTTTTACTTATTTATTTAACAGGGTATCTCAGACAAATTATAATAACTCCTTATCCATAATATCTGATAAATATTTAGTATCTACTTCAGACAGCTAGTGAGGATTAAATTAGTTAAGTCATATAAAACTCTTACAACATATTATGTGTTCCATAAAATGTTAACTACTATTTTGATTATCTTTTGAGAATGATTTAGGCAAAGGGATAACAACTGCATGTAGATCCATTTATCTTCCAAGACTTAAAGATAAGAAAACTGAAGCAAAGAGACAAATGCCTAAATTCACAGTAGAAATAAGGGCAGAAACAAAAAATATATATTTGTCCTTTTGCCCTTTTATCATAATTACCATTTTAATCTAAAATTTCACCTTGTCAGCTATTAATCTTGCCAGTCTTGTTTTCATTTTATATGCATATGCTAATAGAGTATTCTTTTTGGTGGGTATCCATTACTCTTCCTCTGTGGCTAATTAGTCTTAGCCAGACATAGTAATCCCATTCCTTCTGCTAATGATTTCAAAGTCATTTTTTTAAAGGATTTTCTTCACATGATATTAAAAAGTACAGTTTATGTCAAGGGTGAAAGAAAAGATAATTAGAAAGACATGCTTCCAAAGGGACATTTATTTCTCCTTTCATGATATTTCCTTCCATGTGAAGAGCATCCATTAGAACAGCAGTTCTTAAAATTTTTTGGTGTCAAGGCTCTTTTTCACTCTTAAAATTTACTGAGGACCCCAAGGAGGTTTTGGTTATGTGGGTTATATCTATTAATATTTACCATATTAGAAATTAAAACTTTTTTTTTTCAAAATATTTGCCTATTTTTAAATAGAAGTAGTAAATCCATTATATGTTAACATAAATAGTACATTTTTATGAAAAACTATTGGCAAAACAATTTAGTGAGAAGGTTGGCATTGCATCACATCTTTGCAAATCTTGACTGTCTGGTATAATAGAAAATAGCTGAATTCTCATATCTGATTATGAATTGTCTGGTCTTCTTCTCCTTTATTCAAATGTTGTAGGGGCAAGAAGCCTATTTGGGGAGGTTTTGATTATTAAAATGTCTGTGGTTGGGTAGGTAAGTCTCATTCTAGAATGCAGTGTTAGGAAGTCCATTGTTACTGCATGTCTAAATCACATCCTCCAATCCATTTTCATTAGCAATAAAACTGACTTCTTTTCTTTATTGTGGGTTTACAAAAAGAAAAATCATGCATAAAATACAGGATTCCCATACACCACTCCACCGCCAACACATTGAGTTGGTATGGAACATACAATTGATGATATAAAGCTGATATCTTAATCACAATTGGCCTGAATTCTTTGTCTCTAAATTGGTTCTAAACTCAGGGAAATGCAGATGTTATTCAACATTAAAATAGTACCATTCTGCTGATGGTCAAAACAAAGAAGAAATCTAACAGTATTTAGCTGATAATGTTTTGGAAAGATTGACATTTTAGCAATGGGTATCTCAAGTACATTTAAAAAGTTATATGTTGATGTGAGACAACTAACATACTAACAAACTAACAAGTGATAGAACTAGGATATGAACCCAAGCAGTCTAATCAAGTACTTTTAGTCTGATCTAATAATCTGATACCTGGCCAGTGCCCTGAAGAATTGTTTCTGTAATTACTTCACTATAGGACACATTGTGTGTAAATATATTAGAAGCTGCAGAATGATTGTTTTCTTAAGATTATTGTGTGATTGTCATGCTTACAAAGATTATTTTTAGAGTTCTGTCAGTTAGGCTTTGTGAGTTAGCATTTTCTCTTTTCTTCCTCTAGAAGACAACAAAGGCATCAAGGAAAGTTGGAAGGAAGGGATTAAAAATTCCATTTTCAGAATTATAAGAGGCAGATATAATTCACAGACTTTAAAATATGTGTACAGTAGAAATAGTACTGAAAGAAGTGACTAGAAATGTAGAGGTTGAGACTCAGAAGGGGCAGATCACCAGTGAGCATACACATTGTGAAAGTGAGAGCACTGACAAAAAAGGCAAAAGTTGTGTAATCTATATTCCCTGCTTACAATAAATAGGGAAATTACAGGGAAGAGTGCTGACAGCAAAAGATTTTCTGGATCCAGTTTTATTCAGGAAGGTAGACATGTGATTCTTTTCTACCCAAAGAAACATAGATTTGATGAGCCATGTTTTGTGGGGAACAAAAAGTCATTCCCTGTAATACCAGAAGAGAAACCATTTGATTGAGAAGCCTAGAAAGCTACCCTGGTCTTCCTCCCCTTGGCACCTCCTGTGAAATAGGTGATCTAGCAAATTTTACCTCATTCAGAAATGAGTATTGAAACGATTCTGTGTAGGAAGATCCCAGTGCAGAAATGCTAGAAATAAGAAAAGAAATGTTAATATAATAAGGTGAGACAGTAGGGGGAGATAAAATATGAGTTTACAAAACTAAGGAAAGAGAGAGAAAAAAAAAAAAACATCATAGAAATGAAGATAGCACTGAAAAGAGCTCAAGAAAAAACAGACACTTTAAAAAATAAAAGAGACAGGGGTGATAGAAATGAGGAAATTAAGAAAAATGAAACAGTGAGTTTTTAAGGATGAGAAATTATGATTGTAGAGGATAGTAAAAGGAGATCCAAGGTATTTGTATTTAGAATCTTAAAGAAGAAAACAAAACAATGGAACTGAACAAAAATTTAAAGTTAATATTCAAGAAGACTTTCTTGAAGTAAAAGTAGACTTTGAAACATTTTGACAAAGCAAACTGTGTGCCAAGAAAAACTGACCCAGAACAATCATCAATATGCCATATCCTAGAAATTATTAAGCTTAAAAGATGAAGTAAGGATCCTTTTGACAGGCAATCATATAGTCTCTAATAAAGAGGAAGAATTCAGGTTGGCCTCACGGTCACTGCCTTTAGATATAGAGTAATCCTTATAAGATTCTCAGGGGAAGAAAGGAAGATCCATGAGTTCTATGTCCAGCCAAACTGTCTTGTATAATACTTTACAAACCATATTGAACATGTAAGAACTTGGAGAACCGTTTTCTCAGGAATATTTTTTAAGGAAACCAACTTCAGCCAATCAAGAGATGACTGGAGAAACTAAGACAACAGGACTATCAGTGATTACCCAGTGTATTTAAATGTTGAATTAAGACTAGAAAAAAGAATGTGGATTAGGGTGACAGAGCAGAATGTAAATGCTGTATTTCCTGACAATGAGGGAAAAAAAGAAGATCTGTGTCCCATAGATTCTGTTACAGTTTTGTGTTACTGTTATTTCCTAGGTGTTTTACAGTTTAAAATATATTTGTTGACCAGTGTGTTATTTAAGAAGGAGTTTCATTTTTTTGTTTTGGTTTTCCTTTTTAATTTCAGAGGGAAGGGCCTTTTGATTTTCTGATTGTCTAGTCAGCAAACAACATTGAATCTGGGTGTGTAGTCTTTTAAAAATATTTGTTAGCAATCAAGATGGATTGGCACTCAGCCTCAAGTCTAGCCTCTTTCTAGTGTTTCCTTCTGCTATAGAAGTTGTAAAGCCAAGTTCACAGACTCCTACTGAGAAGTTGGAAAGCTAAGTTCGTAGACACCCTTGCAGCTAGAGTAATGGATGTAAATTAGCTTCTACTAACTAGGTGCACTTTTGCAAGATTGGAAGATAGAAGCACTCTGTTGCTCAATTCTTGTATTAAATCCTTTTTAGCTTAACATAGGTAGTTTGGTGACTATTTTCTACAACCAAACTAGGACTAGGACAGTGACTTAATTTTGAATGCCTCACGCTACCATATCTTCATGCTATATTTGTTTTATATCACTATGTTTCATATTTCCTTATTAAGTAGATTTTACAAATACTGAGCTTTTTCCCTTTTTCTTTTAAGCTATTGCAGCTAATTGCAAAATCCCAATTAACTTCACTGAGTGGTGTGGCACAAAAGAATTACTTCAACATTTTGGATAAAATCGTTCAAAAGGGTAAGATGATTACTGATATTTTTAATAATCTAAAACTTAATTAGAAATTTGGTGCAAAAAGATAGGATTTTTCTTTTCTCTCTCCCTCCCTCCCCCAGTAGGTATGCTGTCAAAACTAATAATGTCAAATAATGGGATAGTGTTAGGAATACAGGTCAGTCTCTCCAGTTCTTAATGTTCTATGGTACTATTTTTTACTTGTTTTTTTAGTTGCTTTGCATACAAAAGGGTATATTATAATAACAAAGATAATTTAATCCCTGAGTTTTAAAAATATATTCTACTTTCTCATTGCTGAACAGTTACTGTTCATTTTAGATGTATAATATTCTCAAAAGTAGCAAAGTTGTAACTTATTCAGGCATCAAACAAGACAATAAATTCTTTTTAGTTTAATGAGTTGTACCTTGTGGCTTCTAGTAAATGGAACTTTAAATTTCACACCAAAAGTTTATGCATGTATAAGAATTTATGACTATATCTATAAGCCATTTTTAATATTACTTCATTTATGATAAATAAAAATGGAAATTTTCATTAAAAATGGGAATTTTAAAGGCAAAATTGTAGACCCAACTGCAAATATACTATCAGGCAAAATTTTAAAGTTTTTAAAAATCTCATCACACTTGTGATATCTCAAAAATGATAATTAGATATTTTTTAAAGGTGGTGGTAAATTCCAAATATCAATCTACAGTTTTGTTTTTGTTTATTCCAGTTCTCGATGACCACCAAAATCCTCGCTTAATCAAAGATCTTCTCCAGGATCTAAGCTCTACACTTTGTATTCTTATTAGAGGAGTAGGGAAGTCCGTACTGGTGGGAAATATCAATATTTGGATTTGCCGATTAGAAACTATCCTCACCTGGCAACAGCAGCTACAGAATCTTCAGATGACCAAGGTATAAATTTCTTGACCTAAAATTATTATATTCTGTTTTTATATTACAAAAGTCATGACCTCATCTAAGCATATGTGAAAGACATCACAGCTTTTTGAAAGAATCTTTTATTCTTGCAAGTATTAATTAGATTGTTTTAAGATGAATTAGGGCCAAAAAAAACTTTAATGGCTTATAGTTGTTATTAGAACAGTGGAATGGTAATCATTAAACAGAGCTGATCTTATGGGTGATTAGGTGGTATATTAATTTACCTTTAGAGGCTGCTAAAATAACATTCAATAAATTAAGACTAAATTGTATTGCCAGTAATTCTCCATATATCTAGTTATTGCTTCTTCAGGGTTTTTTTGTTTTTGTTTTTGTTTTTTTTCTCGTTTGCTATCTTTTCTTTGTGTGTGGGTATGGGTATATACTTCATAGCCCTTTAGCAATTGTGAACATGAGAAAATAGAAGTTACCATTCATATCAGTTTTTGCTATTTTTTAAATTTATTCTGGTAAATTGTTGAATAAGAAAAATTTTAAGACCTTTAACCAAATTAAGTGTTACATTGTGTTTAATCTGTCTCTGGTATTATCTAGGAGAAAGAGTAAATTGTATAAGTATCTTAATGGCCTAAATTTTTCTCCAAATTGTATTTCTGATAGTGTTAGGATTACCATTTATCACTGACACACTTATGTTCCACGTAAAGGTAGTTGTTTTCAAAACTAACCATGGAATACCTTAATTTTTGGTGGTTTATTTGGCCCCTAAATATAGGCTTTACACAGAGAGTGGTGATTCCCTAATTCCTAGGAGAAAATCATCATTAATAATCTAACATTCAGTGACACTAAGAGCTAACAAATTTGAAAGCAACATCAGATTGTTCATGTGTCTTACAAGTGGCACTACAAGTAATTCAGAGGTCTCTAAAACCTGACTCTATCCTATCTCACCTCACTCCCCACATATAAGTGAATTGTATTATGAAGTTCATTTGTAAGTTATTTAAAGCATGCACTATAGTTTGCTATAGAAACATTGATATAAATGACCAGGCCACATGCCCCAAATCCCATTTGTCCTTAATGTAGCTAATTTGTACTACTGAAAATATCTTAGCTAATGGGCCTCCAGGGAGAGAGTGAAGTATGAAGTTGTCAACGTGGGTTTTTAATAGTCAGGATCTCTAAGGAAGGGAATGTTTGGGAAAGACTAGGAAAAACACTTTCTGGTCTGACTGGGAAGTTCCAGGCAGGGCTTAAGATGCTGTGCATGATTACAAGAGAAATGTAAATTGATGACAGCCGTAGGCCAGTAGAGATAGCAAAGAAACTCCAAGGATAGGGGCCAGCATATATCACAAAGGGAAGGGAAAGAAGAAAGCAAAGCAGAGTCTTTCATCTTTGCCTAGTACTGTGGCAGAGCAAGAGAAGTATAAATGTATAATAGATCAGAAAGCTTCTTTTTGGATTATCACTTTCATTTACACTAACTTGGAAGAAAAGCAAACAGAAGAATAATGGTAAATATATATTATCCCAAACAGCTTAAACTCTACTAGCCATACTCAAAGGGGCTAATAGCCACTACAATTAGAAGGAAATGGCTAGGAAGAATGCCTGCTGTTTTTAGCCTAAGATATATAACCAAACTCTGACAAAGCACACTTAGGTAGCATTATCTTCCTGCCTCAGCTGGAAATAACTGGTGTAACTGTACTATCATTTTGGCTAAATAGAAAAAATAA
The DNA here is from genome assembly GCA_026826555.1 of Tolypeutes matacus. Lineage (NCBI taxonomy): Eukaryota > Metazoa > Chordata > Mammalia > Cingulata > Chlamyphoridae > Tolypeutes > Tolypeutes matacus. The sequence continues at coordinate 7,550,626 of JAKSZT010054462.1, read as the reverse complement.
GGTACAAAAATGCATGACTCATGAGTTGCTATAAGCCTAATTACACTTTCGGAATGCTCATCTTGTGTCTTCCCTGGTTATATATGTATACACACACACACACACACACACAATATAATAGGAGAGAAAATGGGTAGAAGCACATTTGACTGTCACATGTGTTGAATTTCTTTGTGATGACTGGCATTTCTGAACCCAGTGCCCTGCTTCCACTCTTGTTTTGTATTATCATACACTTGTATGAGTTGGTCAGAAGATTTTTACTTTTCTGTAAATATTATTTGAAGTCAACAGAAGGAGCTCTTTATAGTGTCACAAACTTCAGCTGCATTTTGTAGATTTACATGTGATGGTTAAGTTCATGTGTCAACATGGCTAGATTATGGTGTCCAGTTGTTTGGTCAAGCAAGCACTGGTCTGATTGTTATTGTGAGGGTGTTTCATGGATTTAAATCATTAGTCAGTTGATTGTATCTATGACTGATCAAAAAAGATTACCTTCAGCAATGAGAGAAGTATCATCCAACTAATTGAAGGCCTTAAAGGGAGAACTGATAATTTCAGTAGTCAGAAAGAATTTCTGTCTCTGCTTCAGTCAGCCAGCTTCACCTGGGGAATTCATTGAAACCTTCATCAGAGTTCCCAACTTGAGGCCTGCCGTACAGAATTTGGACTTGTCAATCTCCAAGGCCTCATGAGCCAATTCCTATAATAAATCTCTTAATATATAGATTTTATATATTAAGATTATCTATTAATATATATATATATATGTATGTATGTATGTATGTATATAAACGTTAAGGATATATATAATATTGATTCAGCCAGATTAGTCTGAGGCCGCTTAATTTAATAAGCCCTGATCTTATAAATTGCTGGCTAATGGTGAATTGCTGCCTTATGTTTATTCATAGTCAATTTTAATGTGACACAGGCAGTCAGGGGGTAGAATAGTAATAGCCAAGAACTTCCATAGATCATTGATAAGTCAAAAGTCCAAGAGCATAATCTGCAATTAAATTCAACTCAATCTCATAGAATGTGGTTGCCAATTTTCTCCAGCAAACCAACGTTCTTCTTTCTCTTCTGAATTCTTCTGACAAAAGATATCTTGCTAACCCTTAAGTCTTAATTCTCATATTCCCAGAATATGAGAAGCTTAATATATTTTAGTGTGAAGAGTTTCTAAGTACATCAGAAATCCTTCTCATAGTTATAATCCAAAATTTTATCAGCTCTTACAATTTAATGAGATTTACTCATACCTATGGTGAACTTCATTTATTTGTATGCACACTTTTAGGGGATAAAATCTATCACTACTCATTAAAAAGCTCTACACCACCCTGATATCATTGCCATGTGAAACAATAACTGATGTTTTGCTACAGTGGACAGAAACTCTATCTCTCATTACCAAGCTATGAGTTAATCTTTTTTAAAACTTTCTTATGAAAAAAAAGTGAAAAATACCTAGACTTCAAATTCATTCACAAGTAGATAGGGCATTAACCATAGATAAGGAGACAGGGGCAATAAAGAAAACTAAAACTAAAATCAAATAATTTTGTGTTTATATTTCTAATGAAGTTGGTAGAGCTTTCATGCTTAATTAAGAAGCTTCGTTTTTATGGTTTATTCTTATTAAAAGGCAAATGAAAAGCTAGAAGATTGTTTTTTAATCCTTTTACACAAGTGTTGTGCTTTACTGAAAAATGGAAACCTAGGTTACTGGGTGAGTGGTTGATAGGATTGATTAGCACCCTGCAGTCTCTCCAAATGTTAGAAGTGTTAACATGTATTTAAAATAAAAAGTTACATACCATAGCATATACTGAAAACTCACCCCCCTGGAGTATTTAGGCTTGTTATTTTTCTTAAGACATTATCTTGTTAACGTAAGTAGTCTGTGTATGTATGAAAAAAGAAATCCTAGACCTCTTTTCCCTTTATACTCTTCTAAAGCAGATATACTATGTTTTTCAAGTTGCATTTGAAAGTATAATAGTGCTGATAAATTTGAAGTGCTTTAATATTTATACCTCCTTTTATCTTCCCTGTGACCCAGTTAGGGTAGAAAATGCAAATATTTACTCATTTGTTAATTTACTCAATAAATATTTATTAGCTAATGCTCATATTCCAGGTCCATAGTGAGGTAGGATACATAGATTAATAGATGTGGCCTTTACCGTACAGGAGCTCATAGTACCCCAAGGGAGATAGTCACGAAGTGAACAATGACAATTCACGATTGGGATTTGGGTATTACAATAGAGATATGTACACAGTGCTGTTGAAGAGTTACATTATTTCACCAAGGTCCTAACATTGTATGTGGACCTTAAAGAATGAGTAGAAATTGTCCAAGTGATGGTGTGCTGGTAAGTGTTTAATAACTGGCTCTGTGGACAAAAGCCCTGATCTGTATAGTATTTGCCAGTTTCCCACCATGGATGATTTCAAGCTACCACCAAGTCACTGACACACAAAATTCCTGAAAATATCAATATTGTCTCTTGTGAGCCAGCATAGGCTGGCCCCCACATGCCACTCCCTGCAAAATTAGAGGATATAAGGATCTTGCAGGCAAAGAAAACTGCCTGGCCAAAGGCATGGCAACCTGTTTTGCATTTAGGGAATATTACAGAGTTTGGTGTACCTAATGATTAGAATGCTTGGAAGAAGGTGCAAGAGATGAGGCAAGGGAAAGATCTTAAGGCCAGATTGCAGGGTGCCTCAGAGTATACACTTTAGCTTGTGGGCATTAAAGAGCCTTTGTTATTTTAAGCAGAAGAGTCACATGAGACATCTGTGTTTTAGGTGCCAGTATGAAGCATGGATTGGGAGAGGACTAGCCTGATTGGAGGAAACCAAACCCCCATTGCACTTGAACTGTCCTGAGGAAGTAACTGGGTAAAAAGGGCAGTATGAATTTGGGAGATGTTTTAGAAAAAGATTAGATAGTACTTGATTCCTTATTTGAAGTGGGCTTAAGGGAAAAGAAAAATCAAAGTTGAATTAAAAGTTTCTAGCTTAGGTAGGTAGGAGAAATGTTCTCCCATAAAGGAACATGGCAGAGCAGTTAGGAACACAGACTTAGTACCAGGCAGCTTGGTTTGGAATAGTGGATCCATCATACTCTTAGGTGAATGACCTTGGGCACGTCACTTTAACTGTTTCTCAGTTTTCTTATATGTAAAATGGAATAATAGTGTACATTGATATCTTAGGTTGCCAGGGCTCTATGGCAAATACCACCAATAGGTTCAACAACAAGAATTTATTGGTTCACAGTTTGGAGCTAGATGTTTAAAATCAAGATATTGGCAAAGCCATCTTTCTCCCAGGGTCAGTAGCATTGTGGTGATGGCAGGCCTCTGTCAAACAGTGACCTCTCTCTTCTCTGTCTTCTACTGACTTCTGGCTTCTCTGATTGACTGTGTCTGAATTTCCTCACTTTATAAAGCCTCCAGTCATATGGATTAAGTCCCACCCGGATTCAGTTTGACCATACATTAACTAATTGTAACATCTTCAGAAGGTCCTCTTTTCAAAAGGATTCATACCCATGGGAACACAGATTAAGATTTAAACATGTCTTTTTTTAGGGGACATGATTCAATCCCCAATCTCCAACAGTCCTCATAGGGTTGAAAAAGAAGATAAAATAACTAATATTAGTAAAAGTGCTTTCAAAGAGAAATGGAAATCATTGTGATATTTGGAAAGAATAGCTGATACTATCCCATAGCAAGAAAAGAGTAAGTATTGTCTCTCATTACAGTCAGTCATTGCACTTATGGAAAAGTATCATGATAGTGAAAATCATTTAGTGAATCAGTGGCAATGGCTGAGCTAAAAATGCAGTGTGATATCTGACATATTGTCTAGCAAAAGATTTTTGTGCCACTTCATGTTTGAATGGCAAAATATAGTTTAGATGAAAAATTTTGGCATTTCTGCTGTATTCTCTTGTTTATAGTCATAGCAGAAACTGAAAACCTAGATGCTATCAGAAAAGCCAGATGCCAATTTGTCATACAAAAATCTACATTTCCTTACAAAAAGCAAGGATTTTTCTACCACTTCATTCCACCTTAAGCTTTCTGATTTAGCAACAGAATTGTTACAAATTCCCATCTGGTATAGAAATTTCTCTCAGTATGAAGAAAAATGAAGCACCCATTCATAATGAGATTTAATTCTTGCGATAGTGCAATGACTATTATATGAATGTAAATTTCCATGCACTTTATCTTCTATATGGATTCTCTGCCATATGCTAGACAATAAAGATGAAATTACTGGATAAATCTTGAGTAAAACACGCTTAGACTAGTCAGTAGTGACCATTCATTCATCTCCTCATTCAGAGAACATTTGCTGAGTGCCCACAGGCACTGTGCTAGATACTGAGGACATGATGCCTGTTGGAACTGTGCAGCACAGTAGCCCCCATTGAGACCGAACTGCTGCCCTAAGAGTGACTCACAGTCTAGTGTGGAGACAGATACAAACAAGGGTAATGAAATGAAAAGTGAAGGGAATTGCTATTATAAACATTAAAGGGCCATGAAAGCACTGATATATTCTACAGAAATCACACAACTATGTTCAAATTGTGAGATTCTTTCATAAATCGTCAGCAAATGAGGCCCTACTGGGTGTCTAACAGTGTGCTTAATACACATTGATAAAATAGAAGTGTAATTCAAAATCAGCCATCAGAATTAGTCTGTCTTTTCTGTTTCCCAGCTTGGAAGCACAATTAAGTATCCTACTGCAATTTTAATTTTTCGTAGTTCTAAGAAAGTATTTTCTTAGGTAAGACTGGAAAGCAGTAAGAAGAAAATGGGTAAATGACAAAACACATTGGACTTCCCCATTCAGTCACCTCTAGCTGCACCACATTCGTTCCTGGTCTGCCCCCATTTAGGTCAGACAGTCTCTAGGACCAAACTCAAGGAATTCGTTCTAGCCAGAAATGTACCATTGTGTATATTTCTCCATCATGTAGTGGGACCAGGGCGATAGACAAGGACAAAAAAATCAAAAGGTCAGCCCTAGCATCTTAATGCCTATAAGAATATAGAACATTTAGAGACCAAAAACTGATTGAACACATATCAGAAGCTTGCAGATGTGTATACATAGGTACAAAGATGTTACTTCAAAATAAAAGGGAGCTCAGAGTGCCATGTGGATAGAACCTCAGCTGGGATTGAGCAGTCTCGTCAAAAACCCACCCTCTGCCCTCCTAATGAGAATTAAGGCATGCATTTTGAGACCACTTAATGAGGACTGAAAAGTCTAAGAAGGGTTTTTACCCAAACTAGATCCAGGACTACCCCAGCTCAGCATTGAGAGCAGAGTTAATTCTCAAACTAATTTAGCCTCCAAATAAGGGACTGGTGTCCACCTCTCAGGCCAAAATACTACTCTACCTTCTTTCTATTCCCTTTTATAGCAGTCAGCTTTTAATTTCACTCTAGAATATATATAAATAAGGGTCTTCATTTTTATTAGCCTTTCTGAGAAATAAACACATTGTATTTATTCTCTGGCTTATAAGAGGGAGGATATGGTTTATAAATTTGAAATCATAGAGATTTATAGCTAGAAAGGACCTTGAAGACCATTTAGTTTATTTTCCGTAGTCATTGAGTTGAAAACACTGTGGCTTGTTAATGCTGGCACTGTCCAAGGCCACCCAGATAGTGACCGACGTGTAGAACCAGAACCTGTGTCTCCTGACCACTAAGCCAGAAGTCTTTCCACTCTACCACAGGATCACTTAAAATGCCTGTCTTTGTTGCCCTCATGAACGTTAGGTTGATTCTTTCAGCAGTTGTATATTCTTAGAACCTACCATCTTCAGGTTGTTTTTTTTTTTTTTTTTTTTTTTTTTATGAAATGGTCTAATACTTTTCGCTTTTCTCCTAGTGTTCAAAATATATCCAGCACATATACTAGTAGAGTAAAAGAAACCTCCAGAAAGGAAGATGAGGACAAAGAAGACCTGGGTTCTATTTCTAGTTTCTTTATTTTCTGGTCATGTGGCTTCTTAAGGCAAATCACATTATCTACTTTACTTATCAGTTTCCTCATTTGTAAAATAGATACCTCTGCTCTGCTTCAAGTTGCTATTAGGATGAAATGCAATCATGTGTACAAGCACTTTATAAACTGTGAAGTGCAGAGTGAAATAATATTTTAAATTATAGTGCTTCTTTTGTATTACCATATTTATTTTAGCTTGAGCAAGTTAAATTTCAGTGTAAATAAATGCAACTATTGGGAAGCGGCTGTGGCTCAATCAGTAGGGCTCCCGTTTACCATATGGGAGGCCCCGGGTTCGGTTCCCGAGGCCTCCTGGTGAAGGCAAGCCCGCCTGCACGGCGTGGTTAGCTGACCCAGAGAGCACAAGCAGCAAGGGGGGGATAAATGAATAAATAAATAAAATCTTTAAAAAAATAAAAAAATAAAAAAATAAATGCAACTATTTATTGTTTCATCAATAAAATGCCATCAATATTTTCCTTTCAGCAAGTGAACAATGGCCTTACCCTTAGTGATCTTCCTTTACACATGCTGAACAACATATTATACAGATTTTCAGATGGATGGGATATCATAACTTTAGGTCAAGTGACTCCAACGTTGTATATGCTCAGTGAAGACAGACAGTTGTGGAAGAAACTTTGTCAGTACCATTTTGCTGAAAAGCAGGTAAGTATGATGGCAGGGATGTCATCCTTGAGGTTTCATGAGTTTAGTAGGTACCTCCCAAGGGATCCCATAGTACAAATATACACCTGTTGCAGATGTTTTCCTATGCATTGTACTTCAGGTACTTTTTTTTTTTTTCCAAGGAAAAATCAGAAATTGGGAATAATCAGAATTTGGTGGAATTGCTTATGATTTTTCTGTAGATTGTACAGTTTATTTTTCATATCCAAAAAATAACCATAATTCTAAAAATAGCCCAAAACAACAAAACAAAGCGAGAATTGAGTGCTTTTTTTACCTCTTATAGTAGCGGTAGCATATCAGAGTTACCGGTTGATTTTATTTTCTCCTTAATTTGATGAATCAAATTCCAGTTCATTCATTTACCAAGCTATGTATCCATTAAAAAGTTATTTAACCTCTTTGCGCCTTAGTTTTCTGTTATCAGTTAGTAACGCACCTCTCTTCATTTTCCAGGAATACTCTTTCACTTTTCTTTATTTCCTCCTGCCTTCAAGAACCAGTTGTGGGCACGAGCACAAAGCTTATGTTTCTTTATGATTTGCTAGGGGTCTTTCCCCATGTCATTTGCTTACTCATCATTCAAAGTTAAATCCTCTTGTTACTGATTCTAGATGACTACAGAGCTCATTCGTTATTCATTTATGGCACAGGTATTTAGTGGCTGTCTGCTATGTGTAAGGCAGTATGAAAGGCAAGGGGGATATAGTCACGAACAAGGCAGGTATGGTCCCTACTCCTGTGGAGAGCACTGTGTAGGAGGGGAGAGATGGATATTGGACACCTCATTAGATACATGTGTAATTTAAATTGTGATAAATGCTACGATGGAGTAGTATAGAGTTAAGCATTTCACAGGTGAACATTGTCTAACTCTTGAAGGACAGGGCAGTGGTAAGGGAAATTCCTTAAGAAAGTTAAGGTAATCTAGGCAATAAGCAGGAATAAAAAGGTTCTAGGCAGTGAAAAATAGCTACTGGGTCAGGTACATAGAGAGTGAGAAGGAAAGTAACACAAGAGGTAGTATTGGAGCCAAGGGCCAGATCATACATTAAGGCTCTTAGTCTTTATCCAAAAATCTTAGAAAAGCCGTTGAAGGATTTAGGCTAAATTGCATTTTTTTAAAAAAGATCCTTCTTGCTCTTGTTTGAGGAATAGATTGAAGTGGAATACAAGGAGACCTACTAAGAGACTATCCCAGGAAAGACTAACAGGCGGTCACAAGAAAGAAGGATCGTGACCAAGGAAGTGCAAAAGTAGGCAGATTTGAGAGTTATGTAGGAGATAAAAGGGATAGAATTTGATGCTTGATTGGCTGTGAGAGTGAAGGTTAAAAAAAAAAAAAACGATTCAAAGGCACCTACCACATCCCAAGGGTAGCCACTGTTAATAGTTCAGTGCATACTGTTTCAGGCTTTTATACATACACAAACATATCTATCTATATCTTTCTGTAACTTTCTTTTTTTACATAACAGCTTTATTGACATATCATTCACATATGGTTCACCCAAAATGTACAATTCATTGGGTTTTAGTATATTCGCAGAATTGTGCAACAATCACCACAGTCAATTTTAGAATATTTTACTCACCTCAAGAAGAAACCCCCTATCCTATAGCTATCATCTCTCCTATCCTCCCATCCTCTCCCTTCCTCACCTCAGCCCAGAGCAACTACTCATCTACCTTTGTCTCTGTATAATTGCCTGTTCTGGAAATTTTATATAAATGAAATCATATAATAGATGATCTTCTGTGACTGGCTTCTTTGACTTAGCATGTTTTCAGGGTTCATCCATGTTGTAGCATATATCAGTACTTCATTCCTTTTATGGCCAGATAATATTCTATTGTATGGCTATACCACCTTTTGTTTATCCATTCATCAGTTTAGAAACATGGGTTGTTTTCACCTTTTGACTATTAAAAATATTGATGCTATAAGCATTTGTGTGCAAGTTTTTGTGTGAACATGTTTTCATTCTCTTAAGTATATACATAGTGAAATTATTGGGTCAGGTGGTGACTCTGTTTAAATTTTGGGGGATCTGCGAGACTTTTCCAAAGTGAGTGAGCCATTTTACATTCCCACCAGGAACGTATGAGGGTTCTGATTTAGCCACGTTCTCACCAACACTTGTTATTATGTGACTTTTTAATTATAGTCATCCACAGTGGGCATGAAGTTGTATCTCCTTGCATTTCTTTGATGGCTAATGAAGTGGAGCATCTTTTCATGTGGTTAATGTTCGTTCGTATATCTTTGGAGAAATGTCTGTTCAAATCCTTTGCCTATTTTTTAAATTGGGTTATTTGTCTTTTTAAATATAGATCATGGACATCTTCCAGATCAGAATATTTAAATCTTTTTAACAACTCCATGACATTCCATTATATAGACATACCATGATTTATTTTAATATTCCCTTGCTGATTTAACCGGTTAAGTTTAATTTCAAATAATTAAATGTTTGATGTACTGCTGTCTTTTAAAATTAACTTTGTACCTTATGTTATGCTTTGAAAATCATCTGCTGGTTCTGAACAGAATTTTGCTTATGTCCAGTTTTGTAGACATTTGATCCTTTCAGAAAAAGGTCATATTGAATGGAAGCTGATGTATTTTGCACTACAGAAATATTACCCAACTAAAGAGCAGTATGGAGACACTTTACATTTTTGTCGGCACTGCAGTATTCTCTTTTGGAAGGTAATAATTTCAAATATACTTTTGAAATTTGAGAATAGAAATTTGGCGAACCATAATCATTTATATTTTAACTGTAATGGTAACATAAAAAATAGGGAATACTGTTTATGAAAAGAAAGTTATTGAGGTATATTTTACCAGTTATGGGGGCAATGTTGAAAACCAAATGGTTTCATCACCTTTTCTTCCTCTTGATTAACTGTTTCTTCCTTTTATAGACATTAGTATATAATAGGTTTTTCCCAAAGAGCAAATGAGTGTGAGAAAGCTTTTTGGCTCCCATTCCAACTTTTCTAGTCCAAGGCAGGAATTGTATTGGCAATTGCTGATGGCATTATTTGCAGCAGATTCTGGAATGCCCCCGCCAATCCTCAGTCTGAGGATAAAGAGATTTAAGACGTTTCCCTCCCTCTTTTATACACCTAAGGGAAATAATTCTTACTTGTTTCCCTTGGCCTTCAGCCTAGATCTCTGATAATCAGATTCTTCATTTCAGGTAGTTGTTTTCAGAGATTATCACCCACCAATATCGTCATATGGCAGTTTACTAGTTCTCAGAGCTGCTTTTCTCAAAGCCAAATTTTAATATTGTGCAGGTCAGTAAAGAAATTACTACACTGACATCAAATTCTGCAGTCTCAGACTTTAAAATAAACATAGTTTTCTCATTTATTTGATCATAATTTAAGGCTCTCATTACTTATCTGCAAGGCTAATCCTTGAGTGAAAAACTTAAATATCTTCAGCAATTTCGCATCTATGAAATGAGTGAGAAATTCTTTGTCATATTACTTTCCTATTACTTGCTTTACTTTTTCTTATCCAGACTATGTCTCAGGTAAAACTGTGTTTTCCATAGCCACACATAGACTTCTGTGTACCACTTCTTTGGTACAATTTTATTTTCTTAATGTGTTAATATTGTTTCATCCTAGAATGCCTTTCTGTGGTTTGTGGTGAGTTTGAATGTATTTGGTAGTGTTAGATTTCTCTGGGGCAGGGGGGAGACTAAACTCATAGCAAGCTCTAGATTGTTGGAAAAGAGACAACTATTTTTAATTTTTATTTACTTCAAATTACATTTATAATAATTATGTGGCATCCTTTTTTTTTAAGTTGCAATCCATGGTTGAGCAGAAATCAAAAGATGTTGAGTTTTTCATATATATATATTTGGAGGTACCAGGTATTGAACCCAGGACCTCATACATGGGAAGTAGGCACTCAACCACTGAGCTACACCCACTCCCCTATATTATTTTTATAAAGCTTTATTTACTGTATACAGGCAGGCCGTTTCTTGAATAATTATTGAAGCTTTCATGCGTGAATAACTTTGTTTTTTTTTTTTCTAATTTGTTATTTTATATTTTTGTGTGAGTCCTTTCTTTCTTGAAATTAAAAAGATGGAAGATATGTCATATGTTTTTTTGCCAGTAGTATAATTGTTCTTTAGAGCATGGTCCTTCTGGAGCAGAGAATATTTTATATTCAAATTTATTCTCATCTGGGTGCCAGGCACATACTACTAGGTACTTAGTAACTTCTAACTGGGCATATACTACTGGGTACTTAGTAAATACCTAATGAATGAATTAATCAATAAATCAATTAATCACTGTGATTACAGATATTCAGAAGAGAGTCCTATTTTGTTCTCTTCTCCCTAGTTACAGGTCACAGAAAAAAAAGTGACAAAGTATATAGGAGTCTTGGGTTCTCACCCTGGCTTTGATACTTGACCCTAGCAGGGTCTGGACTAACCTTTCTCTGCAGTTCCTTCTAGGACTAATAGCCGGTGCTTCTGTTAAGAACATTGACACTGACTAAAAACACACCACGTTATGTGCTCAAGAGCTACAGTGAAAGTAGATGAAATACTATGTCTTTTTAGTTTGAGTTAATACTTCTAGGGTTTTCTTGTTTCTCCTGAGCAGACTGTTTTATATTATAGAAATATTAGAAGCAATGATACTTTTCTGTGGGCTATAAAGTAGGGGAAAATACTATTCATGGGATAAAAGTCTTTTGGTCTTGCATGTGATAGTTAATATTTTTCCAAGAACAATATTCAATTATAGTGGAGCTCTCCCTATCTGGCAAGTAATTAACAAAGAAACAACTATTCTCTTCTTAGTTTCTGTATTGTTAGACAGTATAAAAATATGCTGTTTAAATATCCTGAAATAGGGAAATTCTGACTTTAAAAATTGAGAGAGAATTTTTGGCTTTCCAAGAGAATTTGCCTACAAATTCTTATGTTTAGTAAATCTTCCTATTGCATTCAAGCATGTTAGAACAAATCTTTCCTAAAAAGAAGTCTTCTTGCATTTTCAGTTCTGAAATACGCAGTCTTGTTCTTGGAGGGTTGTATATCACACTTCACCAAAACAACAAGATTTAAGGCTTGGCCTAGGTTCTTTTGGGGTAAAGGATTTTTTTAGTTTGTTTGTTTCTTTTCTTTCATAATTGAGATTTTATTGGTTGTTTTGAAGATCAGCACAGACGTTATGAACAATTTGTACACAATTCTTAATGTACTTACCGAAAACCTAAAAAGCCATGTAGTTGTTTTTCTAAAGTTATTCCAGTGATTTACCAGCTTAAAATTTGGAGGCAAGTTTTCCTTAAGAGGATATCAAGTACCAATATCTTCAAATGCTGATAAACTATTACATCTTTAAGTCCCACTAGTTTACAATTAATACCGTACACACTACCTACTCACATTTCCAATCTTGTACAGCACATAACAAAGTTATTAGAAAAGCTGGACAACCACGACCAAGGATGTTACAGAGTGCTGACAGGGAGAGCCAAGATCAGGGAGTGGTTTTAAGAAACATGTCTACTAAAAAACATGGGAATAGGAGTAATTTAAAATGTTCAACATATATTAAATGCATGATTGTGATTCCAAATCACCATTTAGTATGTGTTGTATTATAGGGTATAAAAACTGCCACCCCCAGTGGAATGTTAAGTTGATACCCAAGACAGTCAAAGCCTCCCATAATTCAATGTCCCACTGTTTCCTAGTTGTACCAAAAAGTAAATAACCAGCAAGTGATTTCCCCTTTAAGAAAAAAAAAAAACATTTACACTGAAAAAAAAAAATGGGATGAGGTGGGATTCCAATCGCCGCCTTAAAAATTTTTCTTCTAGAGCTACTAAAAAACTTGTATATACACAGTAGCTGATAAAAATATTCCTCTGGATTGTACAAGGGAGAAACAGGGAGCACTGATAAGACATGGTATACGGTAGTAACCAGACTTGGCTGCTTTGTCTCCTGCTTCATCAAAGGCTGGGCTCTCCTCATTTTTAGTTTCTCCATTTTCTGCAGGTAAATCTTCTTTAGTTTCTTGGTTAGCCACTTCAGCTTGTTTTCCCTTTGCTCCCCTTTTTCCTTTTGGTTGCACTTTTTTGTCTGAAGGTTTATCCTTTCCCGCTGCCTCTTTTGGCTTCACTTCCACTTTCACAGGAGCAGGTTTCTCCTCCTTCCCCACCGCTTCGGCCAAGCTGACCTTCCTTTTGGGCATCTTGGCAGGGCTGCGGGATGCAGCACGCCGAGAGCCTTCTCGAAGCCTGGCTGCTGGCCGCTACCGCTCCTCCTGCCGCCCAAGCTGCTGGGACCAGTGGCAGGGTCGCTGGGAGATCAACTTTGTTATTACTGACTCTATGAGTGAAAGTGTAAAAAAAAAAATTGATCTCTAGAATTTCTAGGGGAACCTATTTCTTAATTTAATTCCTAAAGAAGCCAGATTCTTTCTAGCTTGCCTCCCAGGTCCATTCCACTGGGTTTTGCACAATGTAGCATGTTGAGAGGCAGTGTAGCATTGTAGGAAATGCACAGATTTTGAAGTCAGGTCATCCTGGATATGAATAGGTAATATCAAACCTATTTATAAAGGGAGGCTCTGGGGTTTGGGTGAATCTAAGTTTTTACTAGGGTCCTCAGACTCAATCAGGAGCTGGCACCATGGTTGTACATCCATTTCTGTTTTGTATTAGATATTTTATCATTTTATAGTATATAAATTTGGAGTTCTCTGACAAGCAGTTGCCGTACAGCCTTTTCATCTGCACTCAAGCTGGTTTTCCATCTGTTCTGGCTTAACTATATTAGTTATTTTTTTAATTATCTACCTGCCTTTATCAGAATGTTTCTAAAGTGGAAGGAAGGAAAATTATATTTCTATCTCTTTAAAAATATAAAACATTGTCTCTATAATTCTGCTATACAACCAAAGACTGATTCTAGAGTGTGATATCAGTGGCACTCAAAAGGGTCCATTGAAATAACTAAGGATACCCCTTTCCTTCCCCACTTGGGGTGAACAGAGTTTGGAAGATCGAAATCAAGTATTATCATTGAGAAGATTTCCAAAGTGAGTACTAGATAATGGAGGATTAGCATTGCTAGATCCTGTGGAGAGTATTAGAAACAAAGTTGTAGTCAGAATAGTTGTAGCCAAAAAAACGGGTAGTTAACTGCCAGATCCGAAGGGTGGTAGTCTTGGCCTTGCTGGTGAACTCTTTCCCTACGACTAGCACTCACCAGCCAACCCCAGATCTCTTGAACAAGGATAATACAACTAGGGATAGCAGAAAGAGCACTGGAGAAAAAGCCAGGAGACCTTATTTGCTGGAACTTCATCTGTATATAAGGAGTTTAGACAGGAAGGCATCCCAGGTCCCTCTTTGGCATTTGTAGATGGTTCCAAACATGTTACCCAGTCCCAGGGAAGAGTTAAAGCGAGGCCTGCTGGACAAAAGCAAGGATGCTGCTTCCAGGTACCTAATATCAGAACCAAAGCTTTGTATTCTAAAGAGTCACACTGGAAAATGTCAGTAATTCATTCATTTAATTAACATTGATTGAGCAACTGTTTTCTTCTAGGCACTATGCTAAATGCTAAAGAGAGAACTAACTATACACATAACAGGAAAAGACCCCAGACTATGCAGAGTATTAGCACAGGTGCAACTGCTGCTCTGTCTTCCCTTATTTTCTCAACTAAGAAAGCATTAGAAGGGATTTGAGCTTCCTTGCACAATGTTGACTTTCTTACTGCAACATCTAAGAGAGAAAAGATGAAAATTTGAAGTTGTAAAAGCTGCCTTTCCAGAATATGAGGATCTGGTCTGAATATTTGGAATTTATTAGAACCATTATTTTGCCATGTGCTCTTATACTTTGCTATTCTGTAGGTTTGTGCAAATAATAATTATTCAGTGAATGTTTACTGTGTGCCAAGCACGCCTTCCATTATTGCTGTTTCCAACAACCGTAGGTACTGTTTCTGTTTCACAAATGAGTTTCAGAGAAGTTAAATAACTTGGCCCAGGATTACACAGATTTGCTTAGCCTACACAAGCATGTTCTTTCCACTTACCATGTCCCCCAAATGAGTCCTTTCTTTCACAAAGTTTCTTTAAATAAATAATAATGACAGGCACTTACCTGTTCAGATGCATACCATATTGGCAGGAAAAAAGCTATTGCCTTTTTTACTAGTACCAGTCTGTCTTCTGGGTCCTCTTTCTCCTCCCCCAGCTCTTGGATTTTGAAGGTGCCCTGTCTTACTGCTTCCACTACACCTGGCCCCCAGTAGTCATTATTGTCCTCTGATCATCCATTTTGGCAAAGGTATGGAAACTCCATTGCTTCCCTTGTCAAACCCACAGGCAGCTTAATGACAAAAGTTTAGTTTTACTAAGAAAGGTATCAAGAACAAAAACAAAATTAAAGTGAATGGAAGGTATTTATTGAATACAGGCTTTTAATTTGGTTTGGATTAATGATGTCCCCATTTCCAGGCCCCTCCAGGCATTCATTTGATGCCAGAATGCCTTGTAGTTGCCCTTGACACCTACATGTTCCTTGGCCCATGTGCAGCTTGTTCAGGTCTCTGTGCTGGCCTTGGTCCCTAATGCTCTGCACTGATTTTCACATGCTTCTACTTCTTCTTGGCGGTCAGTACCATTAAGACCCCAGAAGTCCTGTCGTCCCCCAACCCTTTTACTTTTTCAGTCTGAATTACATTCTGTAGCATTATATTAAGACTAGTTCTAGACACCATAAGTCCACTCCAGATCAGGTATGCCTCCTGTCTTCATCTCCTAATACTGTGCCTTAGGCTCCCAGGGTCTAGTATGAGCCCACATTCCGTTTTGTACACCTACAACATTGTGATTTTCCATGAGTGGTCTTCCTTTCAGTTAATTTACAGAATAAGGACGACGTGCATGGTAGGCTCAAGGATCTGTCTAATCTTTTGAAGCTCAGTTACCAGCTCCACCCATGACTATTCAACTGCCTGCTTAGTTTTACAGGACTTTCTGAATGTTCTTAACTACCACCTGACATGCATCCATTTTAACCTACAAGCATTTATTAGGCATTTAGTATGTGCACTGTAATGGTGTTAACAATACATAATACATAATTCTGTTAAGTCCATAGCTCATGGTAAAAAAGAAGAGGAAAAACAACAAAAGAGAGTAAGATGGGAGCTGGTGTAGCTCAGTGGTTAAGCACCTGCTTCCCACATATGAGGTCCCTGGTTAACTCCGCAGTCCTCCTAAAAAAAATATATATATACACACACACACATACACACACACACCAAAAAATATATATATATATATACACACACATATATACATATATATATAAACATACCAGCATCAATGTGTCAATAAATTTCTTATTAAAATGTTTTTTAAAAAGAGGGTGAGGATAGATAAGAATGGCGGAATGTTCGTTATAATTGAAAGCAGGTAATTGGTGCATGCAGGTCCATTATCCTAGTCTCCTTCATTGTACGTTTGAAATTTTCCATTATAAAAAGTTTTTTAAATAACAAATTTAAATGTATATTTACCTAAGATCAAAATTTATGAGTCATTGTCTTTTTATTTCTCCCCATACTAAAAAGTAAAAAAAGCATGTTTTACTTCTTTCTGCTTCTTCCTCACTCAGGCATAAGTTTCTTTATCATTATAATCTGGAATTTAAAATCCAAATAATGAAAATTTGTTCTTTTTAATCATATATTTTTCAAAAAAATTCTTTGCCATTTGTATTCAGATTTTTAATCATGGTTAACAATTATTTAGATTTCACCACCACTGTTTTTATATCACTTTATTAAACATATGTAGGTGCAAATAAAAAGGGAGCAAGGAAACATTTCGTCATCACACCTGATAGAATCCAAGGGATACCAACCTTTTGAGAATGAGTTGAATGAGCAGTGTGAAATGTTTAGCTTTTACAGTAACAAGTCCAAAACTGCTCCCAGCCCTCCCAGCGTCCCACAGACTGCCTTGCCATCTCATCACCCCTTCTCACTTCTTCCCTGACCCTTTCAGACACACCCCAAGGTCTTGCTGTGGAGACCGTCCTGCCTCTAGCTACACACTTTCCATCTCAACTCTACCTCTGCTGACAAACTAATTCCTGCTTTCAAAATGAACATTTCAAGGACTTTGTCACAGAAACCACCCTCATAGCAGCAGCCTTGAGGCCCCACAGGTAGCATTCTATCAGGAAATTAAAACCAACACCCATTGAAGACATCAAATTTTGTTAAGAACATCTAACCCTAAGTTCACAAATAGTAAGTGTAAATTAATATTGTACTACAAACAACTACTAAATACGTTGTTAAATGGACAAATACTTAAAAAATAATTACGTTGGACTTTTCACTAAATACAATGAAACAGAATTTTCTCTATCCATATCAGCAAAGTTGGGCTGCTGGCCAGCATTTAGAAATTCATCCAGTCACACTAAAGTGATAGAGTGCAGCTAATTAAACTGAGTATCAGTTTTGGCACAGTGATGAACTTCATATGTAATCACTCTTTATTCATTTTCTCAAAAAATTAAAGTTGAGTGTCTTCTTTGTGCCAGGTAGGCAGCAGTGCTTTTTCCTTGCCATCATAAATCTTACAGTGTGGCCTGTTCACAGAGAGCTGAACAACCAGCTATTTGATAAGCAACTATTTAATGTCATTAGGAATACTATATACTAAGAAATTATATCTGAGATATAATCTTCAGAGGAACCTGCTACTAGATGGAATGTTTTTTCCCTGAAACCAGTTTACGTGGCAGGTTTGCATATCTAGACTACCACAGTTCTCGAGCAGTTTGCCTCATCCACACATAGTTACCTCATTTCATACGCTAATCATTTTATATCTATACTAAAATTATCTTGGAAAAATACACATGGTGACAGATTTCCTTTGTTTCATGGACATTTCATTGGAATATAAACAGATAGCTATTTCAACAATCCCTATATATGAATTACATTGTAAACCTAAAGTTTAATGATTGACTCTTACTTCTGATTACATGGAGAGAAAATATTTTACAAATTAATTTTTAGAAGTTGAATAAATGCACCAGTGTGAACTAAAAGACAGGATGTGAGAATATGTTGAGGTTTTTTTGGTAATTTACAAAGAAGATACTTAGATGTCAACCCAGTTACTTAAGGAACCAAAACTCAATTCTGGTGTATTTTGCTTTAAATAAACCCACCATTGAAATTCTATATTTGCATTTTGCACTGAAAAAGTAAAAATGAAAAATAATTTACCAAAGGGGCTGCTTTTAGGAGCAACTACCCTAACTGAATCTTAAAAAATGATTCAGCTAATTTTTAAAATTTATATACAGTTTCCAAGAAAATATACAGGGCATTAGATCTAACTGCAATATTGACATGGACTAAAGCTGTCTTCTAACTGGAACACTTCCAGCCATAACTGAAAGTGACCGTGGAAGAATGAAGACCAAGCTCTACCTGCAGACATGCTTCGCAGGCCAGCCATGTTCCCGCAGCCCTTCACTAACCAGTGAAGTTGCCTGAAGGCTACTAGCTGTCTGCTACCCTTCTCTAATGAAAAAGAAGCAAGGAGAAAGTGCCCTTGGATTGTCATGGGGCTGATTTTACCATACCTAAGCTAGAGCTGATTCTACTGACAACAGTCTTTTTTTTGTGCCCATTTAAGCAGCAGCAGTTTTTGTTGGTTTTGGATTAGGTGACTGTTGCTCTTTAATGCCCCAATAGAATTGCCCTTGATGCTTTGAGAAGCCACAGATTGAAGGCAGACAAACACCAAGATAGGGGCTTTTATAACCAACTTCCAGGCAGATGGAACCCTAAGCTCAGGATTCCAGTAGAATTGGGCATGTAGAGTTATCTACAGTGGGACTTAATTTATACAGACCTCTGCCCATCATTTGCTTTCTGGTTTGCTAGGAAACTTAATTGTAAATAGATTATACTGCAAATTATTTAAAAATTATTCCTCCTAATTACTTTCCCCTCTACTAAGTAGTTACTCCTCCCCATACATGTTTTTCTTTATTCTTTAAAACTAATGTCTGGGGAGTAAAAGCCATTTAATTTACATATTTGTAGGAAGCCATGAAACTTTCAAAATTGCAGTTGATTTTCACTTTTAAGGTCAAATAAAGGACTAATGAGCTTTTTTCTCTTTGAAAAAGATTACAAAGAAGAAGCTATATGTGTTGTATCAGAGCTATACATGTTGAATCTTATTCACAAATTTAAGTTCTGTATTCCAAGATATGGCTTATACATTTATTCTATGATTCTTTTATTAAATACAGAATGCCTCATATGTGCCTAAACAACTTAAGTGCACAGTCTTGCCCTCAAAGAGCTAACATGAATACGAGGTAGTCATTGAGTTAACCAGTAATTATTAAGTGCCCCAATAGTGCCAGGCATTGTTCTGGGTACTGAGAGTATATGAGTGAATGAAACAGACATCCCTGCCCTCATGGGGCTTACCTGGAGACAGACAATAAAGAAAATTCAATAATATGGCATGATGGAAGGTGACAAGTGCTTATGGAGGAAAATAAAGCAGAGTAAGGGAAGTAGAGAAGCCCAGGTTGATGGCGAGGCGGGTTGTTAAATGTGGCTTGATCAGGAAAAGCCTCATGAATAAAGTGATATTTATACAGAGACATTTATACATTTACACAGTGACCTTACACAGATGTGATGCAAGAGTGAGCCATGCAAATATCTCAAGGAAGAGTATTCCGAGCAGTGGGAAGAGCAAGTACAGAGGTCCTGGGAAAGAAACCTGATTGGCAAGTTTGAGGCACAGCAAAAGGCCAGGTATCAGGAGTGTAGTGAGAGAATGGTAGGAAGCTCTGGCTGCTATTCCTTGTAAGAAAACATGGACAGATGCAGGGAGACAAGTAGGAGGCTACTATAATAGTCCAGGCAAGCAGGGGAAGCAGTAATGAATGGTTAGGTTCTGGATACATTTTGAAGGAAAAGCTGATGGATGTACTGACAGACTGATAGTATACCTGTGTCATGAAAGCAGCAGACTGATGCTAATCTTGTATTCAGAAACAATGAAAATGTAGAAACAAAAGCATCAAAGATGGGGGTTGGCCTCGTGGCTTCTTGGCATACCTGGAATCAAGTTAATGCACAATAATAATGACCTTCAGAACATTAAAAAGGAATAAATGGCTTTTTAAGTCTATTAATTTTTTCAGTATAAACTTATACTTGGAAATATCAACATTGCTTTATGTATTTTTCAGGGAACACTTTCTAAGATTTGTTAGCACTGCAGCCTCATTACTTACTAATTTGAGAAATTTATAAAGAAATGGAAATAGTTATCATTAAGCCAGTGTCTTCAAGTTGTATGGTTTTTTGGGATATCTGATGATGTCTTGTATGTTTACTTTTAATAATATTCTGCATTGCCTAAATTCAGTTACCTTTCGTTTTTACTCATTTTCTTAAATAACGTGCATCAAACCTAAATGCCTAAATACAGTCTGGCTCTTTCTAATCTTAAATTTTCCTCTCTTTTTTTGCCTCCTTTTACTGCATTCCTTCCTGATTCTTTCTTCATGATCTCAAAGGACTACCATCTTGCTTTATTATTCAAGGTACTTCCTTATATTACCACATGTGCTGTGCTTGGAATTAAAAAACAATGAGTTATGTTACAGTTCACATGCTTGATCCTTGCCATTACATAGTAAACCAGTTAAACTTAAATTACAACTGATGCTGATTTAAACTCTGAATCTCAGAATTATCACCTAAAGACACAGCATATAAATGTGAGCAAAGGTTAATGAAAAACTGTAAGCAGTGAAATAAAACTGTGACATTCTTGCTTGTTTCAGCAAGAACCGAACTATTTTAATGAAATATTTTGTAGACTAACACTTGAGGGATAAAAGCGTAACCTTAAGGGAAAACTGTAGACTTAATAAAAATTTCTCATTCACATAAACCACAATGTCTTAGGATTGGTAATGTTGTAAATGACTGCTTTGAAAGAGAAACTATTCTCTGACTTAGCTTCTACGTCCCATTTGCCTGAATTCTCTAGGCTCCTTATTCTCTTAAGGTTTAGTCAATTTTCTTCCAAAAAACTTTTTTTTTCTTGTCATTTTTCCTATTAAAAACAATTCTGGAGCTTTAGTTGAAAGAGAGCTCCCAGTTCCCGTGTACCTCAACTTGATGGAGCAAATGTTCAAGTCCTTGCTATGCCTGTCTCACTCCCAGCGGTAACAGCATAGGCTTGCCCCGGGGTGGCACAGGAGCTTCAGAGTATGGTTGGGGCCTTCACTCCACCACTCTCTTGGGTTGACTTCCATTCCCGGCACAGAGAACCTCACGTGGCCTTCTCCTAGCCTGTTTAAGAAGCCTGCACTTCATCTAGAATAGAGGCAGCACACAACTGCTTAATTTACTTAAACCAGTAATTTATGGGATAAATGATGGGTAAAGGGAAATCTGAATAACAAAGTAAAATAGGGCCGAGGGAGGATGGGAATACAAGACTGGAATCAAAAGAATAGAATGTCAGAATATTTTCTAATGGAAAGAAAGAAAGGCCAGAACTAGAGTGGCAGGAAAACGTCCAGTGGTTTCACACTCTTTGCTGTGCTTATGCGTTCCAGTGCAGCATGATGCAGTGATGCGCAGTCACCTGCCTCTAAGCTTAGGGCATTATGCTGTTTTCCAGGAGGCTACCTGTTCTTAATCTGCTTAAGCAGGAATTCCAAAAGGAAATCTCTCCATTGACACACTGCTGTTGCTGCCTTTGATTTAATAATCTAATCGAAGCTATTTTGCACATACCTTTGAGATGGGGTCCAGTGTCCATTAGAACACACAGCATGACATTGAGGTGCAGGTGTTTTCTCCTGCTGACGGTGGTGGTGACTGATCTGCTGGCATAACCGCCTCTCCCATCCTCTCCCACTGCAGGACTCTGGACACCCCTGCACTGCCACTGACCCGGACAGCTGCTTCATGCCCGTGTCTCCTCAGCACTTCATTGATCTCTTCAAATTTTAAGTTCAGCCCTCACATTCTGTCCCTGTTGCTCTCTGTAAAAGGCTGTACATTGTGCTTTTTTGTGCAATAGCTGGTAGTAAATGTTGTGATTAAAAGTAGTAATTTGGACGAGTGACCCATGCTGTGAGGCCTGTGCTTGCTGGAAAGAAGACGAAAATTGTCCTTCCACAGCTCTAGAGTAGAAATGTATTGTTGTATATTTTGATCTTTGAATAGGGTCAGGGGACCTAAGAAAAATCATTTTTTATTTCCTTCCTTTAAAAATCTTTTTCTTTTAAGCATATTGAAATTTGCCATTTTTCATATTTATAAATATGCTTCAAAAAATATTTTGGATATTCAGACTTATACTCTGTGCTCAACTGACATAAATGGCCAAAAGTATTCTTCCTAATTGTCAAATTATGGTTTCCCAATTTTATAGTATTTGAGGGCAGGGGACAAAACAGTTGATCCTTGTAAATACATTGTGCAGAATATTTATTTTTCTTGAAATGTATTTTAACAAATGAATTGGCTGTGTCCGAGCTCTTCTTGCATACAAAATGACTCTAGGGAAATAGTAGCCATATTGTGTTTTGGTGTTATCAGTTGGGTTGTGAATTGTGCAAAATGTCTTTAGCCTAACAGAGATGTGAGTGATATTACTGTGCCTCTAGGTGCTCAGAGACGGACGCTGACAGCCAGGGCACCGTGGCTTTTGTCGGGGCAATTCTGGGTATTTACAACTGAAGTGTGGAGAGGGTGGGTGGGACCAAAGACAGAAGAAATACAGCTACTTGGATACAGTATACACGGCTTTGACAAGACTGAGTCATAAACAGCCCAAAGGGATTCTAAACTTTACTTGTATTGAAACTTTGTCTACTTTTATAGGCAAAGTAATAAATCATGTTTATCTAATGATTTAACTTTGTCAGTTTTGCATCTTACTGAAAAAGTAATGTTAGTGATTTTGAAATCATTTAACCTTTTAAAAAGATTATTTTAAAAATAATGTCTATTTCAGAAAATTTTTAGAATAGAAGTATATACAGGAAAATAAAAATCACACATAATCCTGCCACTCAAAGTTAATTGTGTTCCAGATACGATGTAGATACTCAGAACCTCTGTGTGCATATATTGGATAAGAGTTTTTCATAAGACCATAAACATCTAATACACCATTTTCATTTTGTAACTAGCCTTTTTCCCCTGAAGCATTTATTTATATCCATAAATATTCTTTGAAAATATGGTTTTTATTGGCTACATAGTATTGCATCACACAGTTGAGGCAGTCTTTACCATCACAGCATTCAGGTTGTTTCCGATTTTTACTATTCATATAAGGAACTCTGGTAAGCACCATTGCACATACATTTTTGTGCATCTGATTATCTCCATAACATAAATCCCTAGAAATGGAATCCAAGATGAGTAAAACATTTTTAAGGGTTTTATAGTTCCACATTTCTCAAGAGAAGAGAAACTATTGCACTCTTTATTGGAGAACCACAAATACATGCATTTAACATGTAAATTGAGCAGTTACCTACTCAGAAAAACAAAAAAACAGTTTTAATAGTGTAGGAAGAGGATTCCAACCATTCCACTCTATTAGCATACTTCCACAGGCAGTAGATGCAGTTAAACCCAAAAGAGTAAATGCACACTGGCAAAACCTCCTAAATGTGTGCATGCGGGATGTTTAAGGGTTCCCTAGCCCTGACAACAACAATGGGATTCAGACAAGGGAGCAGTGATGGCTTCCTCAACTCTGTTGAAGAAACTGAAGAATTAATTGAGTGCAGAGACAAATACCGGATAAAGAAAAATTTGAGGCACTGATAAATTATTTACAGAGGATCAAACACCACCGAACAGGAAGAGATGACAAGTGGAATCATCATAAATTTACACACTTGAATGCCTGCCAAAAGTAGGGATGCCAGTCCTTACTGATTAAACTACAGTGTGATTCATTTCTTTACAGTGAAAAGGAGATGTCAGGATGCTGAAAGGGGCTAGTGAGGAAGTGTCACATGCCCTTTATTCCCTAACAAAGGTGATGCCAGACACTCTCCACATACATGAAAGTGAGACCCCTCATTCATTCAAACAGTACACGCTCCACCCTTGGTGCTGCCCATCCAGCAGACCACAGAGGGGTCTGCCCAGTGCCTCCGTATCTGAGCCCAGCAGGAAGTACCAGTGCCAGAAATTTATCTGTGTTAATGTCCAGTTGTAACTTTCCTTTGCCTGTATTGAGATACAAAAAGACAGTTTCTCACCTAATCTATGAATACATACAAATCTGAGAAAACCAAGTGTTTTTGTAGCAGATCAAGGTCTGCAACTCTTTTAATATTACTCAGTTACAGGATTATATACTGTATTTGCATATAAGTTATACTGCGTATTTACAGGGTTGTAGACAGAAAATTATGTCTCCCTTATAGGCAATTTTTTTCATTTCCCAAAGGATTTGACTTACAATTTTTGTCTTAAATGCTGCTTTTAGACTCAAACCCCCACGTACAATTTTTTTTTGAGATATCAGGGGCCAGGGATTGAACCCGGGACCTCATATGTGGGAATCCATCACTCAACCACTGAGTCACATCAGTTTCCCTGAGTTGCTTTTTTTGTTTGTTTTGCATGTTATTTGTCTTTGTTTTTTTTTTTTTCAGAAGGCACCAGGAACCAAACCTGGGACCCTCCCGTGTGGGAGGCAGGCACTCAACCGCTTGAACCAACATCCACTCTCCCCATGTACAATTTTTGTATATTGATTGTGTATCCTGCAAACTTGCTGGACTTAGTTCTGATAGTTTTTGTGAATTCCTTAGGATTTTGTACATAGAACATCATGTCATCTGCAAAGAGAGATCGTTTTAGTTCTTAGTTGCCACTCTGGATGCCTTTTTCTTTTACTTGCCTAATTGCCCTGACTAAAACCACCAGTAAATGTTGAAGAGAAGTACCAAGAGCAGATATGCTTGTCTTCTCCTGATCTTAGGGGGAAAGTTCTCAGTCTTTCCCATCAAATATGCCACTGCCTTACATCCACAGAGAGTAACGGAAAGCAGGGAACAGAAGAGATGCTAAAGCACCAGCCAGAGGGGGAAGGCTTTTCTTATACCACTGATGTCACACAGCCTTATTCCCACCTTCTCCGCCTCTTGCTTACTCCCTACCTAGTTAGTTCCAAGCCAAGTATCAGACAGATTTCACTTAGGAGGGTGATATCCTTGTAACAAGTGCTGCTGTTTTTCCTACTGAAAATGAAGGAAGGTGAAAAGAGAAATCTTCTATGTCAGACATAGTCATATGTCTATGCTTTTTTATTTAAACATGATGTTGATGGAAGTATAGGGGGTCTGGGATTTACTTCAACATTGGGGTGGGGGTGGAGGATGAGTATGGATGAAAGAACATTGGCCAGGAGTTGGTAATTGTTGAAGCTGGATGGTGGGGTGCACATAGGAGTTTACACTGGAGGTTGGTAAGCTTTTTTCTGTAATGAGACTAAATAATTTTGGTTTTGTGGCCACATAGTCTCTCTTTTTTTAATACAAGTTTGTTTTTTAATTAGAGAAGTTACAAGTTTAGATAAAATCATGCAGAAAATCAAGTTCCTATATACCGCCTGCCCGGCCCCCTATTATTAACAGCTTGCATTAGTGTGGCACCTTTGTTACTGATAAAAGAACAGTATTCTAATGCAGTCCACAGTTCCCATCAGGGCTCACTGTCCATGTTGCACAGCCCACACAGCCTCCCCTACTCAGCACTGCCTTTGTAGCACAAAACTAGCCACAAACGACACATTCATAAATGTTCCCAGTAAAACATCGATGCTGAAATTTATATTCCATTTACTTTTCACAAGTCATGAAAGAGTATTCTTTTAATTTGTTTAACCATTTTTCCTTGACTTGGTGACTGAGCAGAAACAGGTGGCAGGCCAAATTTGGTCAGCAAGCTGTAGTTTGCCAACCCCTGGTTAATACTGTTTTCTTTTGTATATGTTTGATATTTTCCATTTGAAAAGCCACAGATGTCATTTTTTATACTTGTTGCTTTGTTTTCTGATTGTAAAAGTTAATGTATGCTCATTGTAGAAAAAAAAATTTAAAAACAAAATACGAAAAAATTTTAAATGTTACCCATAATTCTACTTTGAGATCATTTATATTTTGACATATCTTTCCAATATTTTCTCTCATTGCTTTTTAAAGATATATAAAGTGGGTGAAACAGATGTTAGGATACAATGCTTTCCTCTCACCTCGAATTCAGAAACCCACAGAATATGGAATTGTATGTCTCCCAAAGAATGGTAACTCCAGAAAGGAAACAACTCAAATCTGATTTTTCAAAACCTGGCTTCCACTCATTTGCTTTCCAAGGGAAACTGTTTTTCTTATGTGCTTCCTCATGTTAAGCTTTGAAGATTTCTTATAGAACAAAAATTCTTGGCATCTCCTCCTAGCTTACGGCACCAATTCAAAAGAAATCTCCAGGGAGGTAAGAGCTTTGAAACGCTAGTCTCTTAAAAAAAAAAAACACTTCAAATAAAGCAAAATAGTATTACCCATCACCACCACTCCTCACCTCTTCCAGATTTGTTCACCTTTCTTGAAAAGAGTTAAATTACCTAAGCTTTGCAATTTTTAAAATCATAAAAATATTTCCCTAAAAATCCAACACTAATTTTGAATTAGAAAAAAAAAAAAATTGTTAAACAGAGGTAATTCCAAAGGAATCAATTTAATCACTTGTTTTAAAAGCTAATATTGTACATAACTTCTATCACTAAATGAAAATTTCATCTGCAATTCTGAAAAACATGCTGAGACATTAATTTCTAAGTACATAAATTTATCCGTACACATTGACAGCATTACAGTATAGAGCCACTGTTATTAACTGAGATAGATTAGCCCATTCACAGACAACAATAAGAAAATCGTTACCAAAAGGCAGACAAATACCAAGCACAACTAACACAGGCCTTGAAACATAATCAGAAATTTAGGAGAGATTTACCAAGAAACAGCAGGTCATGGAGATCTAGTAACCAAAACCCGTAGAATGATCTGAGTATTAGAACCCTGTATAAAGGGATGGATGGCAAAGAAATGTGGGAAGTTTGTGCAATAACTTGTAAAGATAGTCACCATTTTAGTGGTTATGACACCACATAAAAGAGAGGTATAAAGAAAAGCAGCGTATCTCAGATACACCATGAGAAAACAAATCTAGCAATGCAAATCCTTCCTTCCACATTTTATCTGTTGGTAAGTGAGAAAGGAATTTATCAACCCCAACTTTCCATGTTGTATCATTCACTTACTAGTAGGTGACGTCTTCTCGGAACCAGCACCCCTTTCCCAGGGTCTCTGCATAACAGCTGGTAACTAAAGAGAAAACCCCCTTCAGTGGAACGTCACGGCCACAATGAAGCTCAAGTATAGGCGGGTGAGCTCCCTGTTTTCCCATCCTTTACACAAGGAACTGATATATTTCCACAAAATTACCATATTTCCCCTCTAAAAACTCAAAAGTTATGAAACATTACCCTTTTTTGTCACATTAGTTTTTCTGTACTTAATCCAGAACCAGTATCTCCCTGTGGAGCACCAGTTCTAGACTAGAGAGCTAACTGATGATTTTCCAAAGCAAAGCAAAGACCATATCATTGTGCCACAACAACCAGACAGCCTTGGTTGGTACCATCACTTTTTTTTTTAGGAGCAGGACCTCATACATGGGAAGCAGATGCTCAACCATTGCGCTACATTCACTCCTCAAAATTACCTTTTAATAGAAGTAACAAAATGTGTGATTTTTATCCCTGGGCATTTTATTACATTTATAATCAAAGGCCAAATAATCAGATTTCATTAGTGAGAAAAACAAGAGGACTCTATGGTTTCTTAGCTATTTTTATTAGAGGTGACTTATACATATGCACATCCCCATATCAAGCTCTCCTCTCCTTTTGTTAGGTGTGCTAATAGTGTGGTTATTTATGAGTGTCCTTATTTTTTGGAAATGCATTATTTATGAGTAAAATGTTATGCCTGCCTGTAATTTACTTTTAAATGGTTCATCAAAAAAGTTTTCTTAAAAACTTAAAATAATTGCCCCATTCAAAATGAGCCAAATTGAAATATGCCAGATTAATTTAGAGATTTAAGTCTAATTTGTCCCTCTTTACCTAAAACTGCCACTGCTGCTGCTGCTTTTCTTTTCCAAGTCACTGCATTTGCTACTTTCCTCAGGAATGGAATGTGCTCTGGAGGAAAACACTTAAAGCCACTGGCCAGTGCTTCCAGTACAGTCTGCGCTCTGCTTGTGTCCCGTGGGAGAGGCCCGGCACCCAAACTGCTCTCACGGGGCTCTACTCAGAGCCATTGGTGGCAAAAATAACTATGTAAAGTGCTTACAAATGTATAAGATACTGCGGGAGACCAGTTTTCATGTTCACATTTAAGGTTCTTGGCATTTCCCATTATTAAAATTAGAATAGGGAAGCGGCTGTGGCTCAATCAGTAGGGCTCCCGTTTACCATATGGGAGGCCCCGGGTTCGGTTCCCGGGGCCTCCTGGTGGGGGCAGGCCCGCCCGCACGGCGTGGTTGGCTGACCCAGCGAGCACAAGCAGCAAGGGGGGGATAAATGAATAAATAAATAAAATCTTTAAAAAAAATAAAATAAAATAAAATAAAATAAAATAAAATTAGAATAACTGTTTTGCTCTGGTTGCATTCATGTCCCAGATGGAGCTGATAAAAATTCTGGAAACTCAAGGAATAGGCCTGCACTGCGCTGCTTTTCTATACTTTTGGGGAGGAAGAGCGAGCAAACGCTCTGAATGTAAGGAGCAGACTTTGGAAGAGACCATACCTCAACTGTTTACTTTGGACTACGAAAAGTCTGACCTAGTGTTTCCTTCTAGCAATGTAAGTGAAGCACAGAACTTAGGTATCCTTTGACCCCAAGGGTCCTTATTTACCACCAGTTCTCTCTGGATAAAATTATAACTGTGTTAACACTGGACACATTATAGATTTTTTAAAAGTAAATTACAGGCACAAGCTTTTTAAAAAAACCTTTGCCTTTAGGTTGTCATTTAATTAACATTTTACTGTAATTTTCTTAACTTTCCACACATCTTCCATAGGCATAGACTAAGTTCCTAAAGATATCATTGTTGCCATAGAAATGTCTCCACAAAAGTTTATAATCCACTATCATTTTGCCACCCAGCCCACAGGTTTAGCTCCCACCTCTACTAGTCAAGCCACTCTCTCCTATCATCTAATCCCACGCTCCGTGCAAAGGAACAAAATGGTACATATTTCTGTTTTATGAAAATATCTGCAAATATTACAAAAAGCCTCCAGACTTCCATCAAGAGGAGTTCATGAGCAGCACAGCTAAGACACCAGCACAAGGCTGCCCTGTGACGCCTAGCGTGGCCAGGCGTGCTGCCTTCCCCCCGGCAGCCTCCAGCTCCGCAGGAGCCCCAGCACACCAGGAACGTGTGCCCACTTCCTGAGGGCTGTGCGGGGAGCCGTGCTGCAAAGGCCCTGCATCATCTCAGACGAGACGCGGAATGTTACCCCTACTTCCCAGGGGCTTCTCTGTGACACTGGGCAAATTAGGTCTCCTCTTATCTTAGTTTGCCAGGACTACTAGGACAAATACCACACACTGGTTGGCTTAAGCAACTGGAATTTATGGTCTCACAGTTCTGGAGACTGGAAGTCTGAGATCCAGACGTCCACAGGCCATGCTTTCTCCCTGGGTCTCTAGGGCCCTGGCGCTGGCTGGCTGCAGGCCTGGGGCTCCCTGCCTCGTCACCAGGCCATCGCCTCCACGCTCTAGCTGCTTCCGGCTGACTGCGTCCTAAGGTCCAGCCCCATGGGTACAGCCCCTGATCCCACTTGGCCCCGTCGAACCAGGCTCTTCAAAGATCCTGTTTGCACATGAGTCCGCACCTTAACTAGCAACATCTTCAAAGGTCCTGTTTCAAATGGATCCACACCCACAGGAATGCAAAGTAAGACTTGAACATGTCTTTACAGGGACCCGACTCAAGCCCGTCCAGGCTTTGAAGCCGGTATTTAAAACCAGGGCTGGTGGAGCGGGGGGGAGCTCTGGCTGAGCACCTGCTTCACGCATACGGGGCCCCAGGTTCAATCCCTGGTACCTACGAAGCAAAAAGCAAAAAACCAGAAACAAAACCAGGCCTAGGTGATTCTTTTTTCCTTCCAGTGTCCTACCCACTTTGCTGTACCTGCCCATCTATTCTACATTTATGGTGTCTGTCCTAATGCTTGACACGTATGACCTCAGTAAATGTCTCCACTAAAAAGCTGCTCAAGGGCTTAAATAATTCAGCAGCAATCAGCACAAAGCATCGGCAATCACGGGCTTTACCCCAAAGGAGGGAGACACAGACAAGGAAAGAAAAAATTACCAACTACTACTGAGAAAGCGGACACTACAGCAAAAGGCAGTGACTCATAGAGAGGGGCAGCTGTTTTAGAAAGGCAAGAAGGCCTCTGGGAGGAACGACGTGTGCACAGGGACCTGGAAGAGCCCTTCAAAGAGCAGGGGAGGAAAGGGGCAGGAGAGGACACAGCCAACGCCGAGACCGGGGCGGGGCCCTGAAGGCCGCGCAGAGCCACGGCTCAGCCCCACGGGCCCAGGTCCCCGAGCCCAGCGTTCCCTGAAGCGTGGCACACACCACGGGCGGTCTGTGAGAAGACGTCCCGTGGCACAGGATCCACACGTGCTCCCCCTCAAGGCCGGACTGAGGCCGGCCACAGAAGAGGCTGCCCAGCAAAGCTAAGTGGGCCTGTCCCTGCGTCCTGCTTCCGTAGGACAGACCCCAGGGCCATCGTCACCCCCAGCTTCAGCCTCCACCCTCGTTGCTTCTTCCGCAGGGTGGACCTAACCTGACCCCGAGGGGAAGGCCCTTGCTTCCCCGAGCGGCCCTGGGTCCCATCCCAACCCCCAGCTCCTGCTCTGCCCTGGCCCTTCCCAAACAGCTCCCTGCAGTCCGTCCCCTAGGGTCAGAATCCTCCCGACCTTTCGTCACCTTCGTTGACCTCGCCCGCCAGCCTCCTTAAAAGTTTTAAATGTGCAATTTAAACATTAAGCTTGGTCACTCCCGTGTGGCAGAAATCGCAAAGGTATGACTCCAATAGCTGAAGTCTGGAAAGCACAGCTCTAACTATGATCCCAGAATCTACTACTGTCAATGTGACAGACACTTTCAGAATCTGTGGGTAAAAACGGCTTGTGCAGGCAAGAGATGCTGCCGAAGTATAAACTGTGTTTTTTCTGCCGGCTGGAGCCTTCGGGTCACCTTTAGGACAGGTTGCTCCACTGGGGAAAAGTCATGAAAACTGGCCGCGGTTTTTGATGGAAAACTTCAGTGCTTGAACAGCTTAGCCTCTCCCTGGACGTGTGGATGGCCGCACGGTGACATCAGGCCCTCTGAAGCCTTCCTGGCCTCCTTTCTGTCGGCTGTGTTGGAAAGAGGACTCTGTGTTGTTGTTGTTTGTTGTTGAGCACAGCCCAGCCTGGGCACCACTGTGGGCAAAGGCGCCCAGGGCATGAACTCGGGGGTTTAAGAACTGGCTCTTCACTAATAAAGTGAAGGGAATAAAATGCACCTCTGTCAGCCTCACCCCTTTGGTCAAAACAAAGCCACAGAAAAAGCTAAAAAGCGATTCATAAACCGTGGGAAGCGCTTGGCTCTGCGTGCAGCGGAGGGAGACGTCTCCACAGCCCGCTGCTGGCTCCTGGCGAGCCGTGGAGCCGGGGCCACAGGTCCCCCCACAGGCAGGGGGTCAGGCCTAGACCCGGCATCACGGGCCCCGGGAGACTGCTCATGCCTCTCCCTGCTGTTACTCAAGCTGGAGCTGGTGACCCTGGGCAACGGCACACTGCTGTCATTGTCCCGTCTGGGGCCCTAAGACATGACCACATCCCTGGAGGAAAGGGTGAGGTTCCCGCTGAAGGAAACAGATCCGTCCACAGTCAGTCACCCTTGGCCAAGGTTCTGAAAAAGGAAAGGAAGCTTCAGCAAGGAGCCTCGGTCTGGGCTGAGAGGGAACTGGCCCCCGCTGGCTTCCTGGTACCTGGTGGGCGCTCTGCAGGGAAACGAGGGAAGTGGCCGTCCAGGGAGCACGGGGCTGGCCGGGAGGCTGAAACTGCCACCTTTAGTGGCGTCCGGGACCCACTTTTCTGGTAGACATGTCCCCGCCCTCCCACCCCACACCATGCTGAGACCACAGAGAATACCTCCCGGATTTTGCTGGCCCTGCACTGAAGATTCAGGGTGAAGAAAACAGGGGAGAGCAGGGGAGGCGCGAGGGCCAAGAGGCTTCCGTGACGGCAGCAGCATCTCAGCCACAGGCAGACACGCGACTGGCCCCTGGGTGACCCTCAGCCATAACTGGGAGCGGGCAGCCCCCCTTGAAGTCTGTCATATTTTGAGACTTTATTAAAATGTGACTTTGTTGGTCAGGCTCAGGCTGGACACACCAATGAAATGCAAGTAAGAGCCCAGCTCAGGCAAGATCCGGGCAGTCGGAGAACTGATCCCACCCTCAAAGCAGGCAGGCTGGGGGGAGCACCCAGAAAGGGCTTGCTAGGGGGCTCAGGCTGGGGAGTCGGGATGGGCCCTTCTCTGCAGCTGAGAGTCCTGTCGCAGGCCCTCAGCCCACAGCAGAGCTCACAGGAGCCCCACCAGCACCCTGAGCAGCTGCCGAGGGGATTCCCCTCTGGTGGCAAAGAGCTCAGGACTAGACAGCACCCATAAAGGCATTCTGCAAAAAAAAAAAAGCTAGGTGGGCTTGAGGGTATGTGGTGCCTACAAGTGTGTGGCCCTGGGAGGGAGGCCGGGGCAGGGCACACACACATTGCTGCAACCCGGGAAGCCCGTCAGCCCTCCTCCACATGAGGACACGGGGCCTGGGAGAAGCCTCAGAGCACGCCCAAGGTCAACAATGGGGAGCATCCGAACTCCTGCCCATCTCACTCTTTAGACAGGGACCCTCCTTAGTAAATGCTGGAAGTCACAGAACAATTGCTCTAGAAGCAAGCACTAAACTCCACTTACCTCGAGAGAACTACTCAGAGACCTGGTGACGAAACCACCTTTCCTTCCACCCGAGACTGCCATAGGACATGGATTTGATGCTCAAACTGTACTTCGTGAAAACGGAGCTGTCTCTGGATACAATCTACCGTGACCATTTTTTCTCCTAAAATACATCAAACCATTCTTTGGAAATGACAGCATAAATGCAAATGACTGAATAAAAAGTTTCCAAAAGTCATTTATTTTTTCACCTCCCTAAGCTCACCTCCAACTTCAGATCATCACTTGATATTATTATAACTTGTATTTATATTCTAATATAAAATTCACTGTAGGCACTCAGGAGTTAAATTCCCTTAGCCTCACATTGGTCAACCATAAAATGGGGACAGGAATACCAACCTCACGGAAGTGTGCTGAGAAGAAATGCGCGGCCAGAAGTGCAAAGAGCCTGCTGGGGCTGCCACCTGAGGTGACGACCCAGCAGGTAGGCCTCCTTCCCTCACTCGCTGGGGGGCCGCCATGCATGCCCGGAGCCTGGCTCAGTCTCCACGCAGAGCACGTAACCTACCATTGATCTCACCTAGGACATGAAACAGGGAACGTCGTCTCTCCCCTCGAGAGGCTCACCGCCACGCACGGCACACAGCACACGACAAAGCGCACAGCAGGTCCAGACTGGACATGTCAGCCTCTCCAAAGAGCGGACAAGCAGGGCCGGAGCCAGAAGCCAGGCATGTGCTGGGCGCTACACTCTGGCATCTGTCCTCTCGCTAAAACAGGAGGTAAAACTGTGAAATGGCTTTCCAAGGAGGCTAAAAGCTCCTGTTTCTTGGCTACTCAAGTGACAAGGAGAACAGAAGCAAGGCCCCCTTGCTTCTGTGGATGACAACAGTGCGTGGAGGGAAGGGCCCAGCTGACGGCCCAAAACGGACTAGACCCAGGCCCAGGGGACAGGCCCAGAGAAGCCTTTAACACTCTCCACTCTCCTCCAAACATCTTCCTTTTCTGACCAAGACCTAGGAACTATTACAGCCAAAATATTGGGATGGAAATTTAAGCCAACTATTTTACTTGTCGTTTGGTTTTTTGAAGTTTTTGTTTTGTTTTGCTCATTTCTAGCCTAGTTTTTGATGATTTTTTTCCCTCCCCCAGAAAGACTAGGTGAATCCTCAAATACAGGCGGCTTTTTCCGCTGGAGTTTTCCACTTCAGGGACATGAAGTATATTAAGTCAACAAAAATAAAAAATAAAAAATTTGAAAACCACAAAAAGCAGTTTACTTCCTCATGGGAAGTAAACTGATTTGTTTTGTTTCTTTACCTCTCCCTCACCCCATCATTTCATTGTGCCAAATCATTGTCTAAATTTAAAATAGGTAAACAAGTTCTAGGAGGCAACTGACCTTAACCCTGGCGGAAGGAGGTGAGAGCCCAGGACAGCCACTGGAAAGAGGAGAGGAGGCAAGTTTTATATAAACGCATCCTAAAACTGAGACTGAAAGGAAACAGATTCCAAACCTTTTATAAGACCTTCCAACAAGTAAAAAAAAAAAAACCCAGTCCAGAACTCTCCGTTTTTTAGACCACTACAGACATAACAATTAAAATTTTCCCAAAATCTATACACACATAGTTCCAAGATGATACAGAATACTGAATCTGTCTGCCGGGTAACACGTGCCTAATCAAAAATGCTTGTCTTGGAAGCTATTTTCTTCATGACTAAATCACTCTGAGTTGATTGTAACTTTAGGTGAGCGTGGTTCCATTTGTTTTATGATTTGGGTAAATTACTTTGTTTTGGTGCAATGCCATGTTAACAATGAATAGATATAATAGGCCCTACCTCTGAATAGTGAAAAAATATATTACACACAAAATGTGAGCAAGAAACTAAGAATGACACAAAGATGAAGACATGGAGTCCAATAGGCTGACGTTTTCTAAGAGAACTTTAGAAATGGCATTAAAAACTTTCTTACAAAATCCTCCGAGCCTTCATTTGCTTATGAGAATATAATGTAGAGCTGCTAATATCGCCGTACCCTTTTCTAACTTATTTTTTCAATATATTACATACAGAAAGATTAAAGAGGTGATAATCTTCACCTAATAATCCCTTCATCTTAACAAAATGATGAAAATGCTAAAAACCTGTTTTGCTATAGTTAACAGCAATACTGTAATATTCTTGCATCAACGCCAAAGATGTACTGTGTTAAAAATAGGAGGGTATGGAAAAAGTATGCCAAATGTATGCTATGGACAATAGTTAGCAGTAATAGTCTGAAGATATTATCTCATAATCTGTACAAATGTTCCACAATGATGTGGTGTGTTCGTGAAGGGGTGCTATATAATTCTAGACATGTGCATGATTGTTTTCTAAGTTCACAACTTCTGTAATAAAAATATATCTTTTTTAAAAACCTTATTTTTCCCGATGGTCTCATGTGCTGCTTCATTCTCCTTGTGGGTTAGAGGGAAAATGGGCAGGGGGAGCCCATTCTGCTCCTCTTTCTGCTGGGGATGTCCCCCACAGTTACTGCACCAAAGCAAAAGGTGAGAGTTACCTGGTCAAGTGCCACCAGATCAGTGCTTTACAAATACCAGTATACAAACTAGCTAAGTCGGATTATTTTGACAAGAAATGACTTTGAATATAAATGATTCGACAACTCTCATGTTGTGAGTAATCCACACAATGGAGAAATAAAAGTAGTGTACTGACAGCAGATAGATAAATAATACTGATTTGCAAGATCCCTTCCCGATAGATTCTGACTCAGGAGACGTGGTCGAGAGCTCACAAATCTAACCCTTTATGAAGCTTCCCCCAAGTGCCTGCCACCTCAGTCATCTGTACATATTCAGGCAAACCAGTAACTTACCGCTATGTAACTCTGTGGAAATGATATAATAAAGCACGTAACCTACCTCTCATTTTATTCATATTTGCAAATAGCCATCAGTGGGCTTTGTTTTCTGTTCCCCTCTTTGATGATCCACCTATTCAATGCCACAAAGTCACATTAAAAAGTTAAGCCTCTTCAAAGAGTCCTATTATGACTGGATAATGCCTGACCAATGCTGACTTAAGATTTTAGTCCATCAGGAGGAATTTTCCAGTAGCCCATGCTGCCAAGAAAGCTTATTTCCACAAGTGACATGGAGTTACTATCGCTAAAATACCATAAATGATTAACTGTGAATTTTTTATAAATGTATAACCTATATGAAATACTACTGGAATCAAGCCTCAAAGGGTGTTTTATCAAATCTGCACAATAATCACTTGAGAATAATTTACTTTTTTGTTCCTATCCTGTAGTGCTGGGGAAAAAAAAAAAGGGTATGAAAATGCTAAGCCTGAGAAGTAACCAAACATAAATAAATAAATCCTCACTGTCATTAAAACCAAAACAGCCTTCAAAGAAACCTGAGGAAACTACTCAACGGCATACACTGTTCTGTGAACAGTTGTTAAAGGAAGTTGGGGGTGGGGGTGCCTTCCCATGCCTGCTAACACTGCATGTGTGGCCTCAAGTCTTTTTCACTGTAAGCACCTCCTAACTATCCACATTTCTAGGCTCATCCTTTCCCAGTCAGGCAAAAATGCCCAGGAACAAACTTTGACTAGAAGCTCAATGCCAATCCTACTTCCTTCTTCTCTTCTAATGAATAAAAGACAAAGAATAATCACAACACGATGAAATCTGCCGTTTTCAAAAAAATTGCTCCGGGTAACTGGGATGAGCCAGAGGAGGGAGTAAAGGCTAACAGAGCAGGAGGCAAAAAGAGAATGGGTTCCTGCTCGTGAAGAGTATGAGCACTGAAAACTTTAAAATGAACCGACTCCTAAAAACGACAAGGCTACACTCAACTGACCAATCAGATCTTTTCCTTATTTATCCTCTATTCCCCAACATAAAGAATGAATTCAGGAGAAAAAAAAAAAAATTAAAGGAGGGAAGAAAGCAACCGTTTTTTAAAATCAAGTCTGGCGGAGCAGGTACAGCTCAGTGGTTGAGCGCCTGCTTTGCACGTCCGAAGTCCTGGGTTTCAATCCCCGGTACCGCCTGAAAAATTAATTAATTAAATTCAAGTCTTTACTGCAGAAAAA
This sequence comes from Tolypeutes matacus, assembly GCA_026826555.1. NCBI lineage: Eukaryota > Metazoa > Chordata > Mammalia > Cingulata > Chlamyphoridae > Tolypeutes > Tolypeutes matacus. The sequence goes on along the minus strand of JAKSZT010054462.1, from coordinate 7,513,511 downwards.
GATCGTAACTCTTGTGCATTTACATGAGGAAGTAAGAGCACTGCTGCCGTGTTCTTCGTTCAGCATCTGAGCAACTGTGATCTGACCGGCAATCCGGTTGCTATTAAAGAAAAAATTTTAGGAAAAAAAGCACCTAGGACTATAAACAGAAGAAGTGACTTCAGCCCCAATTCTTAAAAGGGAGCATCTGAAGATTACCGAGTCCTTGCCCATGTACTGAGAATTCACATTAATACAATTGGGTCAATCAGGGCCAACTGCTGGCTGTTGTCAAACTGTTTGAAACAAACTCTAAGTGCATTAACGCAGTCCTTAGAGCAATCCTACGAGAGGAGTTGTATTACTCTCCCCATTTCGCGGGAAGAAACCAGGTCTCCCCAAGGGAACCTGCAGGCGGCCACATGGTGAAAGCAGTAGGGAGAAACGGGCGTTCAACCCAGGCCGGCCTGTGTCTGCAACCTGGGACCATAAACCATGATGACCTGCCTCGAAATGGGCAGGAAGGGGAAACTCTTGGAATAAAGTTCGTGCTCTGAGCACTCTACAGATGCTAAACCTCAGAGTTACACTAACCTCCACACCCTTCTAGTTGTTAGACTCTATAACAGAAATTCTAGGAACGAGCGCCTTCAATTCCAGAGCATTCCTTCACTAGTCATTTCACCCAACAGAACTGAGGCACTCGCACGGTACTGGGGCACAGTGGTAGGGAAGACATATGGTGTCCCTGCCCTCTTGGAGCTGATCACCTAGCGCGGAAACAGATACTAAATAATTATATGTTAAAAACGTATAAGTATAATGCCATAGGCATAATAAGAGGAAGAACAAATTATTATGAAAGCATTTGTGGTCTAGAGGTTATAAAAGAAAATAAATCTAAGGAAGGGATGTTAAATTGAGCCCTAAAACAGGTAAGACAGTTTTACAGATAAAGTGATTGAGATCAAATATACTCATATGGACCATTCCAAAGCCAGGGAAAGAACTTCCCAGAGACTTCTCAAAAAGCAACTAGTACATGGGCGATAAGACCTGATGAGGACAAACTAACGTCTGCTCTTTCCATGCACCTGCGCCAGGACAGGACTGCGCCACGTGCTTCCGTAGCACCAAGCATTTTCTTCCCTGAGCCTTCTTAGCAACGCTGGCCAATTTCTCCTTAGAGGAGACAAGTCACTGTCTATACCAATCATGCCAAAGTTATAATTCTGTCTTCTCTGGTAGTCTAAAGAGGCATTCATTCAGTAGCAGTTATTATTTTTATGTCTGCTTAAAACCAAACTATTTCATGCTTAATATCATGGTCAAAGTTGACAAGCATCATCTTTCTATGGCTCAATCAAGGAAAGCAGCTGCCTACCTTGAGTTCTTTCTATTTAAAGGGTCTTAAAAATACAGAAGTCACTTCGGTGTTCTTCCCATCTGCCTTTTGGTTATAGTCATTCAAGACTAATTTAGGGTGAGGAGAAACACAAAATCTGGAATAAAAAGAAACTGTATCTTGCATGTCCTAGGCATCACAGCTGCACCGGCAGCTCCGGGTTTCCTGAGTTCATTCCCACACCCCTCTGAGAGCAGGCCAGTCGCCGGCAGCTCAGGGCTTCGGCCTGGCGCTCTCCCGCAACAGCCATGGCCATCCTTACCGCATGCCAGGACACGCGGCAGTCATGTTGTAGGTCTTTCCTTAAAGGCGCAACACTGAGCTGACAGTGATAAAGCCACCTCCAACCATGTACTCTGAGAACCAGCGAGTTGGCGCTACTGTTCTAATTACTAAATAACACAAGGCAAACCTTTTCAAAACCCTGGCCAGCCTTCTGTTAGAGACTGAATCACGTCCCCACAAGGCCCCGGTCAGGTCCTGGCCCCGGTCCCATGGCTGTGAGTGCACTTGTAGAGGGATCCTTGAAGACGTGGCTGGTTAAGGCGAGGCCAGGCTGGACGGGGGTGGGCCCTAGCCCCGGAGGCCTGGGGTCCTTACTTACAAGCAGAGGAAGCAGGGACACGGTGGGGGGGGACAGATGTGACCGGGCCGACTGAGCTACGGTCTGCCAGCGGCAGGCGCTGCCGACGAGAAAGCACCATTCTGCCGACACCCTGATTTTGGGCTTCTAGCCTCCAAAACTAGGAGGGAACTCCTGTTGTGTAAGGCAGCCAGTCTGTGTGTGGTCTTTGTTATAGGAGCCCTGGCAACTAAGTCATCTTCCTTCAGTAGAAACTTTACATGATTCAACTTCTGGCTAAGCACTAGTTCATCACTTTTCTGTTATTTTTACTCCACAATATGAACCACAAGGCATTTAGGTAACGAAGTAGCACTCTTTCTGAAAGCTTAATCTAGGTGTACCCAACTTGCTGAACTTGCAGCTTCTCTTAATAACTAAAACTGAGACAAAAAGGCAAGTCGAGAAGTGCACGGCTGTAAGGTCCTCTGAAAAGAAGCAAGACTGCTCTTCATCCAACCGTGTGGGTTTCACCCTGCCACTCTCAGGGACGGTGAATAAGGCTACCAATAAGAGAGCGCTTTGCAAATACGTAAGGTCAGAGACTGTAAACACCATCGCCCTATTCCCAGCTCATGCTGAATAATCACTAGATAATCTTTCTAATAGAAAGCTACTGCAGCAGTTTGTTAGTGCTTAAAGAAATGGAATATAAATCACTTAAAGACAAAATTTAATTGGGCATAATGTAATCTGATTCAGAACTCACCACCGCGCATCATATCCATGATCATAAACTACGGAATCACAGAACACCAAGCCGTGAGGAGAGTCACATTTGGGCTGAATGCTGGAAGAACTAGCCAAGTCATAAACGTAAAAATCTGTAACATTACAAGCCCAGTCAGAAATACTTTTATGTGAAGCAACAAATTATACTAGAAAAAGAAGAAACAATTTCTATTTCCTCACTAACGTATGATTTAAGCTGTAAGGTACCCATGCAGAGTATTACTGCCTCACATCCACCATGCCAAAACTATTTTCCTACCAAAAAGAAAGAAAAAATAGCAGCAGCAGTGAGCTTTCTTGGATAGTCATTTAGCACTGCTTAAAAGACCTTTGGACTATTTTGAATACTAAAAAAAAAGGGGTGGGGGGAGTCTATCACAAAGTTAGAAAAATCATCCAAGTCAATTCATCTCTTCAGTGCTTACTAAATATCGCCCTGCTTGCTGGTCTTTTGATTGTTCAGTCAATCAAACAGCAATTGAAGTATAACCACAAAACCCATAAAGTGGCTAAATGTCTAAAAGTACACTGAGGGGTGGAGCAAGAGAAAGACAAAAAGAGGGAGAGGCAGAGAGGGGGGACATAAACATTTCCCTAGGACAACAGCCAAAAAATATACGGAGATTAGTGATGCTAGTCCAAAAGTCAGAATCCAAGAGAAAACGTCTGAAACTGTTATGCAAAATTCTCCCACTGCTCCCTGCGGCAATTTTTAAAGTAGGACAGAAGAGAGAAAAGTGAGTGTTGAGGAAAGGCTTAGGCTCGAGGTGTCAGACTCCACTTGAAAGATAGATGAAATCATGAATGATGAAAGGAAAATATAGGAGAGCTTGTGGGTAGAATAACCAGTGAAGTTGGCAGGTGTGGTGCCTCCAGTTAAGGAAGGAAGCAGTACTACAAGTTAAGATGCGATGGAGAGACTAGAAAGGGACGACAGCATCTCAGTCTCAGTAAGGCAAAAATAAATAAAACCAAAAGTCAAGGAAGAGGGATGTGGAAGAGGGTCAAGGGGCAGAGTGGCTGAGAACAAGAGCAGGGGAGTGGGGACGTGGTAAGGGATCAGAGGGGACAGGGCTGAAACTAGCAGATAAAGGGATCAAAGGGCAGGGGGTTTAACACACACAACACACACGCAGTGTACCACACAGCCAGGTGACGTCTGCAGCGATGTCAGTGATAATGAAGTGATATCAAAGAGGAAAGCGTCGGGAAGCGGCTGTGGCTCAATCAGTAGGGCTCCCGTTTACCATATGGGAGGCCCCGGGTTCGGTTCCCGGGGCCTCCTGGTGGGGGCAAGCCCGCCCGCACGGCGTCGTTAGCTGACCCGGCGAGCGCAAGCAGCAAGGGGGGGATAAATGAATAAATAAATAAAATCTTTAAAAAAAAAAAGAGGAAAGCGTCAGAGGCAGAAACACAACTGCGTAGGATACACTTTTACCAGAAAGGAGAGAAAAGGAAAATGATATAATGTTGATTTATCACCAAATGCTTCATTGTTCATCTTTTCAAAAGTACCTGTATTCTACATATACACAGATGATGAAGGCATTTGCAGTCAATGGTTTGGTTATCCACTCTTTAGAGAAGTAAGTATCACTCTCTATAATAGTCCACCTTTTCCCCAAAAAACACCTTTTTCTAAGAGATAGTAATCTTTGAAATGCATAAATAAAAACAAGCAAGTCAAAATGTACTACTATAACTAGTAGACTATTGTTCCTGAACTGGATGTGAGGGGTAAAAAGTTGCTCAAGGATCTAACTCATTAAATAACTGACAGGAAGATAAAAAGCAGGCCAGGGTGCGGCCCCAGCGCTGCCCAGTGACCCTGCAGAGCTGACGCTGGGCACACCCCGAGAGGCCAGTTAGGAAGAGCCCGAGGGCTCCAGGTCACGCTCACCCTCAACCCTGAGCGGGCGCTAATTATTATTCACAGACAAACATCATAAAAGGGCAGTTCAAATAGGCAAAAGATACATCATGAATACTCAGGTTGAAATTGTTCATTTATTTATGAAAAAGTCTACATGTATTGTTTGCATTTTAAAATAAGGTTTAAAATGTCAAGAAAGGTACCATTAGCTCTAAGTGATTAGTTAAAGCCAGAGTCATTTATATTTAAGTAGATGTCAATATTCATGCAAACTAATAATGAAAGAGGATAAAAACAATACTAACAATACTTTTATTAAAAAAAAAAAAAAACCACATGTCAGCATTAAAGATGAATCCTATCTTCTTTGAAGCTGATCACTTTCCTATTAAAAAATAATAATAACAGTTTTAAGGAGTACAGACAACTCTTTCTTCACATAGTGAAAGACCTTGAGTGTTTACAGAATTCAAACAAATACCCCAATATCAAAACTTAACATTCTCTCATTAACCTGTGAACATAATAAAGAAATTTGCTTTGCTAAGTTCTTCTTTCAAGAAAAAATATTTTGCTCCCAAAGCACACCAATAAATATTTATATTAACAATCACAAACATAGTCGTTTTAATTTAATCAGATACAACAGAAGCAAAAATTCATTTTTACATTAATAGATCTCTGTAGATAAGAAAATTTTGATAGCTCATATTCCAATCCTAATTTGGCTTTGGCTTTGAATTTTGAGAAACAATATTATAAAGGACTGTTTTGTTAAGTGTCCATCACACATATATTACCGAGGGAATTACAGGCACTTAACATAACAATGTATGAGGCACAACAAACTTGCAGTTCAGAACTACAAAACTTCCAAAAGAGTGAAGGAAACGGCCTTCCCAATCTCCCCACATATTTCCAGAGTCTCAAAACATCATTTACTTTCCTGGGCCTCTAGACAGTATTAAGCAAAGACAAGCCTAAACCCAGCTCCTGCTTTAAAATATTTGTATAAATCATGAAATGCTGCATGTTTGTACAATCACAGCAAGCCAGGAGATAAGGGTTAGTCTGTATACCAGACTCTTTACCTGAGGAAACTTCAGATTCTTCAACTCAGTTATTACCTTAAAAAAGGTAAGCTTTCCTCTACATTATGAAACAGAGAAACCCTCCACAATTTCCAGGTTCTGACACAAATTGGAATTTGTATTTAATACCACTTTAAAACATGCCTCCCTCTTAAGGCTTTGCCAAGTAAACGTCTTGTTTTAGTAAAAATACATACTTCTTCCTGTTTATTTCCTCATATACTGTGTTATACTTCAGTGTGTGCTGCACCAGGCATGCTCAGATATTCCAGAGGAGTGTTTGGTGGAGCAGCCCCTAAACGACAGCACAAAAGCACACAAGGAACAACTTGAGGACAGTGTGTTTTGTTTCTATACATGAGGGGAAAGCACAGTATAACTGGAGGTTTCTTGTTTTGTTTCTAACAACAACAAAATGTATATATTTATATACACTCACACACACAGCTTTTCTTTCCAATCACTTTTACCTAAGATAGATATTTGCTCCACCTGCTTGATAAGAGCCATAGTGCAAGAGACACATGTGTACCTGCTGTACAGAATCCCATCATCAAAGACAATGAGCAATTCTAGAGACACCTTTAATATGAACGAGTGGGAGACAGAGAGAGAAATAATTCCACAGTGATGCTCTCAAATTAACCATAAATTATTCTTTTGGGGGAAAATATACAACTTCTTACAGATATAACATCAATCACAAGTATCTCATTTTGAAAAACCAAAAATCTGGGTATAATAGAAAAGAGGCACTTCCAGTATTTTATATACAGTTTGAACTCTATAGCGAGCAAGTTAATGCTTTCCAAACGCAATTAAGAGCATCAAGTTACTAGATTTATCTATACTTTACAGCATTCTTTAATTAATCTACAAACAAAAAAGGAGAACATATTTTTAGAAGAAAATAAAGATCAATATTTAGAAGTTAAGGAGAAGTAAAAGTAAAATCTCAAAACAAGAACCACCCTTACCTGTGCAATGTGTGCACGGAAGCTCGGCTTCCCTAGGCAGTAGGGAATATGCATTTAAAATTGAATATGCATTTCATACTCAAATAAAACCTTTGCTCTCCTAGTATTTAATTTGTTTACATATTTTTAAATTTAATAATAAGAAATTTTACTTTGCTACACATTTAACATGACCTTTGGAAGATACATTTTACCACCTGGATTGCAAATTTCCTGGCAACAGAAAACAATTGCACAAGTGCTACATTCTTGTGTTTCACAGACAGTACATATATGTTGCATGCAAGAATAAAGTATGTAAATTCTGAAACAAAGAACTACAACTAAGGTCGGCATGAAAATAGTTTTGTGGCAAACTGCAAATCATACCTGGTATCTTATGGAACAACATCAAAAATTCACATCTCCAGTATCAGCAAAACATGGACTGCTAAGTAGTGGATATTTCTACAATAAGGCAATCAAATATACAACCCCGTATACATTTACTACGGAATCACAGTATGCTTGGGAGTTTCAAATTTTAACACATGAAAATAAAATTCCAAATGTGAAACATAAGCACAAAATAGATTCTCTACTCTTTTTAATGTGGGAAGCATACCAAACAACTTAATGATAGATCAATTTAAAAAAATACCAGCAAACTCTAAGAATCTTAATAAAATGAAATACAAAGGTGCAATATTAGGCCGATATTGGTTTGAAAATACATGGAAATTGTGGACTTCTCTTTTACATAGCATTTCCTCTTATACATCATTCTAATTCTTCCCAGTCATCAGTAAGATTACCTTTGCTATGACGTCTAATACTGACCAACTTTCCAGCTGACTTGATGCTCCACCGGGAGCTGTTTCCTGAGCTGGCCAGGGTAGTATATTTAGTAGAGCCTTTAGTATCATCTTCCCAGGCAGGCCAAGACATTTGGTCACTCAAGGTGTCACTTGAATCAGCTGCTACATCGTCAAGGGCAATTTTTGGAGGCTCCCAACCTTCAATCTCATCAGGTTTTTTAGACTGTATATTCTGTTTCAAAACCAAATTGTCCCAAAATCCATATTTCTTCTCTGTCTTCAACTCTTCCTTTAATCGTAAATTAGTGCTATAGAGATGAAAAAGTTAAGCATTGGTGATCCAGTAATTTTGGGGGCCTCAAATTGAAGTAATTTCATAAATTTAACATTCTTTTTTAAAAAAAACTTTTATTGTTTAGAAAGTTAATACAAGTCTATCTGTAAAATTTAAAATATTAAATTTTAATTAGGCTCTGAATGGATTGTATGGTATGTGCATATACCTCAAGACTGCTTTTAAAAAATTAGTAAGGAAAAATTAGCATCACTACATGTTGGTAACGAAACTTATACATGCCTTATTACAGAATATCATCTGGCAAAATAAAAGCAAGGAATTAGTTCTCTGACAAGAAGATACAAAATTAAGATTACAAAAAGGCAACTGCTTCAAAGTAATATGAAAGGCAGTGCTCAGGTATTTGAGGAAACCTGGCATATAATAAAGCCATGGTCCAGAGTAGGGAGCAGGAGCAGTAATTTATTCCATTTATTCCTATTCCAAAATAGATATTCAATAGGGTTACTCATATAGCAAACTAATCTTAAGCATTTAATTGGTAATTTCCCAAGCAAAAATAAAAATTCAGAATGTCTACTGTAAAAAGAATATGAAGAGACAACCAGCAAGATGGTGGCAGAGTAAGGAGCTCCAAGAGTCAGCTCGCGCTACAGGGCAGTTGGTGATCACCCAGAGCTACCTAAGGCACCTGTGTGGGGACTGCAGGAGACCAGAAGTGCGTCCTGCAGCATCCTTGAAAGAATGGAAGGGGGAGATGCCCATCTGCAGGGAGGATTCCTGAGTAGAGCCCTCCACGCCACGGAGGCCGGTGCCCATCCTCCACTGGAGGCACAAGCCCCCTCCACAGCTCTTCCGCAGCTGGAATCGGAAGCTCCACTTCCCAAAACGGAGAAGCAAGAGACAGTTTGGCACCAATTTCAGCTACTGATTAGTAAATACAGCGGGCTAAAGTATAACCCTAAGAACAGCTAAAGTTTGAACGTGTCCAAGTCAGAAAGAGGCCGGTGGCCGCCATCTTAACTCCGCGCCTGACAGGAGGGGAAGCGGGGCTGACTGAAAATCACAGTGCTGGCACGGACCGGCTTCTTTCCATCTAGATCAGATTACGGCTCTAGCCTGAGCCCCAGGCCCACCTCGGGCAGGGAGAAAGGTGGGGGGAGCTGCGCCAGCCTCTCTGGAAAAAACACAGGCCATGCCACGGATGCTGGTGACCACCCTACTCTGGTGGCGCAAGCCACCTCAGGAACTATTCTGTGGCAGAAATTGGAAGCTCCATTTCCTAAAAACAGGGGAGGAACAGACAGTTCACCACTGACTTCAGCTACTGATTAGTAAATTCAACTGGATAAAGTATAATAACCCTAAGAACAGCTACAGTTTGAGCCTGTCCAATTGGGAAAGTGGCCGGTAGCTGCCATTTTGACTCTGCCCCCAGCATGAGGGGAAGCCTGGCTGACCGAAAATCACAGCAATGGTAGAGACCGGTTTCTTTCACCCAGTTTGGCCTGCAGCCCCAGCCTAGGCTTCAGTCCCACCTCCGGCAGGGAGTAAGCTGGCGGGCCCTGCACCAGCCTCTCCAAGTAACTGCAGGTACATTTAGCTGGCACAGACTGAATGGTCGGAAGTCTACCGGGGCAACTGTGGTCATCTTGGACCTGCACTGCATAGATTGCTGCCCACACCTGCAGCTCCATCCCTGCCCCAGGCAGGGGAGAAAGGGGCATGAAGCTTCATCAGTCTCTCTGGGCAACTACAGTCCAGGCCTGCACGACTTCGATTATTACACACGACTGTGGCTCTGTCCCTATCCCTGGCAAAGGAGAAAGTTGGGAGAAGCTTCATTGGTCCCTTGGGCAATGAGGTCAGCTTGAGGCTCCACAACTTACAACACTAACTACATCCTTGGCTCCTACTACACAACCAGCTAGGGAGAAAGGGAAAGAAAGCCCTAAAGAGAGAAACTGCACCTATAATAAAAACATCTAATAAGCCAGATGCCAAGACACCAACAAAAAATTACAATCCACACCAAGAAACAGAAAGATATGGGCCACTTAAAGGATAAGGTAAGCTCTAGATGACATAAAGGAGCTGAGACAACTAATCACAGATGTTCAAACAAATCTCCTTAATAAATTCAATGAGATGGCTAAAGAGATTAAGGATATTTAGAAGACATTGGATGAGCACAAAGAAGAATCTCTTAAAAGCATACATAGAAAAATAGAAGATCTTATGGGAATGAAAGGCACAATAAATGAAATTAAAAATACACTGGAATCATATAATAGCAGATTTGAGGAGGCAGAAGAAAGGATTGGTGAGCTTGAAGAAACGGCCTCTGAAAGCGAACATACAAAAGAACAGATAAAGAAAAGAATGGAATAAATCAAACAGGGTCTCAGGGAACTAAACAAAAGCAAGAGAAATGCAAACACACATGTCATGGGTGTCCCAGAAGGAGAAGAGAAGGGAAAAGGGACAGAAGGAATATCTGAAGAAATAATGGTAGAAAATTTCCCAACCCTACTGAAGGACATAGATATCCATGTCCAAGAAGCACAATGTACTTCCCCGTCTGAATAAATCCGAATAGACCAACTCCGAGGCACATACTAATAATCAGAATGTCAAATGTCAAAGAGAGGATTTTGAGAGCAGCAAGAGAAAAGCAATGCATAACATCACTTATAAGGGAATACCCAGTAAGATTAAGTGCCGATTTCTCATCAGAAACCATGGAGGCAGGAAGACAGTGGTGTGATATATTTAAGATACTGCAAGAGAAAAACTTCCAGCCAAGAATCTTATATCTGGCAAGACTGTCTTTCAAAAATGAGGGTGAGTTTAGAATATTCACAGATAAAGAGAAACTGAGAGAGTCTGTAACCAAGAGACTGGCTTTGCAGGAAATACTAAAGAGTACGCTGTAGTCTGAAAAAAAAAAGACAGGAGAGAGAGAGGCTTGAAAGAAGTCTAGAAATGAACATTTTACCAGTAAAAGTAACTAAAAGTGTCAAAAGATTGGTGAAAATAAAATATGACAGATAAAACCCAAAGGTCAAAATGGGTGAAATAAGAACTGCCTTTACAGTAATAACATCGAATGTTAATGGACTAAACTCCCCAATCAAAAGACAAAGACTGGCAGAATGGATAAGAAAATGCGAGCCACCTATATGCTGTCTGCAAGAGACTCACCTTAGATCCAAGGATACCAAAAGATTGAAAGTGAAAGGCTGGAAAAAATATTTCCATGCATGTAGTAACAACAACAACAAAAAAATCCGGAGTAGCTATACTTACATCAGATGAAAAAGGCTTTAAAAAACACTAGTAAAGCACAATCTGAGGAGGAAGTCAGGAAAAAAAAAATTCCATTTACAATAGCGACTAAAAGAATCAAATATTTAGGAATAAACCTAACCAATGATGTAAAGCACTTGTATTCAGAAAACTACAACTCATTGTTAAAAGAAATTTAAAAAGACCTAAATAATTGGAAGAACATTCTATGCTCACAGATTGGAAGGCTAAATATCATTAAGATGTCAATTCTACCCAAATTGATATACAGATTCAACACAATCCCGATAAAAATTCCACAAGCATTTTTTAAAATAAATGGAAAGGAAAACACAATTATAAAATTTATTTGGAAGGGGAAGGGGTCCTGAATAGCCAGAAACATTCTTAGAAAGGAAAAGCGAAGTTGGAGGACTCTTACTTCTGGACTTTAAATCATATTACCTAGCTACAGTGGTAAAAACAGCATGGTACTGGCATAAAGACAGACACATAGACCAATGGAACCGAATTGATGGTTCAGAAACAGACCCTCACATCTATGGTCAAGTGATTTTTTTTTTTAAGATTTTATCTATTTATTCATTTATCCCCCCCCCCGCTGCTTGTGCTTGCCGGGTCAGCCAACCACGCCATGTGGGCGGGCCCGCCTTCACCAGGAGGCCCCGGGTTCGGTTCCCGGGGCCTCCCACATGGCAAATGGGAGCCCCACTGACCGAGCCACAGCCGCTTCCCGGTCAAGTGATTTTTGACAAGCCCGTCAAACCCATCCAGCTCGGGCAGGACAGTCCATTCAACAAATGGTGCTGAGAGAACTGGATATCCATAGCCAAAAGAAGGAAAGAGGACCCCTAACTCACACCTTATACAAAAATTAACTCAAAATGGATTCAGAAACCTAAATATAAAAGCAAGAACCATAAAGTTTCTAGAAGAAAATATACGAAAACATCTTCAAGACCTGGTGGTAAGTGGTATATTCTTAAAGGAGATAAGAGAAGGACTGAGACGGAATACAGATGTTTAATGTATGTAAAAGTTTTAATTCTTTACTGTAAAAGTGTGGAAATGTATAGAGTTGATAGTAACACATTATAGTGAGTAACAGCTGGTTTATAAATGGGAACGTGGCTGGAAAGGGTAGTCTAGGGATGTAAATGCCAATTGAAAGAAAGCTAGAGAATAATCTAGGGACTGACTAACACAGTAAACACAGAGGTAGGTGAGAATTGTGGTTGATAGTACAGATGCAAGAGGGTCCTTTATGAGCTAAAGCAGATGTACACCACTATTGCAGGGTGGTGGGAAAGTGGCATGGGAAAAATACAACTGGAGTAACCTATGGACTGTGGTTAACAGTAATGTAATATTCATGCATTTATGCCAAAAATGTACTGGGTTGATAATGGGGGAATATAGTAAAAGTGTGCCAAATGTACGCTACGAACCTAGTAATAGTCTGATGATATTATCTCATAATCTGTAACAAAGATTTCACCACAGTGTGGTATGTTGATAGATGGTTTTGTATGGGAATTCTGCACTTGTGCATGATTGTTTTTTAAGTTTACAACTTCTGTCATAAAAACATATTTAACAAATAATAATCGGGTGGGTTGGGGGAAAAATACACCAAATGTAAGGTAAGGACTATAGTTAGTAGTAAGATTTTTTTTTTTTTAGTAGTAAGATTTTGATGATATTCTTTCATGGTTTCTAACAAATGTCTCATGACAATGCAAGGTGTTGGTGGTGGGGTGATGTATGGGACCCCTGTATGATGTTATGCATGTTTGCTTTGTTGTAAGTTCACAACTTTTACTATACACTTATTGTTTACGTATGTTCATGTATAAATGCTATTTTAAAAATAATAATAATAATAATAAGGTGGGTTGGGGGGAAAAATACACCAAATGTAAGATACTTTGGATAGTAGTAATATTTTGAGGTTGCTCTTTAATCATTAAAAATATTTTACAATGCAAGGTATTGGTGGTAGGGTGAGGTATGAGAGCCCTGTATAGAGTTATGTATGTTTTGTAAGTTCACAACTATTACTATACACTTATTGTTTATGTATGTTTATGTATGAGTGATATACTTCAATTAAAAAAAAAAAGAATATGAAGTACTTCTCATGAAGAAAGATCATCAGGAATAACAAAACAACAAAGCACTATACAGAAATGCCATTAACTAGATCAGTGGTTCTCAACCCTGACTACAAGGGAATCACCTAGGAAATATTTTTAAAATACCACTGCCCAGGTCTTACCCCAAGAGAGTCTAACCTAATTGGTTTGAGGTGGAGCTAGGGCATACATATTTTTAAAAGCCTCCCCAGGAGATTCTAACGTGCATCCAGAGTTGCGAAACACTGATGTACTAATAGATCATCCTGACAGCAAAGAGAACTGATTTCCACTGTTATCTATAGAAGAAGAAAAAAAATACGGCTTAAGTCAAGTCCACTTAGCCAAAGCAAAGTAAGGGCCATACATCTGCCTGATAAATGCAGAAAAGCGCTGCCAAGGTTTCCACAGTCCTCAAACAAAAGCAAATTCCTGACTTCTAGGGTTTACCAACATGCATATCATCTAATCAGATAACTCTTCACATCACTGGGAAAATATGCCATTGGAAATTACTATCACTGAGTTTCTATTTTCAATTTGAAATTCACTTTTTAAAATTTCAAAATATTTAAAAAGTAGCAGCAGCAATATATCAGTTTAAATGTATTTAGTTTTCTAAAATCTTTACCAATTCCTTTCCATTTTTGACTGCCTTTTTCTTAATTTTATGAAACTACTAAACCTCTTACGCATGGCTCAGGCTGCTGTAAGGCTAATACGTTTAATTTACAATGATAAGTTCAAAAGCTGGTTTGAGAAACTTTTTATTTTTTGTGGCTTTCCCATAACCTTTCAAAATGCTTATAGCTGCTCCCCACCCTTCTACCAAAAGTACATTTTACTTTCTTTTGCCTCCAGAACATGAAAAAATAGTTCAATTCCCTCTCCCTCTCCCATTCCCTTACCCCCACCCTTTTCTTGCTGAGTGGGAAATAGTAGGGATCCCTCTCATATGGCAATGAAGATTTATTTCCTCTTTCTGAGTAAAAAATAAAGGAATTGAACAAGAAAAGGGTGGGGGAGAGGGAGAGGGAGAGGGAGAGGGAGAGGGACAGATTTAACAAGCAAACAAACAAGTTACCAAGTATACACAAGGAGCTTTAAGCTAAACTTTATTTATACCATTAAAACAATCATTTTCCACCTTCTTGAGTGATTTCCAACCTCTGTTGAAATAATCATTTTCTTTATACATTTATGACTTACCCCTTAGACTTGGGAGATTTACATCTTTCAAGTAGATGTTGTTCATCATCCTTATTAAAAAGAGAAGTCACTTCCTTCCAACCTCGGAAACTTGCTCCCTGAACCTAATAAAAGGTTAAGAAAAAGATCTGAAATATGATGTAGTGAATAAATAGATGACAATTTTATACTCTAATAATTATGGAACTAAAGCTAAGAAATTAGCACAGATTTCCTTGTACCTTGCTATATCTGCACACATTTAAAATTGTCCCCATTAGCTACTAATAATCTTAGATGTTATGGTATCACAGTCCTATCAGCTATCAATATTGCTGAAGAAAAATAACTAAATTCAGTAATAGGCGAATCAGTAATCACACTTTAAAATGGGTTCATCTTCATATGATGAAGCATATAAAACTTTATATCTGTGGTGCATTTTCTTCAAAGATCTATTAAAATGCTTGAACCTGCTGAGACAAGTAAGATTAGGTCTCTTAAGAAGTAGGAGCCAAAACCTAGAAAAGGGAAACTTGTCAAAGGTCATTAAGCAACTTTGCCACTATCTTTGTGATGATCCTGCACTCACTTCTTCACAAGTGTAGATTCTGGTGAAGAAATAATATCTTTTGTGGATTCTAAGACAAATAATTGTCCTTGGTTTTCATTTCTGAAATCAGGATGTGTCTTAAAAGCAATCGCATCTTAGATGCAACAAAATGCATTAATAAGAAAGGAATGGAGAGAAACTAACCTTTCCTAAAAGTCCTACTATGAAGTGCCTTCAGCATTAGCTGGTTAACACCCTCTAGAGCCCATAATCACATGATGGGCTTTGGTTTGGTTTTGTCTTTGATTTGGAGGGTTAGCGGTATAGGCAAGGGGCCTCCCACAAAGCAAATCTAGCATTAAAATACTATGAGAGTGGAAGCGGCTGTGGCTCAGTTGGTTGGGCTCCCGTTTACCATATGGGAGGCCCTGGGTTCGATTCCAGGGGGCCTCCTGGTGAAGGCAAGCTGGCCGGCCCATGCAGCGCAGTGAGCTGGCGCAGCAAGATGACACAACAAGGGGAGACAAGCAGACACAGAAAAACACACAGCAAATGGACACAGCGAGCACAAGCAGCAAAGGGGGGATAAATATATAAATAAAATAAACCTTAAAAAAAAAAAAGTACTATGAGATGTTGTGGCTGTAAGGGGTAGTCCTAGGAGGTTTAAAAAAAAAAAAAAAACTATGAAATGTTGAAAATACAATAAAAAAATAAATAAAGCAATACTGAAACAAAACTCAGAGGCTGCATGATAGAACCAGTATAAGACAATCCATTAGAATAGAAAATTAATTCAATTCAACTAATCTATGAAAGATACACTGTGTATAACAGCAATGGGAAGGAAAAAGATGCAAAGGCTGACCAGTAAATTATCAAGTCCCACTTTCTACTTTTCATTAGGTCTGGCTGTTGAATTTCAAGGTGGGCAGAGAGGACTATGTCCTGACACTGGCGATTAAGCACAAAATCAGACTATTAGAAAGATGAAACTGTGTACAAGTTGGGTATTAAAATATGAGGATAGCTGCTATACCCACTCCAAAAGAAACCATGTCACGAAAGAACTAGGTATAAGGTATTGGGTTTCAATATCACATACTATATTAAAGCCTAAGGGTTAGCAAAAAGAGTCAATCTAATGATCTTGAAATGCTCATGTGTGATTACATAAACGACTTCATATTTAATTCTCCATTGGGCTGCATTACATGATGGAGCTTCCGACATGAAACAGTGGTCAACCAGCAATAAAGAACCTATCAAAAAGGTTAAATTACATAAGAGCATATTCTAGACTTTGGACCTTCCAGGCTTTAATGGAAGAGTTCTATGAAATTACTTGTGCCAAGCACTCTGTTAAGTAATTCCCATTCATTCTATCACTAATTCTTAACAATAACCCCATGTAATCAATACTATGATTACCACAAGTGAGGAAAATGAAGCTCAAAGACTTTAAGTAAACAGCAAACAGCTAAAAAGTGGTAAAGCCAGGGCTTGAACTCATGTCTTACTCCAGAGGTGATATGCTAACCACTATAGCAGGCCCTACCCTTTACAGATACCACTAAGTACAAACCTGTTCCATACATGGTCAACTAATTCCCTCAAATCTTAATACCTGTTTACATGTATTTCTCCCACCAGGGATGTTATCACTACTTTCAAATGGTTATTTATTCCATGCTAGACCTGAATGCCCTAAGCTTGATCCCTCAGGATTCAGTTTCTGATATCACAATGAAAATTATTAGGAAAGGGAAATTACTCAAATTTAAATTGACAAAGCACTTAGGTTGAACTTATAAGGAAGAAGATAGGAAAAACTTTATCTAGTTACTGAGCTTAAAACAAATGTCCCTGAAAAGGAAAAACCAACAAAGGAAAAGTATTGAGAGAGAAGAAGTTTCTAGGACTGAAGTTAACAGTGAATCAGCATGTCAAAAAGGCACACCATAGCAGAAGACCAGCAAGGTGTGACCATTGCTCCAAGTGACCATTCTCCCACAGAATCTTTGAACAACTAGCAAAAACTGGCAGAGCCATCTTCCTTAAAACTCTAGAAAACAGCTGAAGGGTTTCAGTAACAGGGCTGTGCAAATGGTGGGAGAAGCTCCTGGCACCTTACTGGTCCCTCCCACACAACTCCCAGGCACTGTGTGGAAGCATCCTATGCTCCATGGTACATCACCAGTCCTGTTCTGTTGGGAAGAGAGCAACCCCTATGCACATACTAGGGTGCCTGCATAGCAGGGCAAATCTACCAGGTGGCAGCCTGGAAAACTGAACCAGAAAACACTTCTCAGGCTCATTCCTGGAGAACCTGCCTTGCAGGCAGAAGCACCTGGCAGAAACCTGAAGCAGTGTAACAAACAATTAAGTAAAAGCATTCAGAAGCAAAGGATGACCAGCTCTAAGACATACAGGGTAGCACCCTGGAGGGTGCCCCTCTACTTATGAGGAGTAGAGGGGACATTTGGATTCCTGTAAATTGGGAAATTCCTAAGGACTGGAACAAGTAAAAGTCCAGTTCAGAAAAGGCACAGCAGACCCTGCGCTTCACTTTCACACTGGCCAATCTTCCTAATGGGAAGGCTAAATTGTGAAGGAGAATACAGGTCAATACAGAGCCAAAAGACTGTGGAAAGTTGTTTTTCTGCCTTGGTTAGCTTGGCTTTTTTTAGTTCCTGACACAAAAAAGTATCTGTCATCTCACTAGCTGGATAAAAATATAAGGAAGAGGGAGCTCAGGGAATAAATACTGAAATTAATACATTAAAATATGAAAATGTACGGTGTACAACAAAGATTACAAGGCAAACAATGAAACAGGAAAGGATGGCCCATCCAAATGAACAAGATAAAAATTCAGAAACCATTAAAGAATAAAACCACAGTTTAGATCTATCAGACAAAAGACTTTTAAAAAATAATCTTCTATATGCTCAAAGAGATTAAAAAAAAAAAAAAAAAAAAAAAAAAAAAACAGAGAAAGATATAAAAGACAATCAGGAAAATGATGAATGAATAAAATGAAAATTTCAATAAGGAGAAATTTTTTTAAAGAACCAAAGAGAAATACTGGAGTTAAAGACCAAAATAACTGAAATGGTTTCAACAGCAGATCAGAGCTGGTAGAAGAAACAGAGAACTCAAAGACAAAACAACTGAAGGATTCAGGTTGAGCAGCAGAAAGAAAAAAGAATTCAAAAAATGAACAGAGCCTAAAAAACTAGTGGGACATCATTAAATACACCAATATATGCAAAACAGGCATTCCAGAAGGAAAAGAAAGTATCAGAAGGAAAATTCAAAGAAATAATAATGGCAGAAAACCTCCCAAATTTAACCAAAGACTCAATGAATCTGCACATTCAACAAACCCAAAGAAGCACAAACAGGATAAACTCCAAGAAAACCATACCCAAGCACACAGTATGTAAACTGTCCAATGCCAAGGACAACGAGAAAGTTTGAAATCTGCAAGAGAAAAGCAACATGTCACTTACAAGAGATTCCCAATAAGATTAAATGATGATTTCTCATCAGAAACCATGGAGGCAAGAAGGCAGTGGATTGAAATACTTAAATTACTGAAAGAAAACAACTGCCAACCAAGAATTTTTATACCAGTGAGAATATCTTTCAAAAATGAGGGAGAGATTAAGACATTCCCAGATAAACAAAAGTTGAGGGAGTTCGCCAACACTAAGACATATCATACAAGCAATATTCAAGGGAGTTCTTCAGACTGAAAGGAAAAGATACCAGACAATGGATCAAAGCAGCAAAGAGAAACACGGGTAACCAAATGGGTAATTATCAATGCCAGTACTACTATATTGTATTTTTTGGTATTTAACACCACTTTTTATTTCTTACAGGTACATTTTTAAAATGCATAAAAAGTAACGATAAATCAATGGATTTGGACACACAATGTATAAAGATATAATGTGGAACAAGTAGAACAGAAAGATGGGAAGGATGCAAGGGGAAACAGTGTATTTACTGCTGAAGTTAAACTGGTATCCAATCAAACGTGATTATTACAGATTTAGTATTTTAAACTTAGGGTAAGTATCACCGTTAACAAAAAGAAACTGCATGAAAAATATAAAGTGAAAGAAATGAGAAGGCAGTACTGAGAGGGAAATTCATAGCTCTAAATGCTTACATTAAAAAGGGGAGAAATATCTCAACTAAGAGAACTAACCTCATAATTGATAGATCTTGAAAAAGAAAAAGCAAACTAAACCCAAAGCAAGCAGAAGAAAGAAAACAACAAAGATCAGAGGGGAGCTAAATTAAATAGAAAATAAAAGAACAATAGAGATAATCAACAAAACCAAAAGCCAGTTCTTTAAAAAGATCCATAAAACTGACAAATCTTTAGCTAACCTGACAAGGGAGGACTAAAGAAGATACAAACACCTAAAATCAGATATTAACGGGGAGGGGGCATTACTGCAGATCCCACAGAAATAAGAAGGAGTTTAATAACATACTAAGAATAACTGTATTCCCACAAATTAGATAACCTAATGAAATGGACAAATCCCTAGAAACACACAAGCTACCTGTACTGACTCAAGAAGAAATAGAAGATCTCAACAGACCAAGAACAAGTAAAGAAAACGACCCAGTCATTATAAACCTCCCAACAAAGGAAAGCCCAGGATCAGACAGCTTTATTGGTGAATCTTAGCAAACAATTCAAGAAAGAATTAAAAACAATCCTGCTCAAACTCTTCCAAAAAACAGAAGAGGCGTGAACACTTCCTAACTAGTTCCAAAGAGGCCATCATCACCCTAACACCAAAGTCAGATAAAGATACCACAATAAAAAGAAAATTACAGGCCAATGTTCCTTATGAATATGGATGCAAAAATCCTCAACAATATACTAGCAAACCTAACACTTTTAAAAGATTAAACACCATGACCAAGTGGGATTTATCCCATATATGCAAGGGTGGTCCAACCTAAGAAAATCAATTAATGTAATATAGTACATTATCAGTACAAAGGAAAAGGTCCCTATAATCAACTCAATTGATACAGAAAAGGTATTTGACAAAATACAGCACCACTTCTTGATAAAAACACTTTAAAAACTAGGAAAAGAAGAAAACATCCTCAGCATGATAAAGGTCATATCATACTCAAAATACTGAAAGCAGTCCCTTCTAAGATAAGGAACAAGAAAAGGATGCTCACTGTCACCACTGTTATTCAGCACTATACTGGAAGTTCTAGCTAAAGAAATTAGACAAGAAAAAGAAATAAGAGCATCCAAATTGGAAAGAAAGAAGTGAAATTTTTCCTACATGCAGATGACATGATGCTATATAAAAGAAATCCTGAAAAATCTATAACAAAGCTCACTAGAGCTAATAAACAAATACAGCAACATGGTGGTGCCAACCTCAAGGTGTAAAAATCAGCAGTATTTCTACATACTAGGAATGAATGATCTTGAAGAAATCAAGAAAAAAAATTCCATTTGCAATAGCAATTACAAGAATCAAATGTCTAGGAATAAAATTAACCTTTAAAAGATATAAAGGACTTTGTACATGGAAAACTAGAAGACATTGCTGAAAGCAAGCAAAGTCCTAAATAAATGGAAAAACATCCCTTGTTCATGGATTGGAGGACTAAATATTGTTGTGATGTCAATTCTACCCAAAGCAATTTCAAGATTCCAGGCAATCCCAATCAAAGTCCTAATAGCCTTTGTAGAAATGGATAAGCCAATCATGAATTTTATATGAACGGTTAAGGGGCCCTGTATAGTCAAAACCATCTTGAAATAAAATAAAGTTGGAAGACTCACACATTCCAATTTTAAAACTTACTAAAAAGCTACAATAATCAAATCAGTGTACTGCCTGTACAACGACAGACCTACAGATCAATGGAATCAAACTGAGAGTTCAGAAATAAACCCTCACATCTATGGCCAATTGATTTTTGACAAGGTGCCAAGGCCACTCAATGAGGAGTAGTCAGTCTCTTTGACAGATGGTGCTGGGAAAACTGAATATCTATGTACAAAAAAAAGAAGAAGAATCCCAACCACATATCATATACGAAAATTAAGCCAAAATGGGTTATAAAGGCCTAAATAAAAGAACCAAAGCAAAAAAATTCCTAGGAGAAAAAAAGGGAAGCATTTTCAAGCCCTTACATTAGGTAGTGGTTTCTTAGACGTTACAACGAAAGCACAAGCAACAAAAGAAACAAGATAAATGGAACCTCATCAAAATTAAAAATGTTTTGTGCATCATAGGACTTCATCACGAAAGTAAAAAAAGACAAACTACACAATGCGAGAAAATATTTGGAAACCACTTATTTGATAAGGGTTTAATATACAGAATATATAAAGAAATCCTGCAACTCAACAGGACAACACAATTAAAAAATGGGCAAAAGACTTAAACAGACATTTCTCCAAAGAAGATATACAAATGGCCAATAAGCATATGAAGATATGCTCAACATCTTTAGCCATTAGGGAAATGCAAATCAAAACCAAAATGGGATATCATTTCAAATCCACTAAAATGGCTATTATTTAAAAATGGAAAACAAGTGTTAGAGAGGGTGTGCAGAAGTAGGGACATTCATTCATTGTTGGGGGAATGTAAAATGGGGCAGCTGCTATGGAAAACTGTTTGGCGAACTGTAAGCTGCCAACTTTTAACTTGGAAAGTTCAAAATAGAATTACCATATGACCAAACAATCACTTCGAGTTATATACCCAAAGATTTGAAAGTGGGGATTCGAACAGATATTTGCACACTGATGTTCACTGCTGCATTAGCCAATTGCTGAAAGATGCAAGGAGCCCAAGTGTCCATCAATTGATGAATGGATAAACAAAATGTGTTACATATACAGACAATGGAATATTATTCAGCGATAAAAAGGAATGAATTTCTGATACATGCGACGAACCTTAAAGACTCCATGTTGAGTAAAATAAGCTAGACACAAAATGACAAATATGTAAGAAATCACTGACACAAAATTATTAGAATAAGCAAATTCAGAGTCAGAAGCTAGACTACAAGTTGCCAGGGGCCAGAGTAAGGATGACGAATAGGGAGTTAATGCTTATTTGGTACAGGGTTTCTGTTGGAGTAACAGTAAAGTTTTAGTAATGGATGGAGGTGATGGTAGCATAACATTGTCAATGTAATTAACACCACTGAATTATATATTTGAATGTAGTTTAAACAGGGAAATTTTACGTTATATATATGTTACTAGGATAAAAACCTAAAAATAAATGAATAAACCACAGAACTGTACAACACGATAAACCCGATGTAAAACTATGATCTACAGTGGATTCAAATGATTTTTTTGTAGAGATTGAAGTTGCTTCTGTCCATAGAGAAAATAAATCCAAAACTTCCAGTTTTATTGTCCCGTAGGACTTTAACTAGTTTTGTATTAAATTTTGTTACCAACACCACTACCCCCAAACTAAGAATCAACTTCTCACATCCTCTTTTCAAACAGCTTTGTCATCCACTGGTTTCCACATTAATGAGTTAATTAAAACTTTGACCAGAACATATAATTTTTTTAACATTTTGAGAATTTATGTTTGACAACATTCAGATAGACAAAGTCTAGGAGGGCCAATTATCTCTTGTTTTATAGCAAGAAACCAAATGATACTGTTTTAAATGAAAATCTTTTTTTCTTAAAGAACTGTGGTCTGCTCTTCTAGTGTTTCATAATTTTTTTTCCCTAGTCTTCTAAGTATCTTTTAAGCACTATATCTTGAGATGAATAAACATTTATCTGGCATATAACTATTTCCTGTTCTGCTTCAAGTTTTTCCCTTCTATTAAAGAAAAATAATTTTAAATTAAAATAGCATTTATAATATGATCCCAACCAGCATATATATTGTGATTCATTTGTGATCCATTTCCTTTCTATGCTCCCTATATCCTGCATAGAAACATGTCTAGAATTTTGTTTACTAAATGTCAACCCTGTTTATTCTTTGCTCTTTTCTTTGAATAACCCTATATCACTTAAATAAGAATATTAGATATATTAAGTTTATATGTGAATACAAATACAAATATTCTATTAATAGCCTTAAGAGATTGCAGCAACTGGTTCTACTAATCTAAGAGGACATTTATTAGGTGTAAATGGGTGGTCCTAAACTTGGATCCATAAATACAATGTAAAGTCACAAAATTGGGGCAGGAGGAGAAAGTGGGTGTAAAACACAGTTTAGCTGTGGAATATAATAAATAAAAAATTATGGGATTATAATTTATAGAGCAAATGGTAACCCCTGAAGTAGAGAATCTTTGTAACCATGATAAAATTTAATAGTAAATTAAAGGCTCATTAGGGTCCTCTTTTAAATAAACATTATATCATATACAGAAATCGAAAGTGAAGATTACTTGTTTAGGATGATATATTTTTATTATGTAGCAGTCTTTTAAACATGCCTACATACACACACACATCTATTTAATGGTGGAGTAGATCACACTTTCAATACCAGAAAATGCATTCTAAGTTATTGAAATGAATACAGGCTGCAGTAACAGCAATATAGCTCACCCCTTACCCTTACTTCTACAGGAGGGGTTCCGATATGCCAGCCCACTAAGAGGAGGCTTCACCAGGACCCCAAGCGCACCACGGCGCCTGAGGGGAGCAGAGAGGAGGGAGAAAGGGGGTCAGACCTCTCTTCTCTGCAAAGGTGCTCTTTGGGCCATCTCTCTGGGGTCTTTCTCTACCTTTCCAATGTCTCACACACACCATCCGGCCCCCGTGGAACAGAGGCCCTGGGCCCTGCTCTTGAAGGGCCTGACACCACAGAGGGGTGTCAGGAAAAGGGGGAACGGTGATTGCGTGTTGCTTCAGGACTACAGGCCAAGGAAGTTCTTGTGTGACAGTCTGTCACTAGAGTAGGAGAGCCAGTCCCAACTAGTAAATTAAAAAATAATTAAAAATCAGTGTAAAAGGTAGGAGTGTCCCTCTGTACAGCAGGAAACCCCTGGGGAATCTTTAAATTTGTGGTCAGCTGTCAAGGCCTCACACTTGGCCATGGTGCTGCCATTTCCATCTACAACTAAAATACACAGTCCTGCCACATTGTTTGTTGGTTAAGCCATACCTGGAGAGTTACTGAAAATACAATTTGAAATGAATATTTAAAAACTAGGAGTTATCGAGAGGGAAGTGACTAAGAAGGTGAGGTGGCTTGAAACTATGTCACCTAAGAAATGACTAGAGCTGACGGTTATTTCACTGAAAGAAAAGAGACAGACTGCTATCTACACATACTGAAGGGCTGTCACACAGAAGAGAAACAGACACTTCATTATGATCCCAAGAGCATGAAAAAGACAAACAGGTGGAAGAAGAGGAAGACAGATTTCAGTTCAATATTCAAAAGCTTTCTGACACTCAAAACTGTTCAAAGGTGGAACCAACTGGTGTCATGGTTAGATATATTTAACAGGGACTGAATGCTGGCAACGTTTACGAGAAGGACCGACTAACCGGCCTTTAGTGTCCCTTGCTAGAATTCCAAGGCTCAGTTCAAAAACCACTCCCAGACAGGACTGCTCTTTCCTATATGCTGTCATAGCTCTTGCTCTGTATTTGTGTTCACCTGCCAATTTCACTATACTGGAAGACACCAGAAGTAAGAGACCCTTTTTAAGTACATGGTCGTATCCTGTTTAATTTCAAAGATAACTGAAGGAAAAAGACAAAGTATCTGATGTCCATGCATCCTCTTCAAGAAGATAAAATAGTAGAGCACACAAAGTGGCTATTTAATGTTTTTAAACAGAATTGAAGTACATTAGGCATTATATTGGATCAAATATTACTTTCCAATGCCAAAAACGATATTTATATTTTCTATTTCCTCTCATCGCCTGTTATTTATTCCTATCAATTACCTGAATGTTAAGGAAATTTTCATTCATATTTTTCAGTATTTCTTACAAGCAAACTTTTCAAAAGTTCCCAGGGAACTTTGAGAACATAGATTCATAGGCTATTCCTTAATAAAAGAATCTTCTTCCCATGAAGCTGACTGTTCTTTTCACCAAGAAAACTAAAGAGTTAACTGGGATGCGAATATTCTCGCTGTCCTGATTTTGTGATAATCAGGGTAGGCTAAACATTCGTTATATTAGAAACCATGCATGTGTCCCCAGACCCAGTTTTTCTCCCTTGGTCTGGTTTTTAGAATGCTGGTGATAAACCAAGCCTGATTTATTATATGACCATCCTGTATGGGAAAACACTGTAACTTTGGGTATCTTTGGTCAACCTTAAGAGATATAGCAGGGGGATGAATGTGGCTCGGATGGTTGGATGTCCACCTCCCACATGGAGGGACCTGGGTTCAACCCCTGGGACCTCCCGGTAAAAAGAAAAAAAAGAAAAATATAGAAGGTGCATGGGCAAAAACAAGGGGGGTGGGTAAAAACGGGTAAAAGCAAATAAATAAATAAATAAATAAATCCTTAAAAAAAATGTATAGGGGAGGAAGATTCGGACTATAGTTAGTAGTAATACTTTGATGATGCTCTTTCATGATTTGTTAACAAATGTTTCACAACAATGCAGAATATTTGTGTGGGGGGGGGTGTGTGGGAGCCCTGTATGATGTTATGCATGTTTGTTTTGTAAGATCATGTTTACTGAGCACTTATAGTTTATGTATATACATGTATGAATGATATTCTTCAATAAATTTAAAAGAAAAAAAAAAAAAGAGTTAACTGGGGGAGTGAATGTAGCTCAGTGGTTGAGTACCTGCTTCCCATGTACAAGGTCCTGGGTTCAAACCCCAGCACCTACTTTAAAAAAAAAAAAAGAGTTAAGTGGCCTCATTCTGCATGACAATAAATCCTTTTTAAGTTTAAGGATTTGTTAAAAATCTTTAAATATGCATATTTTATTTTACTAGAGTTAGGTAGCAAGGAAAATCGGTCCCAGACCTATGGTCTGATGGTTTTTCTGAGAGTCATTTTTTGTTCCTGACTCACTGAGACTAATATCAGGCAAATAAGTGTTTTGGCAATGGTATCATCATGATCTATTCTCCAGGTGCTTTCACAGGGCACTGCATTGGACATGTGCACAATTGCTTAAAGAAAGACTATGAAGATGACATCTGCTCAATGGAATTACAGAATGATTTAACTTTGGCAGCTAAAGTATTTCTGGAGAGCCTTCAATTCTGAGACGGTAAGCCATGTAAATCTTCTAAACCCTATTGAGCATTCATTTAGACATTTATGAAGACAATTATTAAAGACAATTATGATTAGTTCAGACTCTTTGAGCTTTCCATAACTGAGATGCTGAGGAATCGAGGGCAGTGCAGCTTGTCTTGTATCATAAAACAAAGTTAGGTGCATACTAGTAAGAATAAACAGATGCGCCTCTATCTTTAGCCCCAACCCACAACTCATGAAATTTGGATATATTCATTCATTCAGTAAATATTATCAAACAAGAATGTAATCAAAGCTAAGAAAGTTCTGCTACAACTACACTCTACCCCATAGGCTAGAAACTAACCACACATCATTCAATCTTAAATTTAGGCCACAGTTCTAAAGGGTAAATCTCTGATGTATCATAATACAACTAGAAAATAAAACCACCACCAAAAGACACATTTTAAAATATTATTTTCCAAAAATCTAAACACAAACCACATGTACCCTTCTGTGTAGTTAGAATATGAGGTCTAAACTCTTCCCATTAATACCCCTAATACTTTCATGGGAGCATATTATTAGCTTACAGCACATCTCCCTGCCTTCTCCTCCCCCTACTCTCAACCTTTTGCCCTCGAATTCCTCCTTTTCCATTTTATTCTTACTTGAGATACTGAAATGGACTTATATTCTAGGTAGATGCAAAAATGTACATGAGATGAATAGCTCTTCCCAAATTCTCAGTTTCACCCATCACCTTGATGTGGAAGAGCTTAAGATCCCATCTGTGATGGTTAGGCTAATGTGCCAACTCAGCCAGGTAATGGTGCCCAGTTGTTTGGTCAAGCAACCACTGGGCTAACTGTAATACAAGGGCATTTCATGGACTTTAATCATCGAGTTGATTGCATCGATGGCTGACTACACCTACAATCAACCAAGGAGATTGCCGTCAGCAATGAGTGATGTCTCATTCAATCAGTGGAAGGACTTAAAAGGGGAAGTAAGTTCATCATACAGAGACAGAATTCCCAGCTCTACTTCAGACAGCCAGTGTCTCCTGGGAACTCATCAAGGTCCTTCATCGGAGCCCCTGGTTTGCAGCCTCCCCTGTAGAATTTATACTTGTGCATCCCCATGGGCCTGTGAGAGAATTTCATAAAATCTCATACTATTTACAGGTACCTCTGTCGGTTCTGTTTCCCTAGAGAACTCTGACTAATATACCATCTCAGACCCTGACCGCTAACCAAATCTCAGACCCAAATCTCCAACTGCCTGTTGGACACTTCCATTCACATGTCTAGTTGCTACCCTCGCTGCTCTCATACATTCCCTTCCCACCCGCAGCCCACCCGCCGGCTTGCCCTAACCTCCCCCATTTCTGTCAGTGGTTGAGCTGTCCCATCCCCAGTCACCAGGCTCAGAATCAGAATCGCTAAGAGACTCCACAGACACCAGGCACATTTGTGCTCAGCTTATGAATCCACTCTGCCGGTTGCGTGAACTCCCACTGCTCACAAGCCAGGACTGCTATCTACCAGGATCCCTATAATACTCACCCTAAGGCTGCAAATCACAGTAACGGTGGGAAATACCAACCAAATGGCTAAGAGCTGAGGCTTCGATCCCCACCAACCAGCAGATTTCCCGGCTCATTTCTGTAAACACAATACCTCTTAGGCACCCCAGAAGAAATCAAAAAGGAAAAGTGAGAAAAGCTCTCTTTGTTGGCAGTTATTATAAGAGGTTAGAGTAGCATAAAAATACATTAATAAATGATGGTGCATACATAGACAAAAGCAGTAAGTTCTGAGAGATAAAATATTCATACACACTATGAAGCAAATAAGAATCCCTTGGTGCTTGTAGGAGAGAGCAATATTTCAGCAATATTTATTGAATACCAACCATAAGCCAAGTATTGTCCTCCTGGAGCTTACAGTAATCATAGCTGGACTTAATGATACAGAAAGAATACATCAAAATCAAACACCCCATTAATTGGAGGTATGTTCACATGTCTGTGGTCAGCAAAAACTTGCTTTACCTGAATTCTCCTAAGTATATCTGAGGCCTCACCCCAAGAGAGAAAATGATGGAATCTCACAAGTAGATATGAACATTGCTACCAAACAATTTCCAGCAGGGCACACAGCTTGAAAGCACTGCTCTTTAAGTCAGTGATGTTATCCTCCACTGAAGGAGGTTGCAATGAACATGTCTGCTAATAAGAACATGAAAATTCTCCTGAGTTGGATTAAAACCATAGGCTGTGTTAAATGGAAGCGAACAGTATGGAGGAGAAAGACAGTTTTCCACATAAGAAGGAGAATATCTTTAAAGCATGCTCTTTGAGGCCCTGACAAACCCAAATTGTTCCTGGAGAGCAGAGAGGATGATCAAAGGTAAAGAAACTCTTTCAGGTAAACCATGACAGCCAAAATAATGAAGACAATTATGATATGCTATAAAACTCTGGGTGGTACCAAAGACAGCCGACTAAAGAAAGTAAGCAAATAAGTTTCAGTGCAGAACTACAAAGAACAAAGAACCTTTTTTCCCTTTTAACAATACCTCAGCTGCAAAACTTCATGCTCTCCAGAGAAAATCTGTGAAATACTAGAAGGAAAATTAAAATTATCCATAACTTACCAAAATTATTTCTGCTAGAGAGATTAAGCAGAAGCTTCTTGCCACAAAATCTTTTCAGAAACTAGATGACTCTCTAATGGGACGGCCTGGCTGACGCTGAGTCCACACATGGGCGCTGGAGGTTTTCTGGCCCACAGTCCCTGGCAGCCCTAGGAATCCAAGAGTCACATGTAGCACAAAGCACAGAGAATGTGGCCTCCTTGAAAATGGTGTTTTTGAAACAACTGACATTGCCAAACTAAATCTCTTTGGATTAGGAAATAGACCTTTATCTAACCAAATTAAAACTCTCTTAAGAGCAATCCTTCAAACTTAATCTCCCAACTTGTAATCTTAAAATTCTGAGCAAAATGTCCCAAATTTACTTAAAAAACAAGATATAATGTAATTTGCATTTTCTCTACTTTTCCTCAAATATGAAACTCTAATTTCAAGTGCTTTAATTATTCAAATAAAAGACAAATTTCTCATTTGAAAATTTTCCTCCTTCATATGTAATACTAAATTATTGGAAGGGTCTGACTATATTATTTACCTACTGTGAAAAAGCAATAACAAACTGTCATTCAGGCTGTCCAGCACAACTCTTGGGCCAAATATATGATCAAAACACAAATTTTATCAGAGCAAGAAAAATAACATTAAAATGGAATGATCCTGGGGAGCATATATAGTTAAGTGATTGAGTGGCTGCTTCCCAAGTACGAGTCCTGGGTTCAATAACCAGTACCTCCTAAAAAAAAAAAAAAGAAATGATCCCCCAAAGTGTACAATCAATGGTATGTGGTATAATAGCAGAGTTGTGCATTCACTTCAATCATTATTAGAGCATTTTCATTATTTCAATAATAATAATTTTTTAAAAAACAAAAAAAAATTGAATGATAATTCCTCAAAATTAAACATTTTTGTTCTTCAAAAGACTTTGTCATAAAGTAAAAAAGTAGCCTACTCAATGAGAGAAAATATTGAGAAACCACATATCCAATACAGGTTTCATATCCATGTTATTTAGAGATCTACAACTCAACGATAAAAAGACAAGCAACCCAATTAAAAAATGGGCAAAAGACTTGAAGAGAGTTTTCTCCAAAGAGGAAATACAAATGGCCAAAAAGCACATGAAAAAATGTCCAACATAACTAGCTTTTAGGAAAATGCAGATCAAAACTACAATGAGATATCATTTCATACCTTATTGAAGGCCCATTATTTAAAAAAAAAAAAAAAACAGAAAATTACAAGTGCTGGAGAAGATGTGGAGAAACAGGAAAACTCTTCACTGTTGGTGGGAATGTAGAATGGTACAGCCTCTGTGAAACACAGTTTGGCATTACTTCAGGAAGCTGAATACAGAACTGCCATATGATCCAGCAATATATTCAGAACTGAAAGAATGCAGACTGACATCGGTACACCAATGTTCACAGCCGCATTATTCACAATTGCTGAAATATGGAACCAGCCCAAAGTGTCCATCAACCAATGAATGGATAAACAAAATATGGTATACAATAGAAAACTATTCAGCTGTAAGAAGAAATGAAATCAGAATGAATGTGACAACATGGATGGACTTTGAGGATATTATGTTGAGTGAAATAAGCCAGACACAAAAGGACAGATATTGTATGGTCTCAGTAATATGAACTATATATGATGATTAAACTCATGGAGGTAAACTCTAGAATATAGGTTACTAGAAACAGAATGGAAATAGGTTGAGAATGGGAGCTGATGCTTAACGTACGTAGAATTTTTAATAAGGTTTATTGTAAAAGTGTAGAAATGAATAGAGTTCATGGTAACACATTATAGTGACTATAACCAACACTGCTGATTTATAAATGAGATTGTGGCTGAAAGGGGTAGTCTGTGGACGTAAATGTCCACTGAGAGGAAACTAGAGAATAATCTAGGGAAAGTATAACATAGTAATTTTGGAGTGGATGAAGATTGTGGTTAACAGTATAAATATGAGTGTTCTTTTACAAAGTGTTAAGAATGTGGTGATACACAAGAAAATTACAACTAATGTAACTTATGACAATAATTAAGAGTAATATTGTAATCTTTTTCAGGCAATGGCAAAGAAGATTTATCAATTCTAAGAGACAGCAATGGTGGACTATAAGGGAGTATGGGATTTTTCCTTTTGGAGTAACAAAAATATTCTAAAATTTACTGAGGTGATGGCAGCACAGCTCTGTGATGAAAATGAGAGCCACTGAGTGTACACTTTGAATGGACTTTACAAAACATGGGGCTGTGTAACACAGGGAATCCAGTAGTGGAAGATGGACTGTGGTTAATAGACAAATATGAGTATGTTCTCTCACGAATTATAACAAATGTATACTACTACTACAGGGTATTAATAAGAGGGTGGGATGGGGGGAAAATGCACCACTTGGAAAAGATACGGGATATATTTAGTAGTAATATTTTGACAATGCTCCTTCATAGTTTTCAACAAATGCTTCACAACAATGCAAGGTGTTTGGTGGTGGGGGATATAGGTGTATGGGAGCCCTATATGACGATACGCATGTTTATTTTGTAAGTTCACAACTTTTACTATGCACTTATTGTTTATATATGTTCACATACAAATGATAAACTTTAACTTAAAAAAAATTTTTTTAATTGAATGATCATACTTAAGTTAAAGAAACACACCAATTCAATGATGTGGACAAAGGAAACATTATACCAAAATATCTGAGAAATGGAGAAGGATGAGAGGAATGCTTAGTAAGAAAAATACAAATATAGTATTTTGGTCGATTCAGTGTATGCCCTATAACCCCCATTTTCCAATCTAGTCCAGATTCCATGTAATTTTACTATTTTAATTTCAATTTGCATACTTTTTAAAGGTATATAAATTCATAGGTCAGAAAAAAGAAAGGGAAAAAATCCTTGTTAGGCCATATATCACAATTTGATATTTGAAAAACATTGTTACCAAATCATAGAAATAGAAAATTCAACAGTCACAGTAATATCTCTTTAGGCGTGAGCTGTGTGATTTGGGGCAAATTACTTATTTACATACACTAACCTTTAGTCATTTGCCCTCTAAAACCACATCCTCTCTGTGGCTGCCTACCCTAACCCCAGAATTCTCATGCAGAAGGGGGCTAGCACTAGCATCGCAGCTGCAAGGAGGGGCTACTGAGATGTACTTAAACTTTCTGACATGAAAAGCACTAAGGTTGTCAATTTCGGAGTGACCTGACGAGGGAGGACTATGGGAGGAGCTAAAGCACGGCCTCCCGGCAGAACCTCCTCTTGGCGCCACCATGAGTACCACCAGCCTTATCTTACTGATGACTGCAGAAATCATCACTATTATATACTTCTAAGCCAAACATAGGAGAGTATCATCAACATGTAGGCACTCACAATGGAGTATTAAACCTGGGATGCTTTGTGTGTCTCGAAGGAAAAAAATGCAGGAAGCCATGGCCAGTTTTTAATTATGATACCAAAAGAAAAAAAAGGCATGGAAAACTCGCTTAATTTTCTAACCATTCTAAATTTGAAAACTCACATAATCTTATGTTTAAAACAATCTGAAGTTAGTTGAGAAACTGGTATTTCTGGAGAAAATTAATTTCGTAACAGTTCAAGCATTTAGGTCAAATTTTGAAATCAAATCCTAGGCACTATTTCCAAAGACTAGAACTATCAGGTTGGAGAGAAAATTGTGGTGAGACGTTCATAAAATCATAGAATGTTTCAACTGAAAAGGACCTTAGAAGAAATGTAGTCTGACTCCCTGATCTTACAGGTGAGAAACACTGAGGTTCAAACAAGGAATGGAGAGGCAAGGCTCAGCACAAAGGAATAACCTGGGCGCTGCTGAGCTGAGAAGGTTGTCCTGGATCCCTGGCAGGGCTACTGCCTAAGCGCTGCCTGTTACTGCTGTCTGAGTCACCGAGACTATTGAGATGACACAGATATACTTAAGGCACATACACAAATACACCATTTAATATCACAAACATTTTTAAAAGGAATTATAAAGGTGAGTAGCCCTACATCCTTACTGAATTCTTAATGAATGGGTAACAAAAGGCTCCAATACTACTGATGCTGTCAGGGGTGATGAAAGTAAAGCAGATGGCAGACGTCTGCACAGTGTCTGTGTTTTTTTCGTTTTCTCCTCTATATAAAACATGGCATAAACATTATTGTACTAGAGAATACAGTCATACCAAAATGCCAGGAGCACAGTGGGTCCTTCACAATTTTCAAAACTAAATTTAGAATTGAAGCAGAGCTGGGCTGTGGCAGGCCTCTACTGGGCTTGGTGGGGTTTTGTACCTGTTTCCCGAGTTATAAAGTTGGCCTGTAGCAATAAACTCTACAAAGACTGCTTAGGTTAAGCTGAAAAACAGTTAATGCTTCACACCACTTGCTCTTAAAATAACATTCTCTACAACTACTTCCTGTGGAAATGATCCTTAGAATTTACAATTCAAAGTGACTTATAATCTATATAGCAAAAGAATAACAATAATGGAAATGGGTGCTTATTCTAAAGTACACACACCAAAACTGCATTTGTTGATTTTAACAAACACTTTTAGTAGTTCCTAAAAACAAGAAGAAATATCTGTGCCTAACCATTGATTAAATTTTGGTTATGCAGTCACTTATTTTATATCTTTTCTTTTAAATACCCCATCATTTTTTTTAAGATTTATTTTTTACTTATTGGCCCTCCCCCCCTCCCCCGTTGTTTGTGCTCACTGCTCTCTGTGTACATTTGTTGTGTGCTCTCTGTGTCTGCTCGTCCTCTCTTTAGAAGGCACCGGGAACCGAACCCGGGACCTCCCCTGAGGGAGTGAGGTGCTCAATCACTTGAGCTACCTCAGCTCCCTGCTTTTTGTTAAGTCTCATTGTCTTTCCTCTTTGTATCTCCTTGTTGTGTCATCTTTTTGCATCAGTTTGCCACGCCTGCCCATTGCGCCAGCTTGCTGTCTTGCTCGTATTCTCCAGGAGGCACTGGGAACCGAACCTGGGCCCTCCATGTGGTAGGAGGGAGCTCAACAGCTGGAGCCACATCCATTTCCTACCCTAATCATTTGACAGTCAATTCTAAATTATTTATGCTAATGGAAAGAGCGTTGTCTCTTATTCAAAGTAAATATCTTTGTGTACAACAAAGCCCATGTACGAGAAAAACACTTTGTGATAGAAAAGAGTGGAAACAACTAAATTTCCATCAATAGAAAACTTTGTTAAATAAAACAGAATGTGGTATATCCAAACAGTTAAAATGTGAGAATGAGTAAATTCCGTATGTACTAATATGAAACTATCAACAAAATGAACTCAAGTCAAAAAGGGTGCCAAACAGTATGTATCTTATGTTATTATCTGTAACTGAAATGGATATGTACATATACATTTCTATATGTGTATAGCATCTACAGAAAGATAAACAAGAAACTGTTCATTAGAGAGAAAAATTGTGTGTCTGGGAGATAAAAATTTCACTCATTGTATACCCTTTCATACATTTTAAATTTTATACCACATGCATGATTATCTTTCAAAAATATATATATTCCTTAAGCTGTCATCTTAAAACATGGTAATAATTAAACCTTTCTCAAATCCATTGTTCATCTGAACCACAAAAGGATTTGACTATTTTCTCAATTATCTTAGGAACATACAAAACTATTATCACTCTAGATGCATAGAAGTTAATTCTTTCATGCCATGGATACATTAGGGCATTGGTGCTTGATTTTCTCAGAAACCCCAGTTGTAAAAGACGTTCTAATGTCTAAACTTCAAAAAGCAACAGTAAGGAGATTGAATCCACCAGGTGGAGAGAACCATGCAGCTTACTATCCTAAATAACCCTAATCCTTCCCTAGGCAGGTGATCTCAGTTCACTGCTAGGGACTGACCCAAGCTTCTCCTCTTCCAGAAAGAGAGACATTAGTACATATTTGGAATGGGCAGGAGAGAAGATGAACAGAGAACAAGCCTAGGAAATGGGGCCCTCAAAAGGTATGAGGAAGTAAACCGAGCCACTTGTATGGAGCTAGAGCATCAAAATGTACTCTGTTCTGTTAGCGCACTAGGAAAATTCAGTCCTCCAGCATGGAGAAAATAAGAGGAAGTCTGTATTCATATAGGATTGTTTGACTGGTTGGTAGAGGTAGAAAGGGAGCAGATTTGAAGAAATTAAAATTCAGATGATGGAAATAAAAAGATTAGATATTACTCAATAGATAATAAATGAACTAGAAAACAGATCAGAGGAGAAGACCCAAATATAATACAGGAAGATCCCAAGATGGAAAAGAAAATGATAGTGATTAATAACCACAGAAAGCAGAATTCAAAACAGAGTCAAGATATTAACACATTTAATGTAAGTTATAGAAGGAAAGGCAGGAAAATAGTTGAATATTTTCCACAATTAAAGACTGACATGAGTTGTCAATGAGGTAGCACGCTAGTTCAGAACAAAATTTTTTAAAAAGGAAAAAAAAAACCACCCCTACACATAGAGTCATGGAACTATTGAACACTATCTGAATGTAAAAATGCTAAAAGCTACTAGAGGGGAAAAAGTTTTCCAACAATACAACAACAAAAAACTGGATTGTAAGCAAAATTCTGAACAGAATGTAATATATGTTCAAAGTGCTAAGGGAAAATAACTGTTTATCTAGAAATCTTTACCATAGTAAGGCTAAAAGAAAAGATAAAACCCTAGAGCCACATTTATAACCCACAATTTCAATCCTCTCGGATAGCATCTTTCTCTAATGCTACAGAAAAGTACTTAGACTAAAAATACTTATACTCTGAAATTCCAGAGCAAAAAGGAAACAATTTTACACAAACTGTGTAACAGTCTCTGAAGTATTTTTATTGTGTAAGATTTAAGGTAAATAAAGACTGTAATTTGAAATATGGAGAAATATAAAAGTGGTAACCTCTGAAGAGAATTCATGGATGGGGAGAAGTGTGGAGCTGTTTTTTTAAATTATAAACTTTTGGGTTCTTTTTGAATTTGGAAAAGAAAAGCAAAAGACTAAGAAAAAATTGCTACATAATAACGATGAAAATCCCATATCGTCAACACAAAAAGTTTTATAAAACAGTATGAAAAATAAAAGCAACCACGTAGAAAAATGAACAGATCAGAAAACAAAAGTACCTTCTGAACACTGGAAATAACACCTCAGTTGTAAGAGAAAACGTGGTTTTAGACGTGGGCCTTATAAATTTAGCATTTTGCCTAACTTCGATGGCATTCAGTTTCCTCTGCCCAATCTTACGTTATCTATGCAATTTTAATCTATCAGGCAGAGAATTTTTATTGTACCTAAAAAACAAAAAGACAAAAGTATGCAAATCAAGTGGCAGCTCACAAAACCTCTTGTTCAACTACTTTTGTTCTAGTGCTACAAAGAGAAACTGACAGGGTTTCTGGCCTTTAAAGGCACAAAAGAATCTTTGTTGACTTCTAATCTACTGTCATTTAAGTAGCCTCCTGATAGCAAAAAATTTTTATCCTAGGTTCTGATTCCAGCTTGATTACTAACTTGTTGCATAAGCTCCTTACCTGTAAGAAGTTGGGTTATGTGACCTGTAGGAGTTGTTTTTCCTCTTTCAGTAAAAGATATCTTTAAGAAACAGAGGAAGGCAAGGAATCCGTAAAATATTTATTTACCAAATGAAGTAAGAATCGAGATCCCTTTCAATAAGTACAAGGAATCTTGTTTACACAATATTCAAAGAAGTAGATTTCAGGCTCCAACATAGACTCTGAATTAACACGCTAATATCCATATGAACCTCTGAGAGAGGAATTTCAATGATTTTTACAAGCATACCTCCTTTGATTCTGTTTCACTTTACTGCACTTCACACATACTGGGTTTATTTACAAACTGAAGGTCTGTGGCAACCATGCGTCCAGCAAGTCTATCAAAGCCACTTTTCTAACAGCACGTGTTCACTTCATGTCTCTGTGTCACATTTTGGTAACTCTCACAGTATTTCAAAATTTTTCATTATCACCACCACCCCCTCCCCAGAATTCTTGGTTTATTTTCACTCTGTTTTCGTTTGCTAAAAGCTGCTGGGAGCAACATACCAGAAATGGGTTGGCTTTTACAATGGGAATTTATTAACTTACAAGCTTACAGTTTGGAGGCTGTAAAGGGCCCAAATCAAGGCACCATCATAAGATGCCTTCTCCCGGAGCTGCAGCTGTGGGCCATCAAACACATGGGTGGTGTCCGCTCATCTCTCCCCTACCTCTGGGCCTCGTTGCTGTCAGCTTCTGCTAAACTGGTCTCCTCTCAGCTTTATGCTCCACTGATTTCGTCTTCTGGCTCCTGGGGCCTCCTCTCTCAGCTTGCAGGAGTTTTCCTTTGTAAAGAGCGGCTTTTCCTGTATCTGCAAGCTTTTTAGTTGCTATGGCCATCTTTAATCTTTGATGTTACTATTGTCATTGTTTTGGTATGCCACAAACCCTGCCCATATAAGACAGTGAACTTAATCAATAAATGTGTGTATTCGGACTGCTCCACCAATCAGCCGTTCCTGTCTCTCTCCCTCTCCTAGGGCCTCCCTATTCCCAGAGACACAACGATATTGAAATCAGGCCAATTAGTCACTCTACAAATGGCCTCTAAGTGTTCAAGTGAAAGGAAGAGTTGCCAGTCTCTCACTTGAAATCAAAAGCTAGAAGTGATTATTTAGCCTAGTGAGGAAGGCATGTTGATTATAAGCTTAGTGAGGAAGGACAAAAGCTAGGCCTTTTGCACAGTTAGTCAAGTTGTGAATGGAAGGAAAAGTTCTTGAAGGAAACTAAAAGTGCTACTCCAGCAAACACGCAAATGATAAGAAAGCGAAACGTCTGAGTGGTCTGAATAGAAGATAAACCAGCCACAGCATTAACTTAAGCCAAAACCTAATCCAGAGCAAGCCTCTAACTCTTCATTCTATGAAGGCTGAGAGAGGTGAGGAAGCTGTAGGAAAAAATTTAAGGTAGCAGAGGTTTAAGTGCATAACGTAAAAGTGCAGGGTGACTAAATGTATGCTACAGACCACAGTTAGTGGTAACAGTCTGATGATGATATCTCATAATTTGTAGCAAATGTTCCACTACAATGTAGTGTGTTGGTGGAGGGGTGGTGTATGGGAATTCCACACACGTGCATAATTGTTTTTCTAAGTTCACCACTTCTCTAATAAAAATATATTTTTTAAAAAGTGCAAGGTGAAGCAGCAAGTGCTGCTGCAGAAGCTGCAGCAAGTTATCCAGAGGTATCTAGCTAAGCAATAGACTTTGAATGGAGACGAAACAACCTTGTATTGAAAAAGATACCATCTAGGATTTCCCTACTTAGAAGTCAATGCCTGGCTTCAAAGCTTCAAAGGACAGGCCGACTCTTCTTGTTAGGGGCTAATGTAGCTAGTGACTTTAGGTTGAAGCCAATGCTCATTTAACATTCCTAAAATGTCTAGGGCTCTTAAGAATAGTGCTAAATTGGCTCTACCTGTGTGCTTTATAAATGGAGCAACAAAGCCTGGATGACAGCACATCTGATACAACATGGTCTCTGAATATTTTAAGCCCACTGTTGAGACCCTGTTCAGTAAAAAAGATTCCTTTCAAAATATGACTGCTCATTGACAACGCACCTGGTTGCCCAAGAGCTCTGACGGAGATGTACAATGAGATTAATGTTTTCACGCCTGCTAACACAATATCTATTCTACCCATGGATCAAGGAGTCATTTCAACTTTCAAGTCTGATTATTTAAGAAATATATTTCTTAAGCCTCTAGCCACAATAGAGGGTGATTCTACTGATGGCTGTGGGCAAACTAAATTGACAACATTCTGGAAAGGATTTGCATTCTAGATGTCATTAAAAATATTTGTGATTCATGGGAGGAGGTCAAAATATCAACATGAACAGAAGTTTAGAAGAAGTTGCTTCCAGACCTCCTGGTTGACTTTGAGGAGGAGTTCAAGACTTTAGTGGCGTGGTTGGCTGACCCAGCGAGCACAAGCAGCAAGGGGGGGATAAATGAATAAATAAATAAATCTTAAAAAAAAAAAAAGACTTTAGTGGAAGAAATAACTGCAGACGTGGTGAAAATAGTAAAAGAACCAGAATTAGAAGTGGAGCCTGAAGATATAACCAAACTGCTGTGTTCTCATGATAAAACTTCAATGGATGAGGAGTTGCTTCTTATGGATGTGCAAAGAAAGTGGTTTCTTGAGATGGAATCTACTCCTGGTGAAGATGTTGTGAACACTGCTGAAATGACAACAAAGGATTCAGAACATTACATCAGTTTAGTAGATAAAGCAGAGGCAGGGTTGGAAAGGACTGAGTCCAATTTTGAGTTGGAAACTGTTAGGGAACTGAGGATTTCAGCTATCAGAAAGAATAATTTCTATCCCTACATTAGCTGGCCCATTCTTACTGAGGAATTCAAGGGTAACCTTTATCGGCGTTTCCAACTTGCAGCCTGCCCTATGGAATTCGGACTTGCCAATCCCCATGGTCACATGAACCAATTCCTATAATTAATCTCTTAATATATATCTTGTTGGTTCTGTTTCTCCAGAGAAACCTGCCTATTATACTTATTTATGCACATTTTGGAACTCAGATTTGATCAATTCATTTAGAGCTTTTAAACTGAATTTTTAATCATTTCCCCTTCTAAAAGTCTTCTCTCTCATGTCCTTTTAAAATATGTATTTGAAAATTAAATGGTTAATTATATATGAACAGTATACTAATGTTTTTGGAGTGGTATTTGGGGAGTGTGGAGTGTGGAAAGGGAACTTTTTTTTTTTTTTTTTTTTTTTTTTACCGGGAGGTCCCGGGGATCGAACCCGAGTCCCTCCATATGGGAGACGGACACCCAACCATTTGAGCCACATCTGTCCCCCGAAAGGGAACTTTTATTTTACTTTCCACACCATTGAATTTTTTTAACAAAGTATTTGGCTAAAACAAAAGTTATCCTTCTTAAATGACAAATTAATATTCAATTTCAGTAGGCAATATACATTACAACTTTCACATAATCGTGTATGCCTGGTGAAAACAAACATATCTTAACTAATATATTTGGAGTACTCAGATAATCACAATTAAAAACCAGAAATACTGCCTACTTAGCAAATGGATCTATAAACCTTAAAACAGTCCGGCTAGTTCCTTGGTACAAATATTCTTTTGTTCAACAGATTTGTAAGAGGCTGAAAAGGATTAATTCAATAAGTGCATTAACTGTTCTTTACAAATCCACGCATACCTCTGTAAGTACTAAATCAGTTCTTACAGCAGACTCAATATGTTGGCCTGCCCCCTTGTAAAACTCGGGGGTGAGAGAGGTCCTTTAAAAGGATGAATATTGTTTTTCACAATATTTAAGATGCTTAAATTTCTCTTGTTTTTAAGAAACTAAAAAAAGCAATCCCAGTGAAGAATGAGAACCCATTACTTTTGCCAACTAAAGTACAAAAGACTTTTTCCCTAAAAATATTTCAGAGATGAACTTAATCTGTTGCGAAGTCAATGTAAAATTCCATCTACTCCTAACCACTTCCTATAAGGTTCTTTGAATATCTCCTTCAATCATAACAATAGGAATAAAAGAGCTCACAAAAATCTATGTTGTCGTATAATCAATATTCCACGGAAGCTTGGGTTGAGGATAATGAGAAAAAAAAGATTACTCTCAAAGTCCACACAGGAAAACAACAGTGAAGAAATCATAAAACAAACTGTAAATATTCCCCCAGGGAATAATTCTCCAACTACAGGTCATCACCCAGTGAGCTTCTGGGGCTTGGGGCAGGACATTACCTATGGCCAGCAGCTGTCACATGAGCCTAAAACCACACACAACCACAGGCGCACAAACATGGACGTGCTGGCTCGGGCCGGGCCACATGCTGGACGGTACGGGTCCTCTGAGCAACAGGACAGGCAGGCTCTCAGAGGAGACCTTCTGGAGAAGGGAGGAGAGGCTGCTCCACTGCTTCCAGCTGCGGCCCTGTCCACCGCCAGCCTGCTTTGCCTCCTGGGATGCAGTGATCTCCTTTCTTCTCCCCAACCCACCCCCAAGTCCTCCATCGTCCTGCCTTTCATCTTCTCTTCCTTCCTGACATACAGATCATCACCATGGACGTCGTCCATTGTCATGACACAGAGCAGGCAGGCCCAGACTAACACTATTCTTTCAAGAATCTGATTCTCCAGGTTTCCTGTGTTTATGCTGTGGGAAGGAAATGGAAAAGTATCCTACAACTTAGTGAATATTAAGAAAATGAAAGAGAAGGGTAAAGATCAGAGCCAAGGCACAAACAAACAAACATTTAAAGATGAAAAAAGTGGAAGGAAGAAAAGAAGATTCTTTCATATTCTGACTCCGGTAACTTTTTGTTAATCATGCAAAGCACTACATGAGACACAGAGACGAATATCAAGAGGAACAGAAATTCTAACCATTTAAGACAGGTAGCTCTCCTTTTCTTCCTGAGCCACACAACTACAGTATATTTCCCAGACTTTCTTGCAATTGTGTATGGCCATGTGACTAAATTCTAGTCTATGAAACATGTGGAAGTGTATGTTATTTCCAGGCCAAGACTTCTCAGAAGTTGTTATGCCACCAAACAGACCCACACCTGCCCAGACTGTGACATAAGCAAGAAATAAACTTCTAATGTGTTTGATCACTATACCTTTGAGTATAGCAACTAGCATTATCTTAACTAACAAATGAGCCATAAATGTTAAAAATCAGCAACAAATCACAGCACAAAGTGTAAAACAAGCAGTTTGAGCAAAAATGACTTAATAGGGTCCACAATAAAAGTGAAATTTGTCAGTTCTGAAGAATGGATATAAATCAGACAGATTGGAGTGAGGGTATCAAAATTAAGAGTAGTGGATAAACACAAAGGACAAAGGAATAAACAGTGCCGTGCCATGCACTAGTACTATAACCTTCAAACTTTT
This sequence comes from Tolypeutes matacus, assembly GCA_026826555.1. Classification (NCBI taxonomy): domain Eukaryota; kingdom Metazoa; phylum Chordata; class Mammalia; order Cingulata; family Chlamyphoridae; genus Tolypeutes; species Tolypeutes matacus. The sequence goes on along the minus strand of JAKSZT010054462.1, from coordinate 7,471,598 downwards.
ATTTCCATCATTCAGTTTCCTCTCTGTAAACCAGAGGCCTTACCAGGGCCTACCTACCATGCTAATTAAGGAGATAACATATGTGAAGCCCTTAGGACAGTACACTGCCTTCAAAGTACTGAGTAAGTGTTCAATAAGCTTTAGCTATTGTAAATATCGTTATTATAAACAAAGTATTGCAGAAATAGTTCTGGCTGGTATAAAGCAGGAGGCTGGGATGGATAAAGGGTCCAGATTTCCAGGGCTTAAAATAGAACTGAAATTGCTGTAAGGATAAGGGGATCAGAAGAAATAGGAAGGGGGGGGGAGTAGAGAAATGCTAAGTAAGATAGAAGAGAAGAAAACAGAAGTACAGAAATCCACTTTAGAAAGCTGTTGTAATAAAAAAAAAAAAAAAAAAAAAGGAGTGATAAAAGGAGAGGTCAGTTAGGTAATGACACTAAGAACGGAAAGAAAAAGATCTGCATTCTGTTATTAATAGCTGGGTTTTAAAACTCAAACTCCTTAAAACCCTTCAAAGGCTTCTTATTGCCTCTAGGATAAAACATACAATGGTTAGTACAGCTCTGCGGCCTTACATGACCTGAGCCCAGGCTGACCTCTCCGGGCTGCCCGAGGTTCTGCTTGTTCATGGCTCCAGAGCCACAGGGGTGTCCCCTCAGATCAGGAAGCGCCCCAAGCCCGAGGCCTGCAGGCATCACACATGTCATTCCTTCAGCCCTGGACGCTCCTAGCCCACTCCTTTCTTTGTTCTGTATATAACACCCAGTAAATTATAAAGCATTATAATATAATGAACAACCGTGACCTACTACCCAAACCCCAAAGTCGAACATTACAGCAACCCGGATCCATGTGTAAATTCATAAAACTATGAATTTATACATAATGCATGTAAAGCATTGTCTACCCTGGCTTGTTCAAAGCACCTACCAGAACCAATTATATTCTAGCCGACATAATCCACTGAAGTCAGGAAGATGTGGTAGCAGTCTAACATTATTAGCAAACATTATTCTGTAAGTTATTATAACAAGTGTGTGGCGTGAAACAGAAAAAAAATTTGTAACTACTGGAAAGGAAAATGCAATTATTGTTATTTAGGCAAAGACTATATAGCTAAAAAAAAAAATCAAAGAAAATGAAGAGCCACTGACCTGATAAATGAGTGACTATAAAATACATCAAAATAAATAGTTTTATAAAAGTTGAACAATACCAAAAAAATGTCTTTCAGAAGAACAAAAGCATTTAAAACATTCAGAAAAATCGTTACAAGTTTCCTTAACAAATTATATTAAAAATAAGACCTGGATAAATCAAGAGAAAATCATTAGCTGGATGCCAAGACAAATATTTAGAAAACAACATTTATTCTCAAATTTAGTATATTGGTCTGGTAGAATAACTCCTAAATATGGTAGGGGCAAGAGAGAGACAGAATATATTGTAGCTCCAATTCAGACAGGTCTCTAAAGATTAGGATCAGAATCCAATCATTTTGCCCCAAACTTAAGCTACTGTCACTACTGGGCCTCTGTCATATCCCTCAAGAATACAGAATACATTTGAAAAAGTTGAAATTCTGAGATTATCAGGGGTTTGGATTTGGGCTTTTTTGTGCTTTGTAAGGCTTGGGGGAAGTTATTTGGGGTTGTTTGCAATTTGGCAAAAGTGAATGTAAAGTTGACCTAAAAAAGTAAAAAGGGCAAGGCAGACATTTTTTAAAAGTCTAATAAAGCAACTTGTACTATGAGTTATTAAATGCATTATAAAACTTAAGTAAAACTGTGGGAATGAAACAAGAATACACAAAATAACTCAATAGAACAGAATGGAAAACCCAACAAATCCCAATACAGATTTTAGGTATACAGAAAGAATGTAATAAAAAAAATTTTTTAAAGAAAAATGATTTTAAAAAATGGTATTGGGACAACCAGTTAACTATTTTGAGAGAAAAACATTAGATCCTTGTTTTCAAAGCAGACATCAAAATAAATTCCACACAGAGTAAAGTTATTCCTTTTAAGTGAAACCGTAAAAGAACTAAAAGTAATCTGAGAAGGGAATGCCCGTCTAAGCATAAGAGCAAGAGGGGAAAAAAAAGAGAATTTTTTAAATTTTATGTTTATATTTTTATATTAAAAATTTATATATAAGAACCACGACACAAATGACAAAATAGGAAAAATATTACTACCTAAAAAGCAGCAACTATTAAGAGTATTTGAAAATCATAAAGAAAAACACAAGCAACACAATAGGAAAAAAATGAGTAGAGGTCAAGAAACAGGCATTTATAAAATAAAGATACATAAATAATAATTATGAAAGATCTCCACTATTAATCTGGAAGTATATATAAGACTTTTTTTTTTTTTTTTTTTTTTAAATACTTACAATGTCCTGTTTTGTTGAACCAGATACTCCAAATTCTGCTGGTAAGAAGTTCATTACATTGATGGGCTTCTCCCTTCTCTGGCCAACACCTCCCAGTCTTCTCTTTGGAGAACTAGTCCTGCCCTATACCTCTCGGGCAGTACTGTGGTTCAGGTATGGTGGACCCCAACTATCACACCAGGGAAGGGCAGGTGGTGCAAGACTGGCCAATCAGAGCAGCACATGGCTTTGGTCAAAGGGACTGGTTCAGAGATGGGCATATACCAAACTAGGTCATTAAGAGGCAGAAATGCTACAATCCAGGATTTTCTTTTTGGGGGTTAGGGGAGAGTGCAAGGTAAGGAAAGAGAAAGCTCTCTTTCCACCAGGGCTGCTGTGGACAAGCAGGCAGTCAGCCTGGAAGTGAATTCAACATGGCAGACCACAGAGCTGGGAACAAGCACAAGCACGATGGGCTCTCAGGCTAAGTAGGAAGGGCATCAGTTGATTCTCACTCTTCAGTTGACTAGAGCCCCTTTTTTGCTTAAGCCAGTTAGAGCTGATTTTCTGTCAGGGACAATCACATGTTGGCTAAGTATAATTAATACAAACTGTCTGGAATTAAGAAACTACATGAATTAAGAAACTTAAAAACGCACACATGCTTTGAACCAAAAATGTAATATCCTATGTAAAAGCCTCAAATATTCCACACATAGTTGTTATTTAAACACTATTTACAGCTTTTAAAAATTAGTAAACCTTTAGGATAGAGATCCAATTAAATAAATTAAAGCATATTCATAGCACAGAAAATTTAGCAGCCATTAAATATATTTGCAAAAAATATTATCATAAAAGAAAACATGCTCACAAAACAGTGTTGAGTGAGAAAGGATATGTATAGTATGATTCTACTTTTTAAAACAATCAGGCATTAGAGAAAAGATGAATTAAATACTCTAAAAGATGAATTAAATAGTCTAATTCTAATCTAAAATATTAACAGTGGTGGGCTCTAGGTAGATTTTATTTTACTCTTTGCAATTTTGAGTAAATTTTCCAAACTTTTCCTGGTGAGCATATATGCATTATATGTTTAAAAACACTAATACATGAAAAGTAAACTGTCAATTTTAAAAAAGTTGACACTTGGGAAAAAAAGCAGAGTCAAATTAAAAGTCACATCTCTGGGGAGGAGGTATAGCTCAGTGGTTGAGCACCTGCTTCCCATATACGAGATGCCAGATTCAATCCCCAGTACCTCCTAAAAAAAAATGTTTAAAGTCATATCTCATCACTTGGCCAAGCTGTAAAACTGTCCTAATAGACAGCTTCTATCATAGAAATGAGATGCATCACATTATCATTCCCTGATGCCATTAAATACTTCAATCATACAACTAACTTCCCTTACTTTTGGAATATGCTCACCAAGCATCTTTTCAAATATAATTTAACTTTCTACTTAATTTTCTGATCAACAGTAAATTCAGTAGTCAAGCTGAATGAGCCACTCAGCAGTTCGTAAATTAATGAACAGGCATTATGATAAACGTGTGTGTGTGTGTGTGTATCCGTTTACAAATCAGTTATTTATGCACGTCAATGATGCGGGGGTTGGGCAAACTACAGCCTGTGGGACAAATGCCCCCCACACGTTTCGTAAGTAAGGTTTTTTTGGAACACAGCCAAGCCCATTGGTTTACAGTTTGTCTATGGCTGCTTTCCTGCTACAACTGCAGTGCTGTGAAGTTGCCACAGGAACAGTAGGGCCTGCAAAGCCTAAACATACTATCTGGCCCTTTACAGAAAGTCTGCCCACCCCTATTCTAAAGGCTTCAAAACCAAGAGCCAGCCTGTAGACTACTGTGACATCTCCAAGGCAAACACCACCCCATAAGGCCACTGATGACAGCCACCCTACCTCACTTCTAACCTATAAGGATCCATAACCATCATTATAGTCTCATCCGTTAAAAACTGGAAAACAGCACTGAGCAGGCTATCACACACTACTCTCTCCCTATGTTAGGAAGCTCACACTTCAGGCCAGAATCCCGATATAATGAAAGCTCCAGGAAATGCAGGGAGCTATGCCTGGTTTCTTCACTGCCATACACCCAGCATGTAGAACATTGCCCAACGTACTGCCAGAGCTCAGTTAATATTGATGAATGAGTGAATGACTGAAATAGAACTTTAAAACCTAAGGAGGATGTGACAGACACAAAAATGGGAGATTTTCAATCAAGTACAACTCTGAAGATAGTAGAAAAAAATTTTTCCTGCCAGGAAGACTTAGTATAAATATGTCAAGACTGGATGAACCCTCACAGTTTATATGAGCTTATTTTTTTGTTTTTGCTTTTTCTAACCTGGTAGATAAGTATGATTTATTTATCATTCTAACTTAAGCTTTGGCCCTAGTCATAACAGTGAATTTCAAGGGTACAAAATAAAATCATTACCATTTCAAACGATATTAAACTGAGACTGGGGAAAAATAATGGACTACTGTGACAGTTTAAGATTATATTATGGGGTCGGATGTGGCTCAACTGGTTGGGCATCCGTCTCCCATATGGAGGGACCCGGGTTCGATCCCCGGGACCTCCCGGTAAAAAAAAAAAAAAAAAAAGATTATATTATGAATCCCAAAAAGAGAAACATTATGTTTGTAAACTAATCTATCCCCCTGGGTGTGATACCCTTTGACTATATTAAATTCCGTTGAGGGGCCTTTGGTTAGGTTACCTATTAATATTGCTTTGAGGGCTTTCTTTGATACAACCATGTCAGTAAGGCATGCTTCAGGTTGACTGCCTGCCCACTTGGTGGGTCTGATATAAACTGACAGTCACATGGACAGACAGACACAAGAAGACACAGAAGAGAGAACGTTGTCATTTTGATCCCGCCATGCGACAGAAAGGAGAAGGCTCAAACAGCTAAAGCCCCAGGGCGAGAGAAGCCATTGGCCTGATAGTTTGCAGCTGACCTTGGGAAGAGACCAGAACAGCTGAGACCACTGATATAGAAGGCCAGGAAAGAGAGGCCTAGAAGGCCAGAGGGGAAGGAAGAGACCAGGCAGAGATCAGAGACCATCTTGCTTCAACACGTGGCAGCTGACTTTGGTGACAAAGTACCTCTTATGGTACCTTGAACTGTTCTTTCCATGGTCTTGGGACAGTAAGCTTCTATCCCAAATGATTACCCTTTACGAAAGCCAAAAGATTTCTGGTACTTTGTAACAGCATCCCTTTGGCAGGCTGGTACAAATACTACCAACTTGAATATCACAGTTAAATAATCACTCTGAATCCTTGAAAGAAAAGTTTGTCATCTCTTTGAAAGAAATCATTCACTTAAGTATTTGTCTTAATAAAAAGTCTAATTTGAAATACATATACATCTATAACAAATAAAAAGTTGGGAACACATTTTTCTATGACAAAAATTAAAGTTACAAAGATATCACCCTTAGCCTTAGCTATACATTTTCTTTCCCCTGTAAAATTTCTTAGTATACCCTCTGGCAGAATCAAACAAAATATATGAGTTACACTGTAGGAAAAACCATTTTGTTTTGTTCTGTTTTGTTTTAGGTACCAGGGGCCACAGATTGATCCCCAGGCCTCATATGAGGGAAACTTGTGCTCAACCACTGAGCCACTTCGGCTTCCCTAAGTTTCCGGTTTGTTTTGCTTCTTTGTATTTGTTTTTTCAGGAGGCACCAGGAACTGAAACCGGGACCTCCCATGTGGGAGGCGGGCGCTCAACCGCTTGAACCACATCTGCTCCCTCCATTTATTTTTAAAAACCACTATAAAACAATTTCGTTTTGAAAAGGTATTATTCATCTTCAGTTAACAAGCTTAGTATTAGCCATAGCCAAATATCTGGTAACTAAATCTAAAAAGAGATATAAGTAGTTAAAAGAAAACACAACATTACACCAGGTTTTATTTTAAAGTTCAAGTAACAGAGACAGGAGGGGGGTGTTTATTTCAAGCAGCACCGCGACTCTGTAGGCCACCAGAGGTGGGGGTAGGGGGGCGGAGTGAAGTGTTTTGTTTACAAGAGTTTGCTGTAACAGAACAAAAGAAAAGAAAAGCAAAAACCTGTCAGAAGTGTATTTCTCTTTCACCCAAGCCCAGAAGAGCAAGCTCCGGGCTCCGTGTCAGGAGGCCAGGCTCCTTCACCTTGTTCCTCTGCCGTCTCTGGGACTTGCTCTCATCCTCAGCAAGCAGAGGGCACACCCAGGCCTCTTCAGGGCACATGCTGCTTCTGCTCACATACAACTGGCCAGAACGTTGTTGCAGAGATACCACTGGTTGCAAAGGATGTTGGGAACTGTAGTCTTTAGTTTGAGAGCCAAGCACCCCACTAAAATTTGAGGGTTACTACTGGCAGAAGAAAAAAAATATATTAGCAGAAAATCAGCAGTCTCTCTCGGAAAGATAACTGTTAGCCCCAAGCTCTGTAGAACTAACATGATGAACACAATTCTTAGCTGTCTACAGAATCGTTATCCAGTTCCTTTTAGCCCCTACACTGTCAGAACTAAGAATGATATTATCACACACAGTTCTTAATGTCTTTTTCTTGACTACAAGATCATTGCTCATTTCTTCATGGAATGACGTAAAAGATCAATTGAGACAATGTCTATGAAAGCACTTAAAGCTATATAAATGACCACTTGTTCATAAGCAATGACGTGAATATCACAATAAAGCTAGTCACATGAATTTTTTAGTCTCCCAGCGCATATAAAAGTTATATGTGCGATAGTAGTATGTCTATAAAAACAATGTGCATACCTTACTTAAAAAATACTTTATTGCTAAAAAATGCTAACCATCATCTCTGCCTTCGGCAAGTCATGATCTCTGGGCTAGTGGAGGATCTTGCCTCTACGCTGATGGCTGCTGACTTATCAGGGTGGTGGTTGCAGAAGGTTGGAGTGGCTATGGCAATTTCTTAAAATAAGACAACAATGAAATTTGCCACATTAAAGGACTCTAACTTTCAAAAAATATTTCTCTGTAGCATGCAATGCTGTTTGATAGCACTTTACTCATAGCAAAACTTCTTTCAAAATGGGAGTCAATCCTCTCCAACCCTGTTGCAGCTTTATCTACTAAGCTGATATAGTATTCTGAATCCTCTGTTGCCATTTCAACAATGTTCACAGCATTTACACCAGGAATAGAATCCATCTCAAGAAACCACTTTCTTTGCTCATCCATCAGAAGTAACTCCTCATCCATTTAAGTTTTTTTGTTTGTTTGTTTTTAGGAGGTACCAGGGACTGAATCCAGGACCTCGTATATAGGAAGCAGGCTCTCAACCCCTGAGCTACACCCACTCACTCCCCATCAGTTCAAGTTTTATCATGAGATAGCAGCAATTCAGTCACATCTTCAGGCTCCACTTCTAATTCTAGTTCTCTTGCTATTTCCACCATATCTGCAGTGACTTCTCCACTGAAGTCTTGAACCCCTCAAAGTCAACTTCTTCCAAACTCCTGTTCATGTTGATATTTTGACCTCTTGTCATGAATCAAGAATATTCTTAATGGCTTCTAGAATTGTGAATCCTTTCCATTCTTGAAGGTTTTCAATATATTTTGCCTCTGATGGATCCATCAGAGGAATCACCATTCATACTAGCTAAAACCTTATGAAATGCATTTCTTAAATAACAAAACTTCAAAGTCAAAATGTCTCCTTGATCCATGGGCTACAGAATGGGTATTATGTTAGCAAACGTGGAAATGTTAATCTCATTGTACATCTCCATCAGGGCTCTTGGGTGACCAAGGGCATTGTCACTGAGCACTCACATTTTGAAAAGAATCTTTTCTTCTGAACAGATCTCAAGAGTGGGCTTAAAACATTCAATAAATCATGTTGTAAACAGATGTGCTGTTATCCAGACTTTGTTCTTCCATTTAGAGAGCACAGGTAGAGTCAATTTAGCAGAGGATTTTAGAAATGTTAAATGAGCACTGGCTTCAATTTAAAGTCACCTGGGGGTCGGATGTGGCTCAAATGGTTGGGCGTCCGTCTCCCATATGGAGGGACCCGGGTTCGATCCCTGGGACCTCCCGGTAAAAAAAAAAAAAAAAAAAAAAAAATTTAAAGTCACCAGCTGCATTAGCCCCTACACCAAGAGTCAGCCTGTTCTTTGAAGCTTTGAAGCCAGAAATCGACTTCTCCTCTCTGGCTATGAAAGTTCTAGATGGCAACTCCTTCCAATGAAAGGCTATTTCATTTACACTGAAAATCTGCTGCTTAGTATAGCCACCTTCATCAATTATCTTAGCTATATCTCTGGGTAACTTGCTGCAGCTTCTACATCAGCACTTGTGGCTTCACCTTGTACTTTTATGTTATGGAGACAGCTTTTTTTCCATAAATCTCATGAACCAACCTCTGCTAGCTTCAAACTTTGCTTCAAACTTTTTTTTTCTAACCTCTGCAGTTCCTCACATCTCTCAGCCTTCATAGAACTGAATAGAACTAGAGCATTGCTCTGGATTAGGCTTTGGCTTAAAGGGAATGTTGTTGCTGGTTTGATATCCTATCCAGACCACTAAAATTTTCAGAGCATCAGCAGTAAGCCTGTTTGGCTTTCTTATCATTTGCGTGTTTACTGGGAGTTGCACTTTTAATTTCCTTCAAGAACTTTTCCTTTGCATTCACTACTTGGCTAACTATGCAAAAGGCCTAGCTTTTGGCCTAGCTCAGCTTTTGACATGCCTTCCTCACTAAGCTTAATAACCACTTCTAGCTTTTGATTTCAAGTGAGAGACTTGCAACTCTTCCTTTCACTTCAACACTTAGAGGCCATGTGGGGGGTTATTAATTGGCCTAATTTCAGTATCATTGTGTCTCTGAGAATAGGGAGGCCCAAGAAGAGGGAGAAAGACGGGGAATGGCCGGTTAGTGGAACAGTCAGTACACACACCTTTATTGATTAAGTTCACTGTCTTATATGGGTGTGGTTCACAGTGTCCCGAATCTGTTATGGTAGTAACATCAAAGATTAGAGAGCACCATAAAAAGTATAATAATGAAAGTTTGAAATATTGTACAAATCACCAAAATGTAAAACAGAGGCACAAAGTGAGCACATGTTGTTGGAAAATGGTGCCGAGAGAATTGCTTGACACACAGGGTTGTCATAAGCTTCAATTTGTTAAAAAAAAAAAAAGTATCTGCAAAGTGCAATAAAGCAAAGCAAAAGCACAATAAAATGAGGTATGCCTGTAAAGTATTCCATTTGCTGCATGCAATAGCAAGCTGTCATTAGAGAATTAAAGCTAGCTTTCAAATGCTAAAACTGATTAATACCTGCCATTTTTTTACCTAATAAAAATTCTGTATAGAATATTGTACTTCCATCTACAAGATTATAAAACTAAACCAGTTTTCTTTCCTTAACAAACATTTATAATACCTTGAAACATTAAGAAGCCCACATGAGGAGCTCCTAAGGACTCTTACTCCTACTTGGCCCAGGGCCTCTCAAGAGATTCAAACCAATTTCCAAGTTCTCCATGTCCTCATCCTGTTTTCCTAGTCTTTGGTAGCAGCTGCCAACCCCCCTTCTCTGTTTCTATAAAAAAACAGAGGTAAGAAACAATCTTCTCCCACAGTATCCCTCACTAGAGTGTAAGACTCCAAAAGTAGAAACTTTGGTTTATCTGATTATCCACAACACCAACTGTTTTAGTTTGCCAAATAGCTGCCAATGCAGCTATTTTTTTTTTTTTTTAAGATTTTATTTATTCATTTGTCCCCCCCCCCGCTGCTTGTGCTTGCTGGGTCAGCTAACCACGCCGCGCGGGCGGGCTTGCCTTCACCAGGAGGCCCCGGGAACCGAACCCGGTGCCTCCCATATGGTAAACGGGAGCCCCACTGATTGAGCCACAGCCGCTTCCCGAGGTTGGCTTTTATAAAAGGGATATATTTGGCATAAAAGCTTACAGTTCCAAGGCCATGAAAAGTCCAAATCGAAGCACCATGAGAGGTGCTTTCTCATCAAAGTCAGCTACTGTTGCTTCTATTATCTGGGCACATGGCGAGGCAAGATGGCTGCCAACCTCTGCCGAGGTCTCAGGCATCCCCTCTCGCGCTGCTCAGTAGGCCCAGCCTCTTGAGGGCTTCGTGCTTAAGCCATCCTCTAGCCCTCTCTCACACGGCAGGATCACATATGGTGGTTTCCTTTTCCTGTGTTTGTCTTTCTCTGTGTCTCCGTTTTTATCAGACGGAGCAAGAGGGTGAAGACTCAACGTGAACCACACTCCACTGAGGCAATCCAATCAGAGGCACAAAAGTGAGCTTAGCAAGTAATTTAATCAAAGGACCCTCAACTGAATTTAATGCAATCAAAGGTATCACACCCACAGGAATATATTAGTTTTAAAAACATAATCTTCCTCTTTTGGAGATTCACAAAATAATTTCAAACTGCCTCACTGACACATAGAAGCACTCAAACCCCACGTTCGATCATGAAAGCAAAATGAATATAAAATGAACTACCTGCCATGAGTAGACAGGGATAAAACAAAAAGCAAAGGGGGAAGCAATACAGTTTACAAGATCTTATAGCCATCCCTAGTCTGAATCTTGACTTATTCTGAAACAACAGATGAAAGCCCTCTTGAGCTCAGTCTTTGCCTTTTAATCCCTAAAGCTGAGGGGCTTTATTAGCCTCTAAACATATATCCTACCCCTAAAGCAAGGTGAGAGACAGTTTGCTAGACCAGTCTTAAAACAGGACAAGTGAGTTAAACCCCATATTCAATGACAGTTTGAGTCACCTATTGAAACGAGACTAATTCAAATGTAATGAGAACAGTAATTTTTTAAAAAACATTCTAAGTCATGCTACCTTAAGCAATAGCAAAAGCCAGTAAAAGTGAATCTTATCAAGTAGGGTTTTAAACTCTTTAAGAATAACACATTTTCTATCTAAAAATTTAATATTAGCATTTGCAGGTGAGTATTATACAGAGTAATATGATAGGGACAGAGACAAAGATAGTTAAGCAATAACCATTTCTGCCCCAAGTGGCTTATTGTACTAAAAAAACATAGTAAAGAACCTCAGAATTTACCTAATTCCTAGAGAGCTTCCATAGGCCCAGGCAAACAAATCCACAAACTCTCTTTGATGATTTGCACTCAATTGAGGCAAGTGTCCAGTGCTGTAGTGTCCAATAATAGTGGCTATTAGCCATATGTGGCTTTCGATTGAAATCAAGCTAGTGCAACTGAGGAACTCAATTTTTTATTTTAATTATTTAAATTTCAATTTAAAAAGAGATACTCAATTCCATTAATTGGAAACCTTTAAGTATGTTTGGAACAACTTGGGTAGAAGAATCTACTTTATTAACAGTAAATTTGATAAAATCAAATACCAGGGAAAGAGATGTGGCTCAAGCGATTGGGCTCCTGTCTACCATATAGGAGGTCCAGGGTTCCATTCCCGGGGCCTCCTGGTGAAAGGCAAGCTGGCCCGCACAGGAGTGCTGGCCTGCATGGAGAGCTGGCGCAGCAAGATGATGCAACAAAAAGAGACACAGAGGAGAGACAATAAGAGATGCAGCAGACCAGGGAGCTGAGGTGGCGCAAGAGATTGAGCGCCTCTCTCCTACTCCAGAAGGTCCCAGGATTGGTTCCCGGTGCTGCCTAAAGACAAGAGAAGCAGACACAGAACACAAAGAGAGCAGACAATGAGCACAAAACAACGGGGGCGGGGGCGGAGGGTGGGATTAAATAAATAAATCTTTATAAAAAATAAAAAAAAAAAAATACCAATCAAGCATTTCTGATAAAAATTCAGCATCTGAAATGAGATGTGCTGACAAATTTAAAATAAAATACAACCAGATTTCAAAGACTTAGTATTGAAAAAAGAATGTTAAGTATCCCATTAATAAGTTTTTATATTGATTACATATTGTTATAATATTCTGGATATACTGAATTCAATAAAATGTTTCATTAAACTTAATTTGTTGTTTTTCACTTTTTTAATGTGGCCACTAGAAAATTTTAAATTACATACGTGACACATTATATTTCTATCGAGCAGTGCTGCACTTCAAGTATGAGAAGTGCACCTTTTAAGATGAGTTACACTGAATCTAGGGTGAAACAGTTAGTGAGGTGTTTTCTGTGATTTTTTTTCTTTTCTTTCTCTTCTGAGTCCTCTCCATCTTGCCTCAACTTTAACTTAAATTTGACTAAGGTAGTTTTGCTTATTAAGTATTTGACTTGGCTAATGTGAGTATCTTGTAGGACTAACCCTACAAAGAAGGAGTTGCTTATCCCAAAGTGAATCTTTATCTAGAAATGAATCAAGTCCTCTAAAGCTGGAGAACTCCTGGTCATCCTTCAGGGCCTAGTGAAAATGAAAGTTACTCTCCAATTCCCCACCCCCACTTCTCTACAATTAATTACCACAGCTCTCTGAATATAACTGTTAGAGCAGCCACGAAAAAGTCGTTGTTATTTGAAAATCCTGTGCCTAGTTCATTCATTTCATGAGTATTTACTCAGCACCAGCTATGTGCCTGGCACTTTTCTTGGCATTAGGGACACATCAGTGAACCTGAAGCCCATTAAAACACACCTATGCACACATACACGTTCATACATGAAAGAATGAGGGAGGCTCTTTGTGCATAATTAAGAAAGAATGAAACCTTATTGCTAAGTTGGAAAAGCAAGCTGTAAAACAATGTTTACAGTACGTTGATTTCTACATAAGAAAAGACTGCATATTTTTCTCCTTTTTTCTCCCAAGAAATAATGGAAAATAACAAAATGTTTCGATATAGAAGCAGGGAAGGAACCAGGATGGAGGGACAGAGCCCACATTTTATCCTAAAAGCCTTTGCTGTGTCCAATATACCATTCTCCAAAAAGAATGCTAGGTCTTAAAATGTTTATTCTCTGGACTTAGTAGCTTAAATATACCATCGACAACCTAGTTTACTCCACTTCTTTCTTCCCAAATACTACCAAAGTATACTTCAACCCTGTTCTCATGATGGCAGAAAAGAACGATTTTGTATTCTAATCTAAGGTTTGTTATCCTTTGACTTGTCCCTTCTTCAAGGCTAGTATTAATAAACACCTGAAATGTTCCCTGATTTTTGTTTTATTGCAACACCTACAGAATATATATAAGCCTTTTAAACTTTTTAAAAGGAAAATAAAAAATTCTGAGGTTTGTTATTAAAGACATTAACTTATAGCTAAATCCCTAGGTAGTCCAGCCTTGAAGCAAGTGATCTAAGAATACAAAACAACATCAATGTTAAACATATTTTCTTCTCTGCTATGTGCACAAAACTTTGGGGGGCAAGTAAAAAAAATAGCTTAGCAACCTCAGTAGCTATCAGAAATGGCTCAGTTAGATAAATTTTGGCACATCCATTTCATACCACACAGCCTTAAAAAAAGAATACAGTAGAGCTGTGGGTGCTGAACCGGAAAGCTCTCCAATATACACATATTATTAAGAGAACAATTCAAGGTGCAGAAAAATATTTACAGTGAGAAAGCATATTTTTTCGAAACATACATTTAACGTATATATGTTCTATGAGTGGACATACTAAAAACCTAACAATGATTCCCATTGGAAAGAGGAACAAAGGCCTAACATTTGCTATCTTCTAAATATTTTACCATATGCATGCTAGCTTTACTTTTTATAATAAACATTAGATTCATTAAAATTTGTAAGTCTCTCCTTGTTGAACACTTGCAATGAATGATTTTCCTCATAAACTTCACCAATCTATTTTATTACATATTAGACATATATGTATGACAAAGAAGGCCAATGGCCCAAAGACAAGATCAGAGAAATTTATTTTTCACAATGGTAAAGTTATTTTACTAAGTTTAAAATGGCCCTTAAACCTAGGTTATGATTTTGAATGCCTCACATTTCAAACATATAGAAATAACATTAAGCTATTTTTAAAAAGTAACACAAGGAAGTAGAAATTATAGTTGTCTATCCTGATTTCCAAGGAAGTTAAACCCAACAGATAGCGTTACATTCTTTCTAGAATAAGGCAAAGTGTACTGTCAAGCTGAGTGTTTAAAAACAAATCTGCTAAATGATTTTTTCTTTGAGGGGGGATGGGGGCTGAAAAACTGAAAATGAAATAGAATTGAGATCTTCTTTCTAATATGATAGGAAATTTAACAGATCCATTAAATCCTACTCATGCATTAATTCCTACTTCTCTGAACCTTAAAATAAAAATTTGTAGGCAGAAGTTTTATGGTAGACTTGTCATAAATTTTAAAATTTAATTCTAAGAGAAGTTAGCTTTGGAAAAATGATCAGTCCTTCCGAAGGAATTTACTAAATTTAGAGTATGACTAACCTGTCACAATGAACAAAAATTTTCTTTTTTTCTACAGCAAAGTTTTTTCCTACACATTAAACTATAGATACCCTAATAAAGTAATATAAAACAGAAATAGGATATAGATGACTCTGTAAACCAAAGGATCAGAAAAAGGGCCTTAAAAGTGGCAGTGTTAACAACAGATGAAACTAGGTGAAGAGGTTGCAGGTGTTCACTCTATTCCATCTTTCTTGCATGTTAAAAATGTTTCAAATAAAAACACAGAGGAAAAAAAATAGCATTAGCCATCATTAGAAGACAGAACATTAGGGATCATCAGGAAGCAGAACAAACGAAGGTTCAACTTAAATTTTTCAACAGAGTCCATCCTGAAACAACATTATTGCTCATTATTGACAAATCACTAGTTATGTTCAGCTTCTTCAGGTAACTCAGTCATCTCATAAAAAGTTCTCGCCGTGACATCTAAGAGAGCTGCTCTTTAGAATAACCACAACATTTCGAGATTTAAAAAATAAAAAGTAGGGTAAACACCAATACTACCCTACTATTCAGCTAGTAACCATATTTAAATGCTTAAGATAGGAAACTCCATTTTACATGGGTTGGGAACCTCATTTAATTGCTCTAAGAAATATCTATTAAGATGAAACACTTTTAGTCCTTATGAAGAGCTCTTTTGATCCAGATGGGGAAGAAACAATCTCATGAACTATGTACAGATCCTCAGGCAATACACATGATCATTAACTTGCATAGCAGCTTCAACAGCAGCAGGAGAAAGTTTCCAAACACTTAACAAACAAAAAAGAAATTGAAACGAAAAGAAATTTTGTGACCTCTATTTTTTAAAACACGCTGAATTCCTGACCTAAATTTCACAGCACATGAAAAGGAATCCTGCAAGTAGAAAAACAAGGGGGCAGGGACAGGAGCATATGTAGCACATACAGGATCCACCTGGGATTCTTCTTAATTAAAAATTCTGAGCATTCCAAGCATATCTCTAAACTTGTATTACCAGTGCCTTTCAACTTTCTGCATAAAGGGCATCAAGTCTTCCTCCTCAAGAAAATCAAAGATTGGGGAAAAGAAAATAATTGGTAACCAAACAAATATTTACCATACCTAACATTTGGCTGTGATCATCAAAAGCTTTCTAATCTCAATGAACAGGCCATTAAAACTTACAGTGATTCAAGACTTTTCTCTAATTTTCACAATATCGGGCACGGCCACCTCGCAACACTTGTCCTGGGCCTGAACTTTAAAATGTTCCAGTCTGTAAGAAAATCTACCTTTACAGGAATTTATATTTCATCATATGACTCAACGGTGGAAGAAGAGCCATGAGTAGTAAAAAAGCAAGGAACAAAAATGAAGACCCTTTTTTTGGAGGTGTGTCCCCCGCTCCACACTTCCACCCCAACCCCAAACCCGAAAACGGGCCCCATCTCCTGGTACTGCATTACATATTAATAAAGAATTGGGTAAAAGCTGAAGTGGGGCAGGCTCCGAACTCTCTCGTCTGCTTTTAATGGTTATCAGTACAAGGTCTACAAGTTCCTAATAAAATGGGGCGAGGTGGGGGGAGCGGACACTGAAACAAGTAAGTACCCAGGGACTGGAATAACCACAACCCCCACCACCACCAGGGAAAGCCCCTGCAGGCCCCGTTTTCGAAGTTTTCTGTCTAACTCGGCCACTTGTTAGTGACGACGGGCTGCGGCGCGCCCACCTCGCTGCGCCTGGCGGGGGATGGCTGCTGCGGGATGGTTCCAGTGCATCACCTCCGCGCGGCCTCCCGAGGCTCGCAGCCCCGCGTCTGGAGCCCCGGGATAACCGCCTACACGGCCCCCACTTGCCGGCACCGTGCGGGGCGGACGCTGGAACTGCAGAGTCATCCGGCCGCTCGGCGCCCCCGGGCCGCGGCCACCCCAGCCTGCAGGGGCCTCGGGCTGCCCGGCCCCGGCGCGGAGGCGCGGGCAAGGGAGTTGCTCGGCGCCCGGCTGCGGGGGCCCCGGCCCCGGGCGGGTGCCGAGGGCGGGGGGCCCCGCTCCTACCTGCGCGGCGGCGGGCGGCGGCGGCGGCGGCGGCTTCCCCTGGCGCAGGCCGTCCTCCTCCTCGCGGGAGTCGTCCAGGAGCACTTTGCTCTTGTTCAGCTTCCACATGCTCCGGGGCGGGGGCTCCGGGAGCCGGGCTCGGTCCTCCCTCTCCTCAGCCGGCCGCCGGTCAGCGGGTGGGTGCTCGGGGGGGGGGGTTTACGACTCCTGTCCCAAGACGCAGGAACAAAGTTGAGCCGGGGCCAGGGGCGGCGTGCGGGGACCGAGCCAAGGGCGGGGGCGCGCCCTCCTCCCGACCCCGGCGCCCCGCGGGCCTCCTCACGCCCCGGCCCCTCGCCCCGCTTCGGCGCGGGCCCGCCGCCCTCCAGACCGCCGGGCGGCCCCCGAGGGGGGCTCCCGCCGGCCCTGGCCCCCAGGCCGCGTCACGGGCCTCACCGCCGCCCTCCTCACCTGCGCTCGGCCCCCGCCGCCCGCCGCAGCCCCGACCGCCCCGCGCGCCGGCTGCTGCCTCCGCCGCCGGCCGCTGGGCCCAGCCATGTTAGCTCCGGGCGAGCGGCCGGCGCAGAGGGCGGGGGGGAGCGGCGCCGGGCTTTCCCGTTACCACGGCAACGGGGCCGCCGGGACGCCGGAGGCCCGCAGCAGCCCGGCTGGCGCGCGCGAGCCCGCGGGGCCCGCCCTTTGGGGCGCGGTGAGGGCCTCTCCCGCAGGACGCCCCCCTGTTTCCTACCTCTGTCCCTGCTCCCTGCCCTTTGGGCAACCGTGTGGGTGAAGAAAAGTTCAGGTTCAAACGGAGGCGGTTGAGGGCCAAGTGCAGCTAGAGGGAGAGTGGGGTAGCACAGCCAGGCGTACAGAAGCGTCCTCAGCCCCTCAGCGCTTAATAAGTTACTTAAAACCTCGTAGCCCCGGACTCCAAAGGCTTTTCCCTCAGAAAATGATCCCAGATGCCTGCTCACTTAAGCAGAAAATTGGCATTTGGTACACAGGCATTTTTAATCTATTCTCTGTAATAATTCAGTTCCTCAACTGAATTATTATTATTAGAATTTCATCAACTACATCGCAGCGTTCATCTGGTATTGTTACGAATAGCTATGAGAGGGAAAGAGCAATGAGTTAATTCCTAGGTCTGTTAGCTGTGGGCCGAGGAGGGAAACGATTGGACTCAGTCATCAAGGTGTGGACTTGAAGTTGTTAACTGAAGGATTATTGTTTTAATTGTGTGTTAATACAAAAAGATAAGTCTGTGATATTACCCTGAAAGAGTTTATAATATATTTGGGACATTGGATGTTTGGGGAAAAAAAAAAAGTCAACACACAAATGTCAAGTGATGGAGTGGTAAGCCCCATAGGAATAAAGAAATAAAGTCTTTATAGACTAGCTTAGTGAATTAACTGGTTGGTTTATTTGCAGCCTGGGCCTGACAAAAATGAATGGATTGTGTTCAAATAGACAAGAGGAAAAAGAAGGGAGACTTTTGTAATTATTAAAGTTAAGAGACACAAAATCAAGGGTAGACCTGAT
Organism: Tolypeutes matacus; assembly: GCA_026826555.1. NCBI lineage: Eukaryota > Metazoa > Chordata > Mammalia > Cingulata > Chlamyphoridae > Tolypeutes > Tolypeutes matacus. The sequence continues at coordinate 7,453,208 of JAKSZT010054462.1, read as the reverse complement.
GTCAAAGCCTTGGAACCAAAACGGGAATTATAGGAATGCAATTATGGGTTGACCTTTCCTCAGCATTGCAGATTGCATCTCTTACATTCATTAAAACAGGCAGTAGACGCCTGAAACAGACAATGCATCCATGCATCTGAGGACGTGGCAAAATCCATGGAAATAATGTGTAAATGATTTTAAGCATTGCACTAACCAATGACAAAGAAGTAAAGTGTAAGATGTATAGTATAGTTTATAGGCAATAAAGTAATTTTGGGGGTATTTTTGGCAGTTTAAAATTGTTACTTTTTCTAGCTAAGATGATGATCATACTTCACAGTGAAAATGGTAAACCCCAGCTGTCATCCTGTCTGGAGGCCATGGAAACAAGGTGGTCCCCAGTCTGCCCTGATGGTATTTTTCAGAATGGATATGAATTTGTGAGCATCAAAAGACCCATCTTAAAGCAAAGGGTCCTCCTGACCCTCACCAGAATTCTAGAGGAGAGCTACATCACACATTCCAAATACAAAGGTACTTTTATTTCGTGTCTCGGAAAGGAATCAAGCAACAAAATATGAAAAGGTACTCAACTCCACTGTAATCCAAATTTACATTGTGCAAATGTTTATAAAATTAGTAGCCAATGTCTGCTGGTAGGGGCATGAATTAGTACAAACTTCAGAAGGCAATTTGTTAGTCTCTATCAAAATTTTAAGTTTATACCCTCCCACCCAGTAAATTAACTTTTACAGAAAAACTTTTTACCAAACAAACTTCAGAATTGCTTACACTTTTCACAACATATACATATTCGTGTATTACTTGAGTAATTTAAAAATACTTTTTTTAAAGAATCCAGAACTGTAAGCTTCTGTAAAAATATTCTAAGCTTTGTAACTTCACTACTCTAAACAGGAAGGTATACCTTTTGGATTTTCCAGAAGTGATTTGCAACAAAACTTTTTAAATGATAAGCAGCTGTGACCTAGTTTTTGGGAGAGGACTGCCAGGAGCCAGGCTCCATGCTGTGCAGCCCCTTTGGGGGAGTCCCCAGAACAGACTGGTTGGTGACTGTGCATGAGAGAAGAGGAGAGAACCTCAGGCACAGAAGGTTAAGTTGTTAAGGTCTGGGAAGGGGCCAAAGAGCTCATCAGGATAAGCCAAATGTTAAACATCAACCAGGCATCTTGAAACCAAAACAGTGTAGCCAGGATCCCTCCAAACCCCACCTTACATGCTCAATAAATGAAGAGAATCATGAGATAAACAATCACTCACACACACACACACAATTATCTCCAAACCACTGGAAAAGAATATTACAAAATCAAATAAAACCAGAGGACACCTACTAAAGAATACTCCTCCCAGTATAATCTAATTTAAGAGCTCCTTCTTCATGGGAATATTTAAGAACGTTAAATATGTGCACCTTTTCAAACAAGCTTGACCTTCCAGGCTAGAAAAGCTTAAAGAATTTCAATACAGATATCATTTCACACCTATCAGAATGGCCACTATTAAAAAGACAGAGAACTGCAAGTGTTGGAGAGGATGTGGAGAGATAGGAACACTTCTTCACTGTTGGTGGGAATGCAGAGTGTTACAACCACTGTGGAGGACTGTTTGGCAGTTCCTAAAGAAGTTGAATATAGACTTGCCACGTGACCCTGCAATACCACTACTGGGTATATACCCAGAAGAACTGAGAGCAGTGACACGAACAGACATCTGCACACCGATGTTCATAGCCACCTTATTCATCATTGCTAAAAGTTGGAAACAACCCAGGTGTCCATCAACAGATGAATGGATAAACAAACTGTGGTCTATTCACACGATGGAATATTATGCAGCTGTAAGAAGAAATGAAGTCATAAAGCATATGGCAACATGGATGAATCTGGAGGACATTATGTTGAGTGAAGCAAGCCAGACACAAAAGGACAAATACTGTATGAATGCATTACTATGAACCAAATATATTGTGTAATATATTGTTTGATTCACACACAAAAAAAAACAAACAAAAAACAAAACAAAAAATTTTACATGTATCCATTACATTTAATTGAGAAATGTATATATTTATTCATCTGTGTTTACTTTTTAGTTTTTAATTGCTTATGTTTTCAATTATTAAATGTACAAAATAGTTAAAAAATAATAATTAAAAAAAGGCAAAAAAATAAAAAGAAAAAAAAGAATTTCAATACATAGGCTTGGCAATGGTTATAATATGTACTACAAACACATAATGAATTTGTACCCCACAGCCCATGAGGTGCTTTCAAAATAAACACACACAAAGCACAAAACTTTGATAAACATCAAATACCATAAAACAAAGGTTACAAAACAAAGCCATGATCTAAACACAGCCAATTCAAAGACAATACAAATAAAACATGGCACGTCAACTCAAAACACTTCAACAAACAAACGCTAAAATAGCATGAATCCCCTTTACTCAAGTGAGGTAAAGCTTAGGGCTTTTGGCCCAGACCACCAGCTTTGTTTGTCTGATATCCACTGTTCCACGCATTAAGAATGTTCAGTGTAACAAATTCAGGATGATCTGGAAGAAGGCCAGTCTCACTGAATCAAAAAGCTAAGTTCTAGAATATTTAAAACAACATTTAGTTTTACTTTGTAGAATAGTATAGCAGGAAAGGAGAGCTTTAGTAGCAGGAGGTAAAGGCCAGCAACCCAGTGCAAACAGAAGGGAGGGAGAGAGGGACAGAAGGAAGCAGGGAGTATATAAGTGACAATGCTCTGTTGGGAAAACTTAAGGCATTTTGGAATTATTAGAAGAACTTCTCATGAGCTCTATGAATTTGAAATAGTTCATATATTCACTCATTTATGAAGGTATATAAAACTAACTCATGGCTGCTGTGAGTGTCCATAAAAATAAAACCTTATATATAATTTATTTCTGGATTCAGAAAGACGTATTTAAAGAATCTTTAATTTGTTAAACCCTCAATTAGAAGAAACTACTAATTTTAGACTGAATGCCCCCTATTGGCTAATAATGTCCCAGAAATCATTCACTGGTACAAATAACTTTTTATTTATTTTATTTTTTTTTTTTTTTTTAAGATTTTATTTATTTATTCATTTATCCCCCCCTTGCTGCTTGTGCTCGCTGGGTCAGCTAACCACCCCGCGCGGGCGGGCCTGCCCTCACCAGGAGGCCCCAGGAACCGAACCCGGGGCTTCCCATATGGTAAACGGGAGCCCTACTGATTGAGCCACAGCCGCTTCCCAACTTTTTATTTAATAAAGATCAAGTATGTCATCACTGTCTGACTTCAACATGCGTAAGGCTCAACTTAGTGAGATTTTACTCAGCTAAATTTAATCTTAAGGAGGAGTGGGTTTTGGAGAACATATAGAAAGAACTTTCTAGCAGCCAAAACTGTTTGAGAATGAAATGCAGTGCCTCAGGAGACAGTGAGCTCCTCCTACCTGGAAGTAAGTAGAGGCTGCATTTGAAAAGGAAGATGGTTGTACCTCCAAATCCTTTCCAACTTCAAAATTGTATTAGTCCAGTGAAGTGGAGCCATGCTTTTTTCTACTGGACTCACTCTTCAAACACCTGAGAGCCACGACTAGGCAGGTATATCTAAGAGTTGGAGCTCCCACATCCCAGCTGCTATATATACCGAGTCCAAGTAAAATCCACAGAGAAACAGCCATACTTTTCTGCAGTTAGTTATTAATATCGAGGGAAAGATCATTAATAACATCTGGAGAATTTGAGGTAATCTGTAAACTTTAGGATCAATCAGTTTTAGGACCAACTTTCATATCCTGATATATTAAAGTTTATATTTAATATCCTCCTAATCAAATTTCCCTATGTACTACTCATAACATAGGTATATATTAAAATAACATTTTATACCCTTTCATAGTACCTAGTACAGTTCTAAGGACAAAATGTTTGCCAAATAAATACTCCCTGATTGGTTAATTAATTCTCTCAATATAAAAGCATTAATAGAAATAAAAATAAAAGCTATGGCTAATATTTATTGAGTGCTTATTACATATAAGCATTTGCTAGTATTTTATATACATTACCTCATGTAGTGGAAAAAGCACAGAATTTGGAGCCGTTAACCTGGATTTAAAAAAATTTTTAAACAGATCAATTTTATTGATACATATTAATAAAGCATACAATTCATCTAAAGTGTACAATCAATGGTATTTAGTATAATCACATAGTTGTGCATTCATCACTTCAATCATTATTAGAGCATTTTCATTATTTCAATAATAGTAATCATAAAACCAAGAGAAAGAAACAAAAAATCTCATCCCATCTCAATCCCTCTATTCTTCCCCTGCCATATATAGCTGCCTATTTCTGGTTATTTTTGCACAATTATATTTATTTATTAAGCAGTTTTATTGAGATAGAGTCACATACCATACGATCTAGCCAAAGTGTATAATAAATGGCTTTTAATATAATCACAATGTTGTGCATTCATCAACACAAAAAAATTTAGAACAATTTAATACTCAAAAAAGAAAAACTCCACACCCCTTAGCAGTCCTTCCCCAGCCCTACATAACTACTAATCTAACTTGATCTTTATAAATTTATTTATATTTTACATAAATGGAATCATACAATATGTAGTATTTTGTGTCTGGTTTCTTTCATTTAGCATAATGTTTTTGTCTGATATTAACATCTTTAGTATTAACATACATTTGTTCAGTTTCAAAGAAAAGCGGTCTTATGTAAGTTTACCCATATTCGTATTTCACATGCAGTTTTACTGTGCTATACAGTCCCATGGTACATTTTTTAGCTTTGCTTTTAGTAATATACATGACCTTAGACATTCCCTTCAAATCTCTTTCATACCCACATACTAGTACTGCTAGTAACAAACATTATTAACTCCATGAAATTAGAGATTAGATTATACAATATATTTAGTTCATAGTAGCGCAGTCAGACAGTATTTGTCCTTTTGTGTCTGGCTTGCTTCATTCAGCATAATGTCCTCCATGTTATATGATACACACGACTTCATTTCTTCTTACTGCTGCATAATATTCCATCGTGTGAATACACCACAGTTTGTTTATCCCTTCATCTGTTGATGGACACCTGGGTTGTTTCCAGCTTTGGCAATTGTGAATAACGCCGCTATGAATATCAGTTTGTGCAGATGTCTGTGTCACTGCTGTCAATTCTTCTGGGTATATACCCAGTAGTGGTACATGGCAAATCTATATTTAACTTCTATAGGAACTGCCAAACAGTCTTTATTAGTCAGGATTCTCTTGGGAAACAGAATCAACAGGAGATATCTGTCAATAATATGAGATTTTTAAGAGTCTCTCACGTGACCGTGGGGATGCACAAGTCCAGGTTCCACACGCAGGCTACAAACCAGGGGCTCCTACCAAAGTCCGATGAAAGGTCCTTGATGAGTTTCTGGGAGAAGTTGGCTGTCCAACGATGAGCTGGAAAATTCTTTCTGAATGTTGAAATCACTTCCCCTTTTAAGGCATTCAACTGATTGGATAAAAGCGTCACCCACTGATGATGCAATCTCCCTGATTGATGCACATGTAATCAGCCATCCACACAGTAAATTCACTGGTGATTGAAGTCCATAAATGCTCTTGTATTACAATTGCCCAGTGCTTGCTGGACCAAACACCTGGACACAATTACCCGGCCGAGTTGACACATTAGCCTAACCATCACACAGTCCTTCACAGTGGCTATATCATTCTACACTCTCACCAACGGCGAATAAGGATTCCTATCTCTCCACATCCTCTCCAACACTTGTAGTTCTCTGTCTTTTTAATAGTGGCCATTCTAAAAGTTGTGAAATGATATCTCTTTGTAGTTTTGATTTGCATTTCCCTGATTGCTAGTGATATTGAACATTTTTTAGCAGATCATTTTTACTGATACATATTAATAAAGTACAAATCTATCCAAAGTGTAAAATCAATGGTATTCCATGTAATCACATATTTGTGCATTGTCTTCAATAATTCTTAGAGTACGTTCATTATTCCAATAATAATACTAATAAGCAAAAAACAAACAAAACTCAACAGCTCTCAATCTTTCTATGCTTTCCCTGCCATACAGAGCTGCTATTCTGTTTCCTTCTCTCTAGGATACTGGTATTCATATTTTATAGAAACAGACTTATATATGCAATATTACCCATATTCGTGTTTTACAAGAGGTTGTACTAGCTTATACAGTCGCATGGTACAGTTTTTAGCTTTCATTCTAGTAATATGCATGACCTTTGACTTTCCCTATCAACCACTGTCAAACCCATATAATAGCTCTGCAAGTTACAAACACCATGATGTGCTTTAACCATTTCTAGTCATTTCCAAAGATTTACAGACAACCGTTTTTACCAATTCTGCACAGATTTACCTTCAGTTTTCCATTCTCTACCCTTCTTCTATTTTCTGGTGACCTATATTTTAATTATTAATTCCTTGAGTTTACACAATATATTTAGTTCATAATAGAGCTATCATACAGTATTTGTCCTTTTGTGTCTGGCTTGCTTCACTCAACATAATGTCCTCCAGATTCATCCATGTTGTCATGTTTCACGACTTCATTTCTTCTTACTGCTGCATAATATTCCATCATGTATGTCCACCAACAATTTGTTTATCCATTCATCAGTTGATGGACACCTGTGTTGTTTCTAACTTTTGGCAATGGTGAATAATGCTGCTATGAACATCAGTGTGCAGATGTCTGTTTGTGTCACTGCTCTCAGTTCTTCTGAGATCACCTAGTGATGGTATTGCCGGGTCCCATGGCAATTCTATATTCAACTTCCTTAGGAACTGCCAAACAGCCCTCCACAGTGGCTGTTCATTCTACATTCCCACCAACAGTGAATAAGCGTTTCTATCTCTCCTCATTCTCTCCAACATTTACAGTTTTCTGACTTTTTAATAGTGGCCCATCTAATAGGTGTAAAATGATATCTCCTTGTAGTTTTGATTTGCATTTGTCTAATTGCTAGTTATGTTGAACATTTTTTTCATGTGTTTTTTGCTATTTGTATTTTTCCTTTGGACAAATGTCTATTCAAATCTTTTGCCCATTTTTTAATTGGGTCTTTTGTCTTTTCCTGGTTGAGTTGTAGCATCTCTTTATATATCATGGATATTAAACCCTTATTGGGCATGTGATTTCCAAATATTTTCTCCCATTGAGTCAGCTGCCTTTTCACCCTTTTGACAAAGTCCTGTGAGGTGCAAAAATGTTTAATTTGAGGAGGTCCCATGTATCTTTTTTTTTTTTTTTTTTTTCTTGTGCATGCTTTGGGTGTAAGGGCCAAGAAACCACCACTTACCACAGGTCTTGAAGATGTTTCCCTACATTTTCTTCTAGTAGTTTTATGATCCTGGCTTTCATATTAGGTCATTGATCCACTTTGAGTTGATTCTTGTATAGGGTGTGAGCTAGGGGTGCTCTTTCGTTCTTTTGGTTATGGATATCCAGTTCTCCCAGTTCCATTTGTTGAAGAGACTGCAACAAGATAGATGCCGCCCCCACCACAATGAGCTAGAGGTGCCCCCACCACAATGAGCAGATGCCACAGATGCAGCAGACACCACAGGCCTGGGGAGTGGATGTGGCTCAGGCTATTGAACACTCATCTCTCATGTGGGAGGTCCTGAGTTTGGTTCCATTGCCTCCTAGAGAAGGCGAGCAAACAATGAGCAGACAGACAAGAGAACCATCTGGGTGAGAGGGGTATAAATAAAGAAAAATAATAACGTAGATAAATAAATCTTAAAAACAAAACAAAACAAAAAAAAAACAGTTGGCTAGTGATTGAGCGACTGCTTCCCATGTACAATGTGCCAGTTTCGATCCTTGGCACCTCCTAAAAACAAACAAATCAACAAACAAAAAACCCAACTCTCATTGGAGAGCAGATGTTAGCTCAGTGGATAAGTGTCTGCTTCCCATGTGCACAAGGCCCTGGATTCAATATCCGGTACTTCCTAAAAAAAAAAAAAAAAAAAAAAAAAATTGGCCATAGAAGTGAGGGCTTACTTCTGGACTCTCAATTCTATTCCACTGATTGATGTGTCCGTCTTTATGCCACTACCATGCTGTTTTGACCACTGTAGCTTTGTAATGTGTTTCAGGGTCAGGCAGTGAAATTCCTCCCACATAGCTCTTCCTTTTTAGAATGATTTTTGAAGCAGGCTAGTAAGATAGGGAATCAGCAGACAGATCTGGAACCTGGCAAGAAGTCCACATGGACATCAATACTCCCAAGATGGCTGCTGGAAGACCCTCATGAATGAGATATCGTCCGGAAGCCAGGAGAAGCCCCGGATATTCTCCAGTGGCCTTATAATTGGGCCCTCCTGGGGGATTAATGGGTGGGGTAATCAATCAAAACAGGAAACAACTGGGACTCCTCCCATGCCATTAGCAAAGGGGTAGAATAATTAATGGTTCAAAAAGCAGGCTTTCTGCATCCTGCCCTCACCATGAATGGATCAACATGCAAGTAAAACCTGGGCATTTATAATCTGTAATAGGAAATTGTAGTCTATAAATCATCTCTCTTTATCACTCTTCAGCCCCTTACTCTCTACTGGGGACCCATGATCTGTTATTTTCTCACATTTCTCTTCCCTCCCTACTTTAATAAATTACTGGCCTAACTAACCTGACGTGCTCTTGAAATTCATTTTTGCAGCAGAATCAAGAACCTAGACAAAATCCAGTAACACTTTTGACTATTTGGGTGCATGTTCCCTTCCAAATGAATTTGGTAATTGCCTTTTCTATTTCTGTAAAGTAGGCTGTTGGAAATTTGATTGGTATTGCATTGAATCTATAAATTAGTTTGGAAAGGATTGACATCTTCATGATATTTAGTCTTCCAATCCATGAACATGGAATGTCTTTCCATTTGTTTAGGCCTTCACTGATTTCTTTTAGCATTGGTTTTTAGTTTTCTGCATATAGGTCCTGTACTTCTTTGGCTAAATTCATTCTTAGGTATTTGAGTCTTTTTGTTGCTATTGTAAATGGAATTTTCCCCCGATTTCCTCCTCAGATTGTTCAATACTAGTGAACAGAAACATTACTGATTTTATTTGTTGATCTTGTATCCTGACACTTTGCTGAATTCATTTATTAGCTCAAGTAGCTTTGTTGTAGACGTTTCAGAATTTTCTAAATACAGGATCATGTCATCCACAAATAGTGAGAGTTTTCTTCCTCTTTTCCTATTTGGATGCCTTTTTTTTTTTTTTTTTTTCCTTGTCTAACTTCTCTAGCTAGAATTTCTAATGCTGAATAACAATGTTGACAGTGGATAGCCTGGTCTTGTTTGCAGTCTTCCTTTCCCCATTACGTACAATGTCGGAAGTGGATTTTTCGTATATGCCTGTTATCATATTGAGGAATTTTCCTTCTATTCCTATTTCTCGAAGAGTTTTTATCAAGAAAGGATGCTGGATTTTGTCAAATGCCTTTTCTGCATCAATTGAGATGATCACGTGTTTTTTTCCCCTTCAGTTTGTTATTGTGGCATATTACATTAATTGATTTTCTTATGTTGAACAACCCTTGCGTACCAGGAATAAATCCCACTTGTTCGTGATGTATAAGTCTTGTGATATACTGTTGGATTCTATTTGCAAGTATTTTGTTGAGAATTTTTACACCTATGTTCATTAGGGAGATTGGTCTGTAATTTTCTTTTCTTGTAGTGTATTTATCCAGCTTTGGTATTAGGGTGATGCTGGTTTCATAGAATGTGTTTGGTAATTTTCCCTCCTCTTCAATTTTTTGGAAGAGTTTAAACAGGATTGGTGTTAATTCTTCTCACAATGCTTGGTAGAATTTACCTGTGAAGCCATCTAGTCCTGGACTTTGCTTTGTTGGGGATTTTTTTTTTTAAGTTTTATTTTATTTATTTATCCTTCCCCCCTCATTTTTTTTGCGCTCACTGTCTGTTCTGTGTGTCCATGTGCTGTGTGCTCTCTGTGTCTGCTTGTCTTCTCTTCTTGCCTTCTCTTTAGGAGGCACCGGGAACTGATCCCGGGACCTCCAATGTGGTAGACAGGCACTCAATCACTTGACCCACCTCAGCTCCCTGATTTGTTGTGTCTCTCATTGTCTCTCCTCTTTGTCTCTTTTTGTTGCACCAGCTCTCCACGTGGGCCAGCTCTCCATGTGGGCCAGCTCTCTGCACAGGCCAACTTACCATGCGGGCCAGCTCACCTTCACCAGGAGGCCCTGGAAAATGAACCCAGGACCTCCCATATGGTAGAGAGGAGCCCAATCGCTTCAAGCACATCCGCTTCCCCTGTTGGGAGATTTTTTATCACAGTTCAATCTCTTTAAATGTGATTCAGTTGTTAAGTTCTTATATTTCTTGTAGCATCAGTGTAGGTTGTTTGTGCATATCTAGGAATTTGTCCACTTCATCTAGGTTGTCTATTTTGTTGGCAAACATTTTCTCATAATATCCTCTTATGAACCTTTTTATTTCTGTGGGGTCAGTCATAACTTCACCTATTTAATTTCTGATTTTATTGATTTGCATCTTCTCTCTTTTTTCTTTGTTAGTCTAGCTACAGATTTATCAATTTTATTGACCTTCTCAAAGAAGCAGCTTTTGATTTTGTTGATTTTCTCTATTGTTTTTTTGTTCTCAATTTCATTTATTTCTGCTCTAATCTTTATTATTTCTTCCCTTCTGCTTTTTTTGGGGGTATGGTTTGCTGCTCTCTTTCTAGTTACTCCAGTTGTTCAGTTTGATCTTTGATTTTATCTCTTTCTTCTTTTTTACTATAGGCATTTAGGGCTATAAATTTTCCTCTCAAGACTGCCTTACCGCATCCCATATGTTTTGATAAGTTGTGTTCTTTTTTCCATTCATCTCAATGTATTTACTAATTTCACTTGCAATTTCTTCTTTGACCCACTGATTATTTAGGAGCGTGTTGTTCAAATGTGTGGAGACACGTTTGCAAATTTACCTCTTTCCTGTCCATTATTGATTTCATTTCATTCTGTTATGATTCAAAAAGGTGTTTTGAATAATTTCAATCTTTTTATATCTATTGAAACCTGAATTGTGACCTAACATGTGGTCTATCCTGGAGAAAGATCCATGGGCACTTGAGAAGAATGTATAGCCTGCTAACTTTGGTTACAACATTCTGTATATGTCTGTTTAGGTCTAGCTTATTTATCATATTGTTCAAGTTCTCTGTTTCCAAGTTGATCTTCTGTCTAGTTGTTTTATCTAATGATGTGAGTGGCGTGTTGAACTCTCCAACTATTATTGTAGACATGTCTATTTTTCCCAGAGTTTGTCTCATGTATTAATATTTTGGGGCACCCTGGCCTGGTTAGGTGCAAATATATTTCTCACTGTTATTTCTTCCTGGTAGATTGTCCCTTTTATTAATATATAATGGCCTTCTGTATCCCTTATAACTTTTGCATTTAAAGTCTGTTTTGTCTAATATTAGTATAATTACCCCTGCTCTGTTTTGGCTACAGTTTGCATGGAGTATCTTTTTCCAACCTTTCACTTTCAGCCAGGTTGTATCCCTGGGTCTAAAGTGAGTCTCATGTAGGCAGCATATGGGTGGCTCATGTTTTTATTATCCATTCTGTCAGCCTACATCTTTTGATTGGGGAGTTTAATCCATTCACATTCAATGATATTACTGTAAAGGCATTATTTACTTCTACCATTTTGTACTTTGGTTTTCCTATGTCATATGTTAGTTTTCATCTGTCTTTTTACTCTTTTGATTCTCTTTTCTTATATCCTTTCTTATATACTCTCCTCCAAGCCACTCTATCCTGTCTTTTTCTTTCAGGCTGTAAGGCTTCCTTTAATATTTCCTGCAAAGGTGAATTCCTTTTTACAAACTCTCTTAGTTTCTGTTTGTGAATATATATATATATATATTTTTTTTTTTTTAAAGATTTTATTTATTCATTTATCCCCCCCTTGCTGCTTGTGCTCGCTGGGTCAGCTAACCACGCCGCGCGGGCAGGCTTGCCTTCACCAGGAGGCCCCGGGAACCGAACCCGGGGCCTCCCATACGGTAAACGGGAGCCCTACTGATTGAGCCACAGCCGCTTCCCTGTTTGTGAATATTTTAAACTCACCTTCATATTTGAAGGACAGTTTTTCTGGATAAAGAATTCTTGGCTGGCAGTTTTTCTCTTTCAGTATCCTAATTGTATCATACCACTGTCTTCTTACCTCCATGGTTTCTGATGAGAAATCTGCATTAAGTCTTTCTTGGCATACTTTGTATGCGATGACTTTCTTTTCCCTTTCTGCTCTCAGAATTGTCTCTTTATCACTGATGTTTGACATTCTGAGTAGTATGTGTCTTGGAGTAGGTCTATTTGCATTTAATCAGATTGGGGTATGCTGTGCTTCTTGGACATGTAAGTTCATTCCTTTCTTGAGAGTTGGGAAATTTTCAGCTATTATTTCCTCAAATACCCTTTCTATCCCTTTTCCCTTCTCTTCTCCTTCTCGAACTCCCATGACATGTATGTTGTTGTGTTTCTTTCTTTTTTTTTTTTAATTTATTTTGTACATTTAATAATTGAAAATATAAACAATTAAAAACTAAAAAGTAAACACAGATGAATAAATATATACATTTCTCAATTAAATGTAATGGATACATATAAAATTTTTTTTTGAATCAGACAATATGTTACACAATATATTTGGTTCATACTAACACATTCATACAGTATTTGTCCTTTTGTGTCTGGCTTGCTTCTCTCAACATAATGTCCTCCAGGTTCATCCATGTTGTCATATGCTTTGTGACTTCATTTCTTCTTAACAGCTGCATAGTATTTCATCATGTGAATAGACCACAGTCTGTTTATCCATTTGTCTGTTGATGGACACCTGGATTGTTTCCAACTTTTGGCAATGTTGTGTTTCATTTTGTCATTCAACTCCCTGAGTCCCTGCTCAGTTTTTTCCCAGTCTTTATTTTTCTTTTCTCTCTTCAATTTCAACTGTTCTGTCTTCTGTACCACTTATATTTCTTCTCTCATTTCGAGTCTGCTATTGTATACCTCTAATGTGTTTTGGATCTCATCTATTGTGTCTTTCATTCCCATGAACTCTGTTACTTTTTTATTCAGGCTTTCAAATTTATCTTTGTGCTGGCTCAGTGTCTCCTCTTCATCCTCCTCCTTCTTCTCCTCCTCCTTCTTCTTCTTTAGGGTAAGCAAGGGAGTAAAGAGTTTATTAAGAAAGAAAAAAATCAGGGAAACTACACAGTCCATACTGTAGGGTGAGTTGCGTGTATGGGACCCCAGGTCAGGGTTTTTTAAATTCTGTTTGCTGCTCTGATTGGTTGCCCCACCTGACATTTCCCTAGTGAGCCCAATGTTGATGTCCCTTGAGGGTATCTGGGGCTTTCCTTTGACCCTGAAAGAGACCTTGTTCCAAATGGGGTTCTCATGTCTGGGTTCTCACATTATCTTTCCAGCGCCTTCTTCTCAGGAGGTTTCCAGGTGGGGTCTCACAGCCATGTGGTCTGTCAGCCATGCTGTCAGTGTCTTCTTGATGTCCTTTATCTCTTTAGCCATTTTGTCTTTCAACTCTTTAATTTGATTTTGGAAATTTGTGTGCATCTCAATTAGTTTGTTTCAAATCCTGCATCTCTTATGGGGCTTTGATATATTTCTTTCCTTGGGCCATTTTTTTTTTTTTTTTTTTTCATTTTCTTAGTATGGTTTTTAATTTTTTGCTGATGTCTAGGCATCTGATTAGGGTGGTAAGTTTACTCAGATGCTCAAATTCTCTCTCTTTCATAGGGTTTTAGTGGCAGGAGTCTGTGTTACTGCTGTTTTTGATTCTTGGTTCAACCTGTTCTAGGTCTTCAGGATTGTCCCTCTGAGTTGCTCAAATCTGGGCTCTGGACCCAGTAATGGGCTGCAGACCCATTTTCTAGAGTCTTGGGAAGGGAGGCTGTAAAGGGCAGAAAAAGCCTCTCTTACTTATTTACTTTTAATTTCCTCACATGTATTTCCATGGTCCACCAGCAAACTGCACACTTTGGGAGCCCTCTCAGTTCAAAGCCTAGTGGGATGGTGTTGGCTGCAACAGGGACAGATCAATGTGAAAGACGTTCCTGCCTGGAGGCTAAGTGCCTTGTAATTCAAACTTTCCAGAGACAGTTCTCCAACCTTTGCTGGCAGCCCCCCTCCCTTTTCCTGGGTAGGAAACAATTCCACTTCCCTCTGCATCCTCAACAACCAGTCCATTCAGTAGAGGGAAAGATTGAGAAGGTGGGATCTCTTTAGTCCCTTTAGTCTCTTTAGTCCATTGTTTACTTCCAAAGTACACAATGGTGCAGCCCCACCCAGCCTGGAAGGGCTCATGGGACAGGACAGACCAAATTTGTGGGTCAAAAGCTGAATCAGCCTTAGGCTGTGTCCCTCTCTCTCCTTTTTCTTGGGGAGGTGGATCCCTGGGACCCCCTTTGCCTGTAGCTGCCAGCCCCAAAGCCTGAGAATTCAAAAGTGTCTATAGGGTGGGGGAGGATGCCAGCATTTGCAGCTGTAGCTTTTAACTCACAGTTTTGCCATTGCAATTCTCTTCTTTTGTCCCTCTCTCCTCTTGATGGAGTCCAGCCTTCCCCTGGTGTCCAAAACCCTAGAAGATTTTTTTTCCAGCCCCTAGGCCATTTCTGCCTCTTCTCTAGCTATTTTTCTGGGAGAGAAGAGAGTCCCATGTCTTTCTCGTCTGTCATCTTTCTGAAAGTCTCTGGATTAAAATTTTAGCTCTACTTAGAAAAAACAAAATCTGAAAAGCTTTTCCCCAAATTTTAATACTGGTTATCTGTGAGGGGTAAGCTGAAGAAACAGAATGAGAAAATTAACTTTGGTTTATATATTAATATTATATATATTAATTATAGTATCTATAAACATCATATAATGTATAAAACCTAAAAAAGTATCTGCCCCTTTGAATTTTTAATAAATTTGCTACTCTGAAAAATATAAACAACTTGCACATTGCAACAGATAATTCACAACGAATTTAAATTAAATGTGATTTTCTTTTTTTTTTTTTTTTTTTTAAGATTTTATTTATTTATCATTTATCCCCCCCTTGCTGCTTGTGCTCACTGGGTCAGCCAACCACACCGTGCGGGCGGGCCCGCCCCCACCAGGAGGCCCCGGGAACCGAACCCGGGGCCTCCCATATGGTAAACGGGAGCCCCACTGATTGAGCCACAGCCGCATCCCTGTGATTTTCTTTTCATTTATTTCTCTTCTTTTTCATGTAAAAAAAAACAAAACCTACAATACATTCCAATCTATGTGACTATATCCAAATATATACACAATGATGCTAGATATATAAAAACTAATATTCCTGCAATTAAATGTCATGTACATCATAAATACTTCTAACAATCTTATATCAATATATCTATTAGAAATGTGTTTTCTGTTTTGTACTTTTCTATATTTTTCAAATTAAAAAGTTCCTTGACGAAATATAAATAATTTTAGCGCTACAATTTACTGTGTCATTTCAATATTTTGAGCTATCATTAACCTGCAAAATAAGAAAAATAACAGTTCACTGTGATGAACTAATGAGATAAAGTATGGGAGAGCACATGATAAGCAGGAAGTACATGAGGTAATCAGCTGTGAGATGCTAGAAGAGTTAGTTGGCCTCTCTCAGCCTTGGTTTTTCATCTGTCACCTGAGGAGGATTCCTCCACAACTTCTAAAGCTCCGGCTTAACACAGAATCTAGCTCCCAATAAGATAGTAAGCTCTGGGTAAAGGCTAGCACCCTTAGGTAATGCAATATATAAAGTACCTACTCTGTGCTTGCTTCGGCAGCACATATACTAAAAATTGGAACGATACAGAGAAGATTAGCATGGCCCCTGCGCAAGGATGACACGCAAATTCGTGAAGCGTTCCATGTTTTTTGTATGTATTGTGAGAATTTTGATTTTTACCCATAATAAAAAAATAAAAAAAATAAAAAATAAAAAATAAAAATAAAGTACCTACTCTTACAATAACCTAAAATTATTTAGCTATTTACTCATTCAACAAACCCTGCGTCTTGCTCTCAGGCTATTTAGGGGATCCTGAAGCCAATTTTATTGCACACATTCACAAAGAGACCAGGCTTAAGTCCTGGCATTCAGAAA